>JAWWLZ010000082.1:135786805-135806067 GCA_035041345.1 Poliocrania exsul | reverse complement strand
CAAGTGCATGTCTACATTACAAAAAAAACCCAAACCAACCAAACAACCAAGAAAAAACACACACACACCCCTCCCCCAAAGAATATTTTAGACAATTTACCAATAGTAGAAGCAAAACTTTAAACTGAGAAACTGGTATGTATTTACTGGTAAGTCACAGGTGATTGCAGGTTTAAGATATTAATGACTTGGAGATTGCTAAGGATTGCACTCAGGTGGAGATACTCATACCTTAATGCTGCGGTGATGCAATGTTACCTTTAAAACCTTAGAATTTTGTTTTGGCCAAAAATATCTTTACAGGAGTATTCAAAAATGTTACTCCTCAGTATTATTTTCTTTACAAATTTCAAGTTTCTGCTTTTAAGAAACTTTGAACCTAAATCTGAGTTCAGAAAATTAATTGAACCAATGTCTTGTCTCTGGTTGTCACTGTGATTCATGGAGTTACAGAATCATTGGGAGTGGAACAAACATCTGGTGATTGTGTAGTCAAACTCCCCTGCTCAAGCAGGGCCACTTAGGGGCAGCTGCCCAGAGGATCTTTTAGTTTCTCAGAAGATGGTGACTCCCCAATTAGCTAGTTCTCAATCAGCCTCACAGTGAAAAACCGTTTCCTGATATTCAGAAAGAACTTCCTGTGTTTCAATTTGTTGCTCTACCCTCTGGTCCTATCACTGGGCACCACTGGAAAGGGTTTGGTTTCATCTTCTTTACATCCTCCCATCAGGATTTTATTTTACAGACATTGAGATTCCAATGAGGCTTCTCCAAGCTAAGCAAGCCCAGCTATCTCAACCTTATGTGTGAGATTCTCCAATCCCTTAATCTTCCCAGTGCCCCTTCATTGGACTTTTCCAGTAGCTCCATATCTTACATGTACTGGGCAGGTACAGTTTTCCTTTTCTCAAAGCACTTAAAAGAGCAAGTTATACCAAGTGTAGAAATTCCAATTCTAATGAAAACAAAACAAACCCTCTCTTTAGTCAGAGGTTGTGCCTGCAACAGATCAAATAAAATGTATTTGAGGTATTTTATATTGACTTTTTTTTCCCCTGAAACTGTAAATACTGCAAAACAGCAAATGAACATAGAATGAAAATTGTTCCAGGACCTGACTGATAACAATGTATAAGCATACACAGTTTTAATAATTGGGGATGAACCAGAGTTCATAGGTTGAACCTCTGCTAGTTCAATAAAACATTTCAGTGCATGCATGCTTCAGTTTGATTTGATTTGTACTTAGGTTTTGATTATATTTACAAGGTAAGGCATTGGTAGCAGGGATAGCTGCAGGGGTGACTTCCCTATGAAAAATCAGAAGTTGCCCCTACATCAGACAGGGACTGTCCTAGTCAGCTACAAAACAGACTTGTCACAGGTCAAAGCAGAGCAAATGGTGGCACCTCTGTGATAACTTATTGGAGAAAGAGTAAAAAATGCTGCACAACAACGGCTAATAGAAGACAAGTCAGAATATCAGAAAGAAACAAGCCCACAGACACTGAGGTCAGAGCAGAAGGAGTGCAAGGAGGTGCTCCAGATGCCAGGGCAGAGATTCTCCTGCTGCCTGTGGAGAGGACCATTGATGCAGGTTGTCCCCTGCAGCTCACAGAGGCCCATGGTGGAGCAGAGATCTATCTGCAGCCTGTGCAGGACCCACGTGAATGTGCCTGAAGGAATCTGTGACCACAAGGAGAGCCCAGGTTTCTGGTAGGACCCATCATCTCATGGGGGCCCATACCAGAACAGTTCTTGAAGAACTGCAGCCTGTGGGAGACTCAACTTGGAGATGGCTGTGAAGAACTACTTCCTGTGGGAGGGCTCTGAAACTGGAGTAGGGAAAGAGCATGAGGAGGAAGCAACAGCACAGTGTTACAAACTGACTGCAGCACCCATTCCCTGTTCCTCTGTGCCACTTTTGGGAGAGAGTAGGTGGCAGAAGAGTCAGGATGAAAGAAGTGATTTTGAGCCTGGAAAAAGGGGAGCTGGGAAGATGGTGGGTTAAATTTTGTTCTTATTGGTCACTTTCCTACTCTAATTGTGTGTAAATTTAATTAATTTTCTCTGTATAAAGTTTGTTTTGCCCATGACAGTAATTAGTGCAGTCTATCTGTCCTTATCTTGACCCGTGGGCTTTTTGATTCCATTTTCTCGTCCTGTCCTGTTGAGGTGGATTGATGGAGTGACTTGGTGAGCACCTGCCAGCCAGCCAAAGTTATATGACCACAACTTGCATATTTATGTATCCTCATGTATTTAAATACTATGAATGCGTTGAAGATATAATAAAAGAGGGAAAACAATAGTTAAGATCAGGTCACTTATTTAAAATTAAATATGAAATTTTAGATAAGGCCATAATCAAGAATATCTGTTTGTTGATGGTACATTAGAGAGTTATGCCAGTAATAAGAACGCAAAAGAATAATGTTAGGTAAAGGAAGGTTTATTTCAAAACCTGAGTGTTGGACACTGTTTCCGCACTTCTATGATGTACCACTGAAATTACTAGCCCCTGAGAAGGCTTAGATTCGTCACAGTCACACTGTAGTGCAAGGAGTTATATTATAATTGCCTCAGCATTACATAGAAAATACTGTTCTTTGCATGGTATGGGTTGGATATAATTATAACTCTGATATTGCAATGAAATGCAGATACACAGGCAATTATGAGGTTTCTAAACTAGGGAATAGATAAAAGGTTTATAGTGTTATCTGGAACAACATTCAGATATGTTTGCAGTTTTCAGAAAGGGTGTCTAACATTGATTAAAAGAACCTAAACTTGTTGAAGTTAAAAGAAAATGAAATCTTTTACCAGTTAGATATTTTTTTTAATCCTATATTGAGGAATCTGCATGCATAAAGTCTTTGCTTATATAATCAGTGGTTTAATGTGTTCAGTTTTGTTTCACACTAACATTGCCTTACTGTTCTAAACATAGTGTTGCTTGCCTTGCATGACTGCTAAAAGGCATAAGTTTTGATTTTTGTTTTGAAGTCAAAAATCTCACTGATGTATAAATGAGGATTTGCCATTAACAATTATTTATAATGGCTACACCAAATAATATGATGGAATTCATTATAGCATGACAATACTTGCAATATTTTGTACCATAGCTGTGAGAACCATGACGACTTATTGATCCTGGTACTTCAGAGATTCTACTTGTTGCATCATTTGCAACAAAATAGCTCAGAAATTAAGAATCTTTAAAGGCAGAAAGCAATAGATGAAAGACCCTGAAAGGATCTTTAACTCATATAAATAGCCTAACCCAGGACAGATTCTAGCTAATTTTCTCCCTAACTGGTTTCAGAAATAAGTTTGATAACAACACAATATAGGTGAAAGAAATATTTTCCCAGGAAATTATTTACTTCCTTGGCTTTGTACTGCATTATAGTTGTTCTCTTGCCTTACACAATTAATCATACATACTGCTCATGCCCCAGTCTTGTTGACAGTGAAATACAGCCATAATTAAATATCTCAAACGTGGCCAGAGATGACAGTGAGTTTACTATTGAAAAGTAGAATAAAAATTACTTGTGAAAGGAAAGTCATGGGGATGGGAGTCAATAATAAAACTCTTTTGTAAAGGTGCACTGACACATCTGATGATATCAGCGAGATCACCATATTTTCATTGTCTTTGTGCATGTTTTTTTGCATCAGTATCTACTTCTCTGGAGTTGATCTGATTAAGAGAAAAAAACTTTTTTGATAATAATATTAAAATTAGAAATAAATCTATAATGTGTCAAAGTTCTGAACAGTGATTCAGTGGAAAAAGAAAGTAACACTGAAAAATCTATGGTTGCCCATATGGTATCACATCCAACATACTCTTTAAACCTCCTTTTTGGCTTGTACCCTGCTTTGCTATGCTTTTAGAAGATACTGGGGTGGTTGAAATTCTGTGTGAGGATCAGTACCTGCACATGTGAGGCTTCTTAAACAGTATATGATAGAGGAAATTCATGGGCAGTTTTCCCATTTTTCATTTGTCTTAACATGATTTCCATCTAGTTTTTTATATACACTAATCAGGTGATTGTTGCCACTGTTTTATCCGTGTTTACTCTGGCATCAGCTAAAGCTTTGTTGGTCAAAAATAGCAAAGCTATAGTTCCAGGCATCTACCTAAAAGAACATCCAGCAAAATCATGCTTTTATGAGGAACTCTGAAAATGCAATGAAATTTAGAGTTCTTTACTTTGTCTTAAACTGTGATGCACATATTATTAAATCCTTGGGTCCCTTAAAAAAATTCTTGTTAATAGCTGCACAGAAATGAGAACAAGGATTTCTCAGTTTTGACTCAATTTTATTATATCTATCACACCTAACAAGGGAAGTAATAACTGAGTATCTCATGGGATATTGTATAATCTCATCAGTTAGGTTCTGGACCATGCTATGTATTACCAGTAATTTATTCGGACATTAGGTAATGGGGTAATTTTATGTTAACATTTTGAGAAGTAAATCTTTGTATTTTCATGACTTAATTCCCATCCCCTCCCCAATGCATTTTTTCTACTGCTTTTCTCCTAAAAAATTAAAACTTGGTTTCCTTCAATTTTTTTCCATATAAGATCAGATGCTTGAGCAATATTTCCTAGCAAGAAGCAGCTGGAAAATTTGTTTATAACTGTTCTGGTATCACATTTGCTTTATTTTCCCTCAGATTGGGACTGTATGCACAGAAAGCAGATTGCAGGCTGAATTTTACAGTTATATGCATCTTGCTCCAGACCAGTCTTTTTCTCAGGTCCAATTCTGACTTCATGGGAATAGTAATGAACAGTAGATTTACCAGTGGACTAAAAGCCCTTCTTAAACCATTTGCATCCTCTGACGTGGAATAGAGAAGTCTAGAGTAGAAGGTTTATTTTTTTTTAGATATTTATGTAGGAAAACCATAGTTAAAGGAAAATAATGATTTAAAGTGGCCTTAATAAAGCCCAGACTCTTGATTTTACCCTTCCAAAGGAAGGTCTACAAAATGATCAATTTAAATTTAACTACAAGCTAAAATATCAGTGAAATCAGAATTAGGCCTCAAGTTAACAAGAGTTCAAGTCTTATGAATTATACTTGCTGATTTTTTTCTGATCCCCAGTGACAGAAACACTGTGGAAAATGTCAGTGCTAAAATGACAGACTTTCTGACATATCACAGCCACATTCACACCACATATTGTTCATCACCATGCATCAAGAAGGAGAAAAATAAGCAAAAGTGTTCCTTAAAAAAGAAAAAAAACCTGTTTTACCAAAATTGTAAGGGAAAATTAAATATGTAAGTGGATTGTTAAATTGAGATAGATCCAGAAACTAGGCCTGGTCCTGTTAATTTTACATGATAGGAATTTTTAATAAAGGAATTTTACATGATCATATGTTGTTTTTTGTTTGTCACTATCATATTCTAAATTTTACAATGAGTGTATTTCAAGCATAAAATTATTCTTACCACTTGCATAAATGTATTCTTTAAAATGATTTCTTTATAGGTTTTAAAAGCTTGCTGGTCTTTACATTCTTATCCTTTTATCAATTTAATTTTGAAATAATTTTGAAATCAATAATTATTTATGCCTGAGAGTTGGGAGATAATTTTTTGATTCTGGTTTTAAGGGGATTTTAGTTATTATTATTTTTGCTAGGTTGGTTTTGGGTTTTTTGTTGGTTGATTTGTTGGGTATTGTTTGTTTGTTTGTTTTTCTTAATTGTTTGGTGTTTGGATTTTTCTGGGGGGTGTTTGTGTCTTTGTTTTTGTTTTTGGTTTTGTTTTTGTTTTTTTTTTTTGTTTGTTTGTTTGTTTTGTTGTTTGTTTTTTTTCCTGAGGAGATTGGGTTTTTTGTTTCATGTTTGTTATTGGGTGGGTTTTTTTGTTGTTTTTAATATCAGTTATATGTTGGGATATCTATTACCTGATTTTTTTTCATAATGGCAGAGCTTACTGAAAACTTATGACATCTGTTTCCAAATACTGTAGTCCTTTATTTCCTAAAAAACTTTTGAAATAATTCTAAATGTTTGAGAAACTGCTCACATGATATTTTCTGCCACTCTAAAGAATTATACTGAAGAACAGCTTGTGATTAATCCTTACTGAAAAATTAAATATGGTTTTTATTTAATCACTGTATTAAAATAGTCTTTTTAAATTTTTTTTTAATATTCTATTTTTCCCTTCCTCTTTCTTTATGTCATTAAGTTGCTGTTTTCTTCCTGCAAAAATAAGATTCTTTTATTTTCTGAGTTCTTTTACTCTTTAGACCAAGTCAAAAATAAGCAAAACAAATTCAGCAAAGTGCTGAGTATTTACATTTGATTTATCACAGCTGTGTTCTTTTGTTAACCATGTCAGAACTGTCAGTAGAACATTTCCTAAGCTTGCTGTTAAGCCTAAACCAAGTTGCCATAGATATTTAATTATGTTTAACAGTCTAAATCTCAAGCAGGCTGGATGCTTCAGCATGAACTCAAACACTTATTTGTTTTGGTCAGGCCTGTTGGAACAAACCATACTGCACCTCTTTTTACAAGCAAATGTCTCAAACTTGGCTTTCTGTAACCCTAATGTGAAGCTGTACCACAGGTGTTACAGTCAGTGAAAGGATAAGAAAGTACGAGTATACTTAAACTCACTCTAAACTATGTATTTTAACCATAATTCTGTTTTTCATCCATGCAATTAAAAAACAAAACAAAACAAAACAAAACAACCTGGTACTGTATTTATCAATAAGAGATAATGCATTTTTATCCTATATGAAACTATAAAGTGTAAAAATAGTTCAGTTCAGTTCAGAACACATTCCATTTCTTTGTAGTGTTAACTATGCTGTTCTTTCATATTGTTCATGTACAATTTGATTCAGTTAAAAATATCTCAGTCCCATATATACTACAGTTTCAAAAAAATGCTTAGAAATATATGTGGACTGTGTGGTTATCTCAATAGAGTAACGGAAGGGAATCCAGAGATGGGAATCCAGATATTCCTACACATGGTAGTTAGCAGGTTCGGCTGTGAAGGAACAGAATAAATTGTTGAATCAGAGAATTTGGAATCAGGAGGTATGTGCAATTGTAAAGTGATAAATTACTTGTTCTTCCATCTGAAATTTGGCTATAGGTATATATTGTCATCATGAAGGAACAGGTTAATTTTCTTAATTATTGTAAATTTTACTTCACTGATTTTTTCCTGCATTTTTTGTGACTATAGGAGTGATGTTTCACACTTGGAAAATATGATCTACTCATAGGGAATGGGTGAAATTGTGCTTATTACAATAACTGCAACAAAAGTAATTATTTCTGTTTCAGCCACTAACTATTTTAGATTCTAGGTCTTGCCAGTATTTCAGGTATTAACTCCACCTTTGGATAAAACCTTAGATAAAATTAAATGTCAAATTTGAGGTTTAGTTCTGTTTGACTTTCTACAAGTTCCTAAAATTGATCTCCCATCCATTTTGAATGCAAATTTTTTTTCTTATTTATACTTATCATGAATATGCACACCCCAGCTAGAACTTTTAAAAAGACATATACATATGACTAAGAGACTTTGATAGGACATTTCCAGTGCATGCACTGTGAAGATTTGAGATGTTTCAGTCTTTTTGCTTGATGAATTTTTGGCAGAGACTTGACACTTTCCTACACAGTTGAGTTCACTTGGTTGCTCTTGCAAGTGATCTTTATAGGAAATTGTTCTGCTCAATATATACCTTTTTTGTTTTCTATAAAGGGACTCCTTTAAAGGTTCATGGCACCGTTGTGTGATGGGCCAGTCTTGGCTGCTAGATGCCCACCATGTTGCTCTATTGCTCTATCGTACCCGCTAGTCAACAGGGCAGAGGGAGAATACACAATGAAAAAGCTCATGGGTCAAGATAGGGACAGGGAGATCACTCAGTAGTTACTCTCATTTGCAAAACAGACTCAACTTGGAGAAATTAGTTAAATTTATTGCCACTCAGAATAGGGTAGAATAATGAAAAATAAGAACAAACCTAAAACAGCACCTTCCCCTCACCTTTACCTTCTTCCCAAACTCAGTTCTCTCACAACTTCTCTACCTCCTCTTCCTGAGCAGCACAGGGAGGACAAGGAATGGAGGTTGTAGTCAGTTGGTAACAGGTCTCTCTGTCACTCCTTCCTCCTGACACTCTTCCTCTGTTCCAGCACGAGGTCCCTCCCACAGGCTGCAGTTCTTCAAGAGGTGTTCCAGTATGGGCTCCCATGGGGTCATGAGTCCTGCAGGAAACCTGCTCCTCCATGGGCTCTCCTTGGGGTCACCGATTCCTTCAGGCACGTTCACATGGGTCCTGCACAGGGTGCAGATGGATCTCTGCTCCACCATGGATCTCTGTGAGCTGCAGGAAACAACCTACATCAGTGGTCCTCTCCACAGGCAGCACAGAAATCTCAGCCCTGGCATCTGGACCACCCCTTTGCACTCCTGCTCTGACCTCAGTGTCTGTGGGCTTGTTTCTTTCTGATATTCTGACTTGTTTTCTTTAGCTATTGTTGTGCAGCATTTTTTACTCTTTCTCCAATAAGCTATCATAGAGTTGCCACCAGCTTGCCTGATTTGCTCTGCTTTGACCTGTGTTAGGTCAATTGTGGAGTCACCTGGAACTTTCCCTGTATGATGTGGGGGCAGCTGCCAATCTTTTTCTAGAGAAGCCACCCTGCAGTCCCTTCGTGCTCCCAAAACTTTACCATGTAAAGCCAATACATATTCATAATATAAACTGAAATTGATACTTGCAGGAATGTCTGTTGAGACTTAAGTCACTAGTATGATTCCTGTGTTTCCTTCTGGATGTGTAGCTGCTCGTTAAGTTAAACTGACATCAGTTAGTGACCTCTCTGCTTTCTTTTGAAATAGATGGCTTACCCTCTGTGGGAATAAAAAGGGCAGATTTCTATGCTGGATGCAAGGATATACTTTTTGAGTAACTACTGGAAGGAAGAACAAAAGCAAGGGCAAGATAATTTCTTTCATTTTATAATGGTCCCAGCAAGTAATAATTTTTCTTAGGTTTTCTAGAGCATCTTTGCCTCCCAGTCTGTGGAAGTTTTTTGTTGAAAGAGCCACAAAACATTGCAGGTTTTTCCTAACATATCTCCTTAAGCAAACGGTATTGATAGCAATACATTGTCTAATGCAGCTGAGGATAGTGTTTTCCTTCTTGCAACAAGGGCACATTGCTGGCTTGGGTTCCATCAGAATCCCCAGGTACAATTCTGCAAAACCACTTTCCAGCTGGATGCCCCCACTGTGTCCTGGCTTATGGTAGTTCCTCCTCAGAGGGTCAACTTTGCATTTCCATTTGCTGAATCTCATGAGATTCTTATTGGTCCATTTCTCCAGCCTGTTGACATTTCTCTTCATGGTAGCATGACCCTCTGGCATATTAACAACCATTCCAATTTTAGTGTGGCAAACTTGGTGAGAGTATGCTCTGCCCCATCATCCAGATAACTAACAAAGATGTTCAAGAGGACTTGTTCCATTATTGGCCCCTGGGGTATACCATCAGTTACTGGCCTCTAACTAGACTTTGTACCACTGATAAACATACTCTGGGGTCAGACTTTCATCCAGGTTTCAATCCACATTGCTGTCTCTTCAACCCACACATCAACACCTTGTCTACTAATATCTTGGCAATACAAAAGGCCTACATGAAAACCAGGCAGAAAATACCCAGTGATCTCCTCTCATCCACCAGGCTAGTTATTTAATCATGGAAGTCTATCAAAGTTGGTCAAGCATGACTTCCCCTTGATAAAGCCATGCTGACTACTCCTGATTATTTTATTGTCCTTAATTTTCCTCAAAACTTTTTCCAGGGTTAGCTGCTCCATTAGTAGTATTAATGTTAAGTAAAATTATACATAATATAAATAATTTAAATAAAATTTTAACTCTGTCTTATAATAAATGATGGATTCAATATATTTTCCTTCTGAAACTATTCTTTTATAATCAAAAAATATAATAACACAATTATTTTGATGGAAGGACTTGTGATTCTTTGGAAAATTCTGAAGGTAAAGCCTATCAATCAGCTTGCACCATCAGATATCCTCAGCACAAAAGCAATTAAACATCCTTAGGACATATGAAGACACTCAGATACAAACACGATTTTTTCCTTCTCCTTGCCTTCTTTCACTTCTACTTGTGAAAAAGGAAACTGGAGAATTCCTTTTGATTTATGAGCAAAGGGTGGGCAAGGCATTATTAGCAGTCTTTAGTTTTTGTTTGTTGGTTTGTTGTTTTTTTCCCTAGAGTTAACAGTGAAAACTGAAGAAATTAGGTATCTTGTGCACATGTTTCAGTGAGGCAGATTTCTCGCTGCTGCTAGTATGTTTGGATCATTCATACCATGGATTTTTGCAAGATAATGTCTGGAGAAATAGATCTCTTTGTAGATCAGTAACCAATGTTCTGGCACTAGAGAGGTGCCCAGAATTTTCAAATTCAAGTGTTTCTTCTCTTTCTGTCTTCTAGGAACAAACACCATTCCTACATCATGTTAAAGTTAGTTACAGTGGTGGGTTGACCTTGGCTGGATGCCTGGTGCCCACCAACCTGTTCTATCATTCCCCTTCTCGATGGACAGGGGAGAGAAAATAAGATGGAAAACAACTTGTAGGTGGAGATAAGGCACTTTACTAAAGTAAAAGTGAAAGTTTGCACATACACAAGCAAAGAGAAACAAACTAAAAAAAAAAGTTTATTCTCCACTTCCCATCTGGAAGCACTGTTCAGCCACTTCTGGGAAAGCAGGGCCTCAGCATGTGTCAGTTGCTTCAGAAGGCAAACATTGTGCATAATAAATGCCCCCCCTTTCTTCCTCTTTTCCTTACCTTTTGTATCTGATCTGACATAATACAGTATGGAATATCCCTTTGGTTAATTTGGATCAGCTGGCCGAGTTGTGTCCCCTCCCAGGATCTTGCCCACCTCCAGCCCCTTAATGGGGAGAGAATGTTGAGAGACAGTGCTGATGCTGTGCCAGCACTGCTCAGCAGTGGCCAAAACACTGGTGTGTAATCAGCACCTTTGTCGCTACCAATGCAAAGCACAGCACCCTGAGGGCTGCTGTGAGGAAATGAACTCCATCTCAGCCAGAACCAATACAGTTACTAACCAGTCATTTTCTTCAGCGTCTAGATCAAAAGTTTTATTTTCTTTTGTAGTATTTTAATAAAAAGAAGTGAAATTAATGTTATATAACAGCCATTAGTAATTTTTAGAGGTAGAATGAGACAGTATTTGCAAAGATTAAAATATTTTAGGTGAGAAAAAATAGTAAATCCAATCTTAAATAATTGCCTGGAGGTTTTTCAAGACAAAAGTTATATAATAATTTTTATTGTAAACAAGATAAACACAGTGACTTGAATAAAAAACAATATGTTTACTTCATTATTAATTTGCACTCATTATTTCCCTTTATGAAAATATTGAAAGTATTGTAGAGTACTGTATTGCTGTGATGAATCAATCCCAGAAACTGCTATTGTGAATGCAAGTCAACATAATATAGGTCATATTTCTATGCAAAGAGAAAACTATGACATGAAAAATAAAAATATGATCTTTTCATGCTGTTATTTGAATGTATTTCTTCTCAGGACAGGGAAGGACTATTTTTTTTTTTAACTACGTTTCTCCAAAGTAAGGAATTCTAAATGAACTTCATCAATAACTAATTGCAGGATTAGCCTTTATGGAAAACTAAGTGCAATTTAGCATTATTATTGGAATTAAAAAATAAAAACACTAACAGCAAAAAACCCACAACTAAACAGAAACCAATTTGAGAGAACTACGTTAAGAGAAACTACATGATGTGTTTATTAATGACTTTGCAAAAAATAATTCATCTTCTATATGTAGGACTGAGATTACTGACAGCCTTTAACATATAATAATATAATACTCTGGGATAACCCCATCTTCTGTTAGCTGCCTTCCAAAAACAGCACAGTTCTCCTGATGATGACATATCATCCAGGTTTATGTGGATCTTGCTTTACAGCATCTCAGAAGGTACTACTGAAATATATTTATGTGACTTAAGTAAATTTCAGTTGCCCTCAGTTTATATATCCATATATAAATGATTAATCTCACTTTATAGTCAAGGAAGAGAAATAAGTACTTCTAGGCTGTGGTTGATCTAGTGTGTGTATCTACCTTTTGATGAAATAGATGACAGTTTAGACAGGTTTTTTACTGATTGTGAAGAAGCTTAAATAGAAAATAGTTGTTTGCCCTGTAGTTATCTACACTTAAATATGATGAATCCTATTGCTAGGAAATGGACTCAACAATATAGAAGGAACTTTCCATTTCAGCTAGTGAGCGTTTACCTTGGGTAATTTTCTTGCAGCTCTGTGTGTCTCCTGCTGTTTTCTCTAATGTTATATGAATCTCCAAGTTTTCTTCTTTTTTTCCCCCCTCCCACTTTTTTATCTGATATCTGAAAACTAAATTAAATTTGAAAGGAGAAAGGGCTTAAGATTTAGGGTATTTAATTTTGGATTGTGTTTCATAAAATCAGTGACTGCAAAAGACCCAATTAAACTATTGTTATGTTACACAGCAGTTCTTAGATGTGCTGCATTCTTGAAAGGATGTTTTAATTAAAATATGTTCCTTTACAGTATCTAATATGTAGCTCATTTAAACTGTATCTTGGCTTAATTTTTAAGTACTCTTCTAAGGAGAAAATTCGTCACATCTTTGAAACTTCATCATTATTTTACTGGACAAATGTCACATTTTATGGAGTAAAGATGTTACTATACATCAAAATGTTTTTAGACTTCCATTTACATTGGAAGATTCAGGATAAGAGACACATGTGGAAATGCATGCAACTTTAAATCTTTATGTTTCACTTTCAGAAGCAGTTCTGAAGCACATATACTTGTCTCTGTTGCACACTATTCTGGTTTATATTTTTTTTTAAATTTTAAAAAAACTGTATACTTCACCTGGAACAGTATTTTCTTGAAAAATCTTCAGGGAACTAATTTCATCAGGAACTGGATACACATATTGAACAATTGTCTGGAAAGCCTGTTGTCTGGAACACAACATCCTGAGTGTGTGCTCTCTCTGAGAAGCTCTAGGCAGTTCTAGAGGTAGTCATTAACTATTCAATAAAACCTTTCCTCATTTTACTTCTTAGCTGGATAATGGACTCAATTTTGCCCTAGGTGTGAATTCTAAAGGATATATTCCAAGGCACAGAAAGAAGGTACATCTACTGAAATTCTTTAGAATTTAGATCTCTGCTCCTTTGAAAAAGTCCTTACAAAATTGTTAGAGACCAAAATACATCATCATAATTTTCAGAAAGTTATTTCCCAAATAGAACTTTTTTTTTTCTGTAGATATTGGATAATATTATTAGGATTACAACTTTTTTATTGTTATTTACTTCTGAGTTTGCAACTTAAATTTAAATCCCCCTTTAGAAGTTGTTTGTTACTTCCGGATTTACAAATAGCAAGAGCAGACCAGGATGTAGAGACACTGTTGCCTTTTGTTTGGCTACTGTCATATTTTTTTAGGTCATAAATAATGCACAGTATATTTTATTTCTAATAATTTAGTTTTTTTCTATAGATGTGTATATATGGAGGAAGAGGAAGTACAAGATTCCTGTATCCTCCTATTAGTGTCTCAGGACATATTTATTTTGATCCTCTGAAATAAAATTCAAAATATTTTTAGCCTATATCAGGATAATTGTAGTTGTCTGATATCTGCTGCATATATCACAAATGATAATATAAAAGCCCACAGTTTTGTCTCTTTCTGGAAAAGAAGAGGATATTGCTTCATTTAAAGTAAAGATATTCTTAGTTCTGAAGCTGTACAGATACATATCTACTATCATTACTTGGCTCATAATATGTGAAAAGATACATCAAGACTATGGTGATAAACTGTCTGAGATGGAATTCTCCATCTTTGAAATTTCTCTCTTGTGCCTGTCTTTGAGAACCCACTTTTGATAGTACCATCATCTTATCCAGAATCTTGTAGCTCGGGCATATCATTGTTGAAATATTGTTGTTCAAAGCATTGTTCCCTGTCATCAAGACCATTCAAAATAATTTTGTGGTCCCTCTGCATTTTAAATTCTTTTTTCAGCTTTGAATGAGATTGTGGAGCAGTACATAAATACAATAAATGCATAAGTATATTATGGCATGCTCGCTGTTTTTATGGATCAATAAAAACAATGGATCTTATTTCATTTATATTAATGATGGTTTTGTCTTGCTTTGGGAAACTGGAAAAAAGATTTTACTTCAATTTATTCATCAAAAAAATACTTGCTGCTATGCTTCTAATTGCTATACATCTACTAACTAGATCAATAGCACAATTTAGTAATGTTAGTCTGATTTAAAAATATGTGGAATATAGTAATAAATCATCACAGTTTTCCCCTCAGTGTTTAGTCTTATGATCAACAGACTAAAATGTACAATTACCTTCAGGTTTTGCTCTACTATTAAACTGATTCAAGGATGCCACCTACCTTTAGTTTGCCATTTTTTCAGAAAAATGAACATAGACAGACTGTTAGATGTCTGGTAAAAGCAGAATTTTTGGAAAGTTTATTAAAATGTTTTAAGTTATTTACTCATCTTACCTAAATATTGGGCTTTATTTTGAAAGGCTCCAACACACTCAGCTGTATCATCACAACACCTTTTCAGTATTCTAGAGGGAATAGTCAATATAATAAACACAGCAAGTCCACCTGTCTTTGAGTGTGGTCAGACTAAATCTGACATTTTAAAACGAGGACTCTGAAAGTAAGAGTACTTTTTTGCTTGATGGTATATTTGCAAGGATTTCAAGTACATTTTTTTATTGTACACTGTGTGTGTCATTTGCATGTCAAGGATAAACAGCAAAAGATAAATTTCCAGAAAATACTAGTATTTTTTACAGCTGCAACATGTAAATATTTTTACAATGCATATATAGATAATTGGTTTTTTGTCTCTTGCATGTTGTATATTGACAGCTTTGCTGTGTCTTACTCTTGCTCCATTTGTGCAAATTCCTCTAAAATTAAATGTCGTCAATATCAGTTGATAAGCATACTTTTTAAATAAATTGCAAGTTTACTTTACCAACTCCAAAGTTTGTTGTGTAAATCCTCAGGTTTGGTTTGTTAAACCTAAATTGAATTGGGTTATGTATTAACTGTTACATACACCTTGCTCACCTTTTAATGATCTGGAGTTAAGAAGCACTTCCTTGATACTATAGAGTGTTTGAAATATCTGGTTTTAACCCTCTTCCGGCCTCATAAACAAAATGATTTACTGTCTCAAGGAATATTTTATTTTTTACTATATGTAAAATATGGTCATATGTGGTGGTTGCTGTTTCTGGCTCTGATTTACTACTGTCAGTTTTCCACAAAGTTGCAGCATTCTCCAATTTTCAGTTGAATTAGAAACTTTTAAGAAGAAATCATATTAATGGAACTGCAAGACTATCAATTGTGAATTTTCCAAATTTTTTATAGTTAATTGCTATAACATATTTTATTTTTTAATATATTCTTAAGTTGATGAAGTTATTAATAACATCATTGCTACTTCTTGTCTTGAAACCATGATGGATTCGTAGAATATGATACAAGACAGATAAAGACTAATCTATGCATGTGTGGCTTTATGGAACTACACTTTTCAATGTGATACCTATAACATTATCACAGTTTCAGGTGAGTTATGAAGAGAGTGAATAAAAAACATTCTTTTACTGAAAAACATAAATGGAGAAAAAACAAATAATAAACTTTTTTTCCCATGTGCATCTATTTTGATTAAAAATAAAATAGACTTTTTTATCTCAGAATCGAATTTCAGATTGCAGAAGAAAGAAAGATTATATCAGAGCAGCCAAATCACAACAGAATCACCAAAAATTTTGGGATTCACTATAGAGTAGTGGAAAGATCGAAGCTGAAGTTTATGATTTGAACAAAAAAATCAAATTTGGTTATCTTTCATGTTTCACAGTAATCCTTAGTGAGTAATATATTTTCATGAGATTCTCTTACTTTTTTATTTTTGAGCATTGTTAAAAAGGAATTTAAAAAGACCTTACATTTCTCCAGTGTAATGAAGAAAGTGTTTTCTTGTCAGTCCCAATTAAAAAAAAAAAAATGTATCTTGAAAGTGGCATTTTCCTTAACCTCCATCTTTTCCTCCCTGATGAAGTACACATAGTGTGGGTTAGTGTTGATTGTTCTAAAGCTGCTTTAGCTTTCTAACATGGTTTATAAAGAAAAGTACTTCACCTACAAAAACCTCAAATAAAATAAAATATTTGGAAGGATATTAATTTATTTTTTTTTACTCTTGCACTTACCAAAAAATATCTGATAATGAGATTAGATTTCTTCATGTATTTAGTGTAAAACATGGTTAAGATTTTGGAGGATGAATTAAATATGCAATTTTTTAACATCTTGGTGTTCTTGTTATTATGAATATAGAATTGATGTTTTTAATGCAATGTTATTGCAGAATTTGTTTTACTGTTAATAAGTGAAATATACTTTCAAGTTGAACTCAATAGTAATTCAATACTACTAATAATACATTTTTTGCCCATGTATTATTGTGGAGTCTTTATTCTATTCTGATGTAACTGCACATCAAATTGCACAGAATTTAAAAGTGGATCAAAAATTAAGGTGCCTTTTTTTTTCTTAGTAGTGAATGAAATGTGTCAACCTTCAGTCTTGTTATATAGTTCAGTTTAAATTCTTATGTCCAGACTTACACATTTTGTGGCTAGAACAGCACAAACTCTCCAGAATAATTTTTTACCTATGAAGATTAAAAAGATTTATGTGTGGTTTTCTCTGCTTTACTCAATTAGAGCAAATCAGCTGCTTGCCTGCACAATTTTTCATGTCCTCTCCATCTGCACGTTCTCAACTTTCTGTACTTGACTGTAGTCACTGGGGTATGACACACATGTATAAATGGATACACACGTTTATATATGTAATTATGTCAAACTGGCTTGTTACTCAGTGTACTCAAGTTCCTGTTTACACCTCTAAAGGTGAATGTTTCTCACCACTTTGGGACAAGTTACAGTACCTGGAACATACATCAGTTTTCCAACTTGCTTGTACTGGCTTTTGTTTATAAAAACATGTCCTTCTTTAATTTGGTGACATCAGAATGGCATCCACAATTTTAACCACAAACTCTCTCAGTTCTCAATTATAACTGTAATTAAAGACAATTTAATACAGTATTAAAAATTCCTCTATATAAGTATTCTGACATTTTTATCCGTATGAAAGTTTGAGAAACTCCTTTTATTTTCATAAACACAGAGTAACCATGAGGCTTTATTTTATTTTCTAATAATGTTGAATTTTGCTCTAAGTGAAAAATTCATTGTTTTCTTAAAATGCAGCTGAAATCTTTATCCTTCAGCATAAGTATGCATACACCGATTTAAATTACAGAATACTAAAAATGGCCATGCTTCTGATAGTTGTATTTTACTAAGAAAATTGCTTTTACCTTTGATGTCTCTTTTCCTACTTGAGCCAGATTACAGATGTCAGGAGTAAATTATGTTCTTCCCTGTCACTGCATTTACTCAGTGAGGTACAATTATTTAGTTGGTATTTGAAGACAGTTGTATTGCACAAAGTGCAATAGTTATGTTGCCCTTTGAGTACATGTTAATCAAAATCTAATGAAAATATCTAGAACTGTAATAAATATGTAAAAACAACATAAGTAAGTGAAGTCATGGTGCTTTAAGGAGGTCAGCAGAATGATGATACCTAAAAGTCATTATAATTCATATTTCATGAACCAAACTTTTTGGGTTAATTATAATAATTTATTGTAAAATATGCTAAAGTTGCATGCAATTATTAATTGGAAGATCTCTTTTATTTACACTGCTGAAAAGCTTATTTAGAGACTCATATCTCAAGTATATTTATTTATTTCTAAAATATATTTAATTATTTTATATCCTAGGTTATTCAGATAAATTTTGAAGAATTTGATTTGGAGATTGGCTATGACACACTGACAATTGGTGATGGAGGAGAAGTGGGTGATCCTAAAACTGTGCTTCAAGTGTAAGTCTTTTGCATTTACAATTTGTATGCAATATGTGTTGAGGAATATAATTGATGTGTTTTTTATGAAACTATATAATTTTTAGGATCAGGCAAATAACAAAAACTAATCTTACTTAACTTGAACATTCCAGTTTAAATACATTATTACATGTTTCATATTACTTGTTCTTAACTCAGAAATAGACAACCCAAAATCTGGATGTCACAAAAGAAAAAGATAAGCTAAAATCAGAAATTTTAAAGACAGTCTGCCCAGTCATGTGTAGACTTAAATTTTAAGTGCTATTGTGCTCCCTTATAAGTATGTTCTCAAATTAAAAGTGTATGAGAACATAATTGAAAATAGATAAATAGACAACTTACAAAGAAACTTTTACAGTCTCATAGGAAGTTTAGTGTGACAAATGGTGTGCTATAGGATCTTGACCTTTAAGTGCTTATTAACTGTTATAGATAACTCAGAAAGCAAGTTAATATAGTGAAGAAAATTACAAAAAAAGCTGAATAGGATATTACCTAAACCACATAGTGCAAATAAGCACTGATTTTTATAATCCTTTGACATTCTTCTAGAATATGTGAGCCCAGATATAGAGATATATAATATACAACAGCTGATTAACTTCAGAATCCATATTTCTGAAATACTTAACTTGTAGCTGTAATATTAATAAATGTCTCAAGAAGAAAAATTCAGAATCTTATTACTTAGTTTGAAAAATTCTGAAGACAGTATTTTAAGTCAGTGGTTCTGTTTATTCCACAGTCACTTGAAAATATTCAGAACACTGTAATTAGTCTTACTTGTTGTCTGTCATTTTATGTAGCTCCAGTTCCATTCTGAGTAAATAATTCAATATTTTGTAGGAGGAATGAATGTCTCTCAAAGTACATTGTTGTTTGTTGGTTTGTTTGTTTTTTTTTTTTAATATGACTCAATTTTATGAAAAGGAAAAAAAGAATCCAAATAAACAAACAAAAATAACCACCAAGCAAACAACCCCCTCTCCTAACCCCCCTCCCCCC
>JAWWLZ010000082.1:135759860-135783106 GCA_035041345.1 Poliocrania exsul | reverse complement strand
GAAAGAAAGAAAGAAAGAAAGAAAGAAAGAAAGAAAGAAAGAAAGAAAGAAAGAAAGAAAGAAAGAAAGAAAGAATTCACGACTCCAGAATTGCATTATTATCTTAGTTTACTTCACATAATGCTGTGGTTTTTTTTTTGAAATCTTGTTGCTCTGTGACTCCTTCACAGTTGTTTTACAGGCATCCCCAAGGACATAAAAAAGAGCAACAAGTGATATATCTGTTTTGCTGATTCATTTTTTTTAAAATGCATTTTCAAATAGTACATTTTCTTTCTCATGTACTATTTAATTGGAAAGTATTGTTTGTTTAAAATTATGGATTTAAAAATATGTGTTTATAATTAATTTCATAAAATATAAATGATATCATATGTTTATCATAGGAATTATTCTGTCTGACATAATAGAGAGATTAATATTCACAATGACCTTAATATTCAAAAGCTGTACTGTTAGTCACCAGTGACAATTACAAAATGCTGCTAGCCATTACATCAGTGTTGTTTCTGAGGAACATCCTGTTAATCTACTAATTTGGCAAAGACTGAACTCACTGAAGACACTTTCTTTTAGTGCAGGAATGAGCAGTTAATACATTTTGGTCAGGCATTTACTTGTTCAGTTCTGGCAAGTCTTCGTAGTAGCTCCATCTGTGAACACAGATGTGGGAAACAGACATGAATTTCTCTCACAGCAGAGTATTTCATACAGAAACAAGCTAAAAAGACCAGAGGGGAGAACTAAAATTAACTGCAAAAATATATTTAAAATAGTCCATTTGAAGTTTCAGCTAGCTTTAAAGAATGGTTAGAACTGCAAAAAATTGAACTAACAGCTTTCAGTCTTGTACAGTCTTGTGTTTATGATCCCTTTTACAAAACTGGAAAATGTTTTGGAACTTTTCAGCATTATGTTTCAGATTATAAATTCTTACAAAATTCGAGACAAAATTTAGTGAAAAAAAATGCAATATGACATAAAACTGAAGTTCTCCCAACATTTCCTTTTTGCTATCATACTGTTTTATTCAGCAAACAGAATCAACACTTAGGCTTACATTGACTTGCGACTTTTTGCAAGCAATGTGAAAAGTGAAAAAAAAAAAGAAAGAAAAAAGAAAAAAGAAAAGAAAAAGCAAATTTAGTGCTTTCTAATTAATCACCATCCTGCAATATTAGAAGGTTTTAAGGTTGTGGCATTTATTATTCTTCATAGTGAATGAGTAAATGTCAGTTTGTTCTTCCAATTTTGAGGTAGATGTGATGAGGAGAGGTGAGAGAGTGCAGGGAACTCATGCACTATCAAAAGAGTGTTGCTACTTAAGAATTAGCAACTTCCTTTTAAATATTGAAAGCATGCATTGCATAGTGTGTAGTAGTATACCAGAGAAATCTAAGAATCATTGTAAAGCCTCATTATGGGCTCCTAGTGCCTTCGATATTCCTGCACGTACCTGAATCATGCAGACAGGTCTGACGGATGAGGTTCAGGATTAAGGAAGTTGCACGTTTTTCTGGACCAGCAACTGAAACTGAGATGAAATAATTCAAGACAACATGAGCAGTAGTTACATGTATTCATAGACTGCTATCAAATTTGCAGGCATTTCTAACTCAAAAGATGTCTTGACTAGCCTGCCATTAGATAGCTAATGAAGTGTGACCTGAATGCAATGAATTTAACAGCAAGCATAAAAAATGCTTAATGCTTACTTAGATTCCTTAGAAAAAGAAAAGAAAATTCTAATTACTGTTTTTGGTTTTTTTCCTATCTATAGGTTAACTGGGAGCTTTGTTCCAGACTTAATTGTGAGCATGAGCAATCAGATGTGGTTGCACCTTCAGACGGATGAAAGTGTGGGATCAATCGGTTTCAAAGTTAACTACAAAGGTAACAATACATCATTGGAAGCAAATGTAATATTGTATCAAAAATTAAGACAATATTTTGAAATGTTTTTCTTTCACATTAGTGGATGGATTCTATTTCCAGTTCTTTCAGTTTTAAAAACAGAAAAACGCAAGCTGAATTGAAAAAAAAATCAATAAAAATTTGTTCTCTTAGAGGTTTTATGCTACATGTAACTGCATACTTTTTATTTGGTGTGTTCTTACATTTGGGTTTTGGCATATAGTTTGACATTTATTTTCTGTTATTTAATATTGAAAAATATTAAAATGAAAGAATTATGTGATTATTTAATGCTAAATGTGTAAAACAAATGAAAACAAACTTCCTGCATTCTTTTGAAAACTAATTATGCCATGCCTATCACAACAGAAAGAAAAACATTGTAAGTGAATAATTCAAATTTCTGCTGAGTTTTGAGCCAAGACAAATTAAAACTTACCTCTTAATGTTATTCTTTATGGTCCTAAAGGGTGTAATGCACAATATAAAACCGCTGTTGCTATTTGACACTTCTGGGAAAACATACAGTTTCTATAGAGCGTGAACAGCAAACTCAACCAAAAGTCAAAATACAAATATATATATACATATATATGCAGTTCTATATTATTACAGAACTAGTTATATTTATGATTTTTACACTACATTTAACATAGATGAATGTGTTTTTTTGCAAGAGTTTTTTAGTTACATAGTTCCTGTCTACCACCCAAATCAAATACTAGAAAGTGTGATTATTCATCTAAATTATTCATCAGAAAGGGAAAGAGGAAAGACAAAAGTAAAAACTGTGTGTGTTAGAAATGGAGGTGATGTTGCTGAGGATGGGCAGATGGAGTGAATAAGTGTATTGGGAGTAAACCTGCACAATGTGACTTCCTGGCTTTTTTTCTGTTCATAACTTTCCTTTGGCTGTCCATGTCTATTAATCTGCATAGTGGTATGGCACGGGCGCATTGTGCACTCTTGATATACAGATCTTAGAGACTGATAGGAAGATCTTAGTACTCTGTTGTATGGGAGTCAATAAGAACCAGGATTACCACATTCCAGCTGTTGAAAGGGGCAAGAAAAATTATTAGTATAAACAAGTTTACGAATTTCTTAATATAGCAAAATTGAAACATAGCTGAGTGAAAAAGGAAGTGTTTTAGATCTGAACTCTAAATAATTTGCACAGCTTAAGTTGTTGATTCTATTATCTACAGGATTCTTTTCTGGTAAAATTAATTTTGCTTGCAACAATTTTAGTTTGCAGTAGGGAGAGGATTCTTGTCTATTCTTATAATGCACTGCTATGTCTTGTTTTATTCATGAATTGCATTTATTCTTAGAAGCTATAGTTCTCCAATAAAATTAATTGAATATGAATAGGTAGAAGGGTACAGAAGGGGTGAACAGTCACAGCAGCATCTCCATGTAATCAACTTTTTGATTGCATGCCTAGATATTGAGTCTGTATTTCTTTCTTGCCCTGCAATGACAGCACATTAGTTCACTAAATAGCACTTAAATGCAATAGGCATTCAATGGGTAGGTACTGTGTGGTGGGGTTTATTTGTTGGGATTTTTTTGCTTTATTTTGTTCTGGTTTTATTCTGTGTGTCCCCTTCCCCACCTATCCCACCCCAATCTAGACTATGGAATCATTTTTTTATGTAAGTTGCCTTTGCTTTGATCCCTAAGAGGATGTATTTATTAGGGAAATATTGGGCAATGTTCATAAAACAAAATGGGAAGGTAGCAAGGGAAAGTCAGGTTTGAAAGGGTTGCTGTTTCTCTTGTGGTTGTTTGTCTTTTGTGTTTAGGTTCTTTCTGGTAATGATGGTAGACTCTGAAAACAGATGTATAAACAGGTAGTATTTTGAATTAGCAGCTGTTCTGAAATGTAAGTTTTGGAATTTATGAACTGGAAGTTGAGAAAAAGTTCAATGAGGTCAACTGAGTATTTATGTTAGAACAATGCATTCAGGGCTATGACATAACTGAATTCTTTAATAGGATAAAAAAATTGCAAAGAGTTTTCTCTTTTCAAAGACCACAGAATGACTTTAAAAAAATATGATTTCTAGGAGTCAGAGTCATAAGACATTTTAGTTTGTTTGATTCCACGAATTATTAACAATGTAGCCAAACTTCCTTGTACATCTCTTGATTAGATCAAATTCTATTTCTTTAACTTATCCCCTTCTACCTTACAAATTGCACTATCCAGTTAGACATCTATCTATAGCTAATATTCTATCTATCTATCTATCTATCTATCTATCTATCTATCTATCTATCTATCTTACATGTATAGCTATTGTAAATTTCTGCTTACATAAAAGATACAATTACATTAGTGTTTTACAGTAGATTCATCAGTTTTATTTTTGAACTGAATCTTTTTCTGATCATTCCCACTGCCTTTGTTTTAGTTTTCATCATGGAGCAATCTTGAAAGGCATAATACACTTGTTTGAAGTAATTCATAAGATGCAATCTAATAGCATGGGGAATAGCATTCCTCCTGTTCTCCTACTCCTAATGGACATTTATCAGGACCTAATAAAGCTTTTCCAAAGTAAAACCACTAACACACAATTAAATGCGTATAGATAGTATGGATACTGTATCTTTTATTATTTCAATTTACAGACCTGCTTATATTGGAATTAATTACTTGATATTGTACTTGATAACAATACTTACTAACAGCTCAAATAATTTTGCACTAAATGCTTTTGATGCCTAAATATCTTCTTCAGTGCTTCTGAGACTCAGCTACCTAGAGGTAGTGGAGATGTACATGCCGCATCCCATCAAAATTCATAGACGTTTTTCAATCTAATTGACATTTAGGTCTGAGTCCAACAGACATTTTTAAAAATATAGATTGTTCCAAGTACTACATGGAATATGATGGGAAGAACAAAAAGTTATGAGATGTCATTACCCAGTGCCCTTTACCCATTGTCCCCCCAAATTGTATACCTGCTCAAGGTGAAGGACAGAAGGTCACCTACTTTCAGACTGGGATGGAATTGAATATGCCGTATCATTTTTAATGATAGAAATAGACAAATAAATTTTAATATCCCTACATTTATCAGTTTTCAGCTGAGTAATTCCTTTAAATTTATGTTATTACGGGAACTAAGAGTTTATTCTCATTTATGAATCTGCCATTTGAGATAATCTGGTAAGATTTTGTGGAATAATAAAAATATTTGTCTTCTTCTACATTAAGATGTTGCATATGGAGTTATGTTATGGTTTGAGTAGCTAGATCCCATAATAACTATTTAAAAATAAAAAAATATATATTAGTATTGGAGAGAGTATTTTAAAGTAAATCAGCTTTCATTGTTATTGTTTTGAAATTCTTTTTCCAGTATCCTGTAGAATAAAACTGATTTGAAGGTTGAATAATGAATATCAGGATTGGGCAGGACAGAAATACAAGCACTGACTCACTAGAGATATATTTTACCTGTTATCTCACTGTTATATGAGCTGGCGTTGTTTGATTAAGTTGTTTTTTGTTTGGTTAGGCTTGGGGTTTTTGTTTGTTTTGTTGTATTTTTATTTGCTTGTTTTGTGGGTTTGTTTTATTTTGGGGGTTTTTTATGGTTCAAATGTATGTGCAGTTTTATTAAGTAAAAACCTGGAATATTTAGAAATCTGAAATCTTAAGTGAATTATTTTCAAATCATAATTTGGGGAATTTTTTATTACTATTGACAAGTTGCATGAATACTTTGGATCATACAATATTTCAGGAAATGGTGCCATATTCTCATACTAGCACTTCTATTCCCAAAGCCACAGTGAAGAGGAAAGAAGTATCTATTTAAATGATAGTAGAGAAACAATTTCCAAAGTATTCAAACACTGGAACAGAATGGTCTTCATCTATAATTGAATAAAAGACAGCTACATGCAGTACAAGACAGACAAATAAAACCATGACATAGCCTTTAAAGACTAGAAACCCATTTTTATGAAATAAGATTTTTGAGGATTGTAATTTTATTTAAATTCACAAAAACCCTTGAGAATCTAGTGTTGGAGTATTACAGTTCTTGGAAAACTATACATGAGAAATTTAAATGCAGTAACTTTCATATAGACCTGCTTCCTCTTGCAACTTTGGACATACATGCAAGGTTAAATACAAAATATTTCTTGTACACTTTTTCCAAACAAAGTGTATGAGAGAATTTGTGGGATTAAAAATTAACATAAATGTTCATGGTGGAAATTAATAGGAAAAAGTATTTTAAGAAATTAAATCAGTTATGTAAACACAATACTAAACTGTCATGTGTTAGCATCATGTGGGAAAGCTGAACTTCTGTTTAGGTCAGATTTGAGTTCTCTGAAACAGAGGAAACTATCCTCAGGGTAGTCTTGTTCTGTTGGATCGTGATATCACACCTCTGGTTTCTGAGCTGTAGCCAAATATGAGACAATCTTTTTTTGTGTGGTGTCTCTGTTTTATTTTTACCTAAATAACTGACTACAAAATCTAAAACTTTTTGATATTCTTGTCCCCTATCAGGACAAAATCTGTATAATAGTGCATCAGACATCCTCTACTTTTAATTACGTAAGAAAATAAAGTTGAAGAAGGTTACGCTGACTGGAGTGTAATGACAAGTTGTAGAAAAGGATTGTTTAAGATGTCAAGTTAGATGGAAGTATAGGTAAAAAGTGAATTTGAAGCAAAGTAGACTAGCTTATTCAATTTTCTGCATTGATTATCTAATTTTAGGATATGAGATTTACACTCTGACACCCAGTATTTCAAAAGATTTCTTTTTGCTTAAAGCATGACTTTCATCTTCCTTCAACCACTGTGGCAGCCTGGGGTAGCCTTCTGGAGTTTGTGATCCGCATTTTCATCCTATTTTTCTAGCATTAAGCACTGAGTTGCAGACACATGTGAGGTTTTTTGCCCCAGATGGCACAGAGATATTTTTCCATGACTAACTGCTTGACAGCCTTTGCTTTTCTATTGGTGACAGGATACTGAATGTTCTGAATTAGGCAGATAGTTGAATCCATTGTTAGTTCTCTATGTCTGGAAACATGAATTTCAGACGTATGTGTGAAATAAGATACATTTGCCATATAACAGGCTTCAGAAAGGTCTCATCTTGGCAAGTTGTGAGAGTAGCTTATCTATGAAACATATGTCTTCATGTTCATTCTGCCAAGAAAATATAGCTTTAATTCTTGCTGTTAATATTATAGACTAAATTTAAAAAACAAAAAACAAAAACAAACCAAATCAAACCAAAAATTCTCAGGGAGATTGTGGACAGTTTCATTGTGTAGTTTTGGGTTTCACAAGGCAGTTGATGTGGTTTTTTTAGTTAAATACTATGTAATTCTCCTTTTATTACAAAGAGAGAAGTGAAGCTTTTGTGCTTTCTGCACATCACAGACAGAAATTAAATCTATGACAAATTTCTCTCTTCTGAACTGTTCAGTTTGTCAATTTCAGTATATATTCTCTAATGGTATTTTTACTGTTATGATTTCTGTTGCCTTTGTACCCATTCTCCTCTGTGTTTCTCATCATGTATTTGTTCTCTTTATGTGTGTTTTGTGGTGCACTAACTAGACATGAGCATAAGACAGTGACTTATTTAATTGGATTTTAATACCCCAGATAATATTCCTTGTACATCCTAACTTTATTTTGCAGAAAGAATGACAGAGATTCACAGTAATGACAAAAATCCCTTCAAATTATTTTAATCTGTGTGAGTCTCATGATTAGTTCAAATCCTTAAATTCAAATACTGCTTTTTATTTTAAAACAATTGAACACTTTTTGTGTAACCCCACTAAGCAACAGTTAACTGATACAGCACAACTTTCTTTGTACTGATTCCATTTCTGATGAAAGTGTGTTATTGACAAGTTTTGTAATTCAAGATAATTTCTATTTCAGATCTCTCATGAACATATTCAGCAAAAAGGGCATCCACTGCAGAAACTTGGGGCACCTTCCTTGTTAATTTACTGCCAAGATGATAATTGGTGCTGTAGTTTACTATTGTGTTCTTCCTGCTTTGTTGGCCAGAAGTCATTGTTAGCTTTTTCTGAATGTAGTCAGACAGTATTATCGAAATATGTCAATAATATTTTTATCTAACTCTCAACAGTTATATTCAACACAAAATTTCCTGTTTGGAATCCCTAGATTATAAGAATGTGAGAACATCTTGACAGAATTATGATAAAGATTGACTTAGCTGGATATGACAGAAGGAAAAGTAAGCAAGCAGCAATATAGTGATACTTCTTCAAAGTGTTTTCTTACTCCCTAACAGTTTGTAGCACAGAGACTTCCTAAATCCAGTGTATTTAGATTAAGTAAAATATGATGGAATTTTTCATCCATGACTTCATCTATTTTTCCTCTCAAGTTCACATACATTTTTAGTATTTTGAATATTTTATGGCAAGGACATTTCAATGAAGAAATATTTCTTTTTGTTCACTGCAATTCTACTAGCTTCATCGGATGAATTTTTGTTCTTTTCCTAGAAAATGCGATATATTTAATCTCCCATTTTCCTGCTTAGTCAGTTTTGCAGGACCTTTATTTCTTTATCAGTGATTGACCTCGCTGTTTTATGTAATTATTATCATCACCAAGTTTTGTTACTCCAGTATTTGCCTTTATTTTTCTATCATATTTCCCAATATATTGTCAAAGAATAACTTTATGTATGTATGGACAGACTTCACGAACAAAGATTTGGGAAAGGCTCTCCCCACATAGGTGTGCCCTTCCAGCCTGTGCAGTGGATTTTTTAGGTGAGGCACAGCGTGCACAGAACTGGCCCCACCGTTTAAGTCCTAAGGGTCCATTTGCCATGGCCGAGCGAACTTGGACAGTGACAGTGAAGTCCTCAGGACTGTCTACAGCACCTGGAACTAACCGAGGTTGACCCTGCTTAGCATCTGAGATCTGACAGGATCGGATGGCAGGGAGTGCTTTAACTGCTCAGGGGACAGTCCCCACTGAGACTCGAACTCAGGTCCTTGGAATTCAGAGTCCAGAGTGCTCTCCTTTACACCACGGGACTGTCCTAATAACTTTAACTACCCTGACATCTACTGAAAAACAAGATGGTCCTCTGACTCAGGAGACCAGGGTGAAGTGATCTTGGGAGGAAGGCTTTCCCTTGGTTAAGGAGGGTTGGGTTAGAGAACACCTAAAACAAACCTGACATCCACAAGTCCATGGGCTCTGACAGGAGTGCTAAGAGAGCACTCATCCATGAGTGCTAAGAGAGGTGTTGGACACTGTAGTGAGGCTGCTCATGATCATCCTTGAAAGGGCATGGTGATCAGGAAGGTTGCTTAGGGGCTGGAAGAAAGCAAATGTCACCCTGGACTCCTAAAATGGCAAGAAGGAAGACCCAGCGAACTATTGGCCGACCTCAGTCCCTGGAAGGGTGATGGAGAGCCTCATTCTGGAGGCCATGTCTATCTATATTGATAACAAGAAGTTGATCAGAAATAGTCACCATGGATTCACTAAAGGTAAGTCAGGTTCGACCAAGTTGATAGTCTTCTACAATAGAACAACTACTCAGATGAATGAGGGCAGAGCAGTGGATATTTTCTACCTGGACTTCAGCAAGGCTTTCAATGCTCTCTCGCACAAAATCCTCATTGATAAACTCAGGAAGAAAAGTCATAACTGGTACTGCATCCAACAAAAGTGTAACTATTGCCAGGCTCAGGGGAGTTGGAGCCACTTCCAGGGAGACACCGCCACTGCAGTGGGAGTGAGAATGAAAGTAAAACTAACTCTGTGGTCATCGCTGCTATTTCTCTGTGAGCTGCATGCTTGGGAACAGACCCTGCATCAGAACCACCATGGAGCCAAGCCCAGACAAGCTGTACAGAGCCCCAACCCCAGCAGAACCCAGCCCAGCCAAGCTACATGGAGTTGGAGCTGAGCCAGAGCACAGGCAAGCTGTGAAGAGCTGCTGGGGGTTGGACTAGTTTATCTCCATAGGTCTCTTCCAACCCTAACTATTCTGTGATTCTGTATGTTAGTGTTGTTTAATTGTCACCAAGTTGATTTAAAAATGAGGTTATTTGTATTAAACAAGTCTTACTTTAATATTCATATTTCTATTTAATTGTTTGATTTGGTTGAAAGGAAGGTGATTATTTTCATGGCATAGGACTTATGATCATTTTTTTTACAACTTCCCTCTTGTCAATGGAGAACTGGTGAGACAAGTTGTTATGTGAAGGTGACTCCCATGACTTTTTAATTTTGTTCAATGAAACTGTAGGTTGTTCTTTCTGCTTTACAACATTTAATTAAAAGCATTTAGCAATCCAACCCTTTGTGGTAGTGTTATCCATAAAGATGAGCAGAAGGATTTTCTCTGCTCTGACCTAAGTCTGCTGGGCAATATGAATACATTACATGTGGAAAGGTCGTCTTCTGCTATGTCCCTAAGTATTAGCTACTGCTTAAACCAGGACACTGAGCTAAATGGCTGTTACTCTGACTTGTCCTCCCCAGCATTTGAGTGTGCATTTAACTGCAATCAGTTTTGTTGTCTAATGCATTAAGCATATATGTTACAAGAGATTATTTACCTCTGTTTTGAGGAGGAAAATATACCCAAACCTGCTTGTTTATTTGTTGGACTTAAGTTAAAATAATATCTTCCCTATCTCTAAGTGAATGTACCTCATTATTTACAATACATAATTTTTATGTTGTCCACCAACTGCCAATGATTCTAAAGTTCAAACCTGGCTCTTTTCCCCCCATATTTTACATCACTGAAAATTTGCCATGCCAGGTTAGTCTCCTTTTACCACCATACTGGCGGGACTGCACCAAGTTTCTTTCAGTGGTGAAGGTCAGTGTGTGGCAGTCTCTGGAGATGTCTGCTTTCAAAACACTAAGATGCATTGCCTGCTAGATCAGCCTGTGAAACGGTGGCAGATGTAAGATTTCCATCTGTTTTCTGATGTAACATCATGGCATAGTGGTATCTTAATTTCTTCATCTGTTGGCACTGCATGAAACAGAGGGCTAAAAATTTATTTTACTTGTTTGGATCAAGAGTGAAGCTAGTTGTTTTGGTTTGTATATTTCAGTATGTAGGATAGCTAAAAGCAGGTCAGCAATATATTTAAAATACAGCAAGACCATAAATTTAAAATGTATGTATGAATGTAGGTTTTTCAAAATGTTTCTAGATGAAACATTCCAAAGAATCAGTGTAACTTGTTGAGATTTTGCAATTCTCTAACTTGGACTTATGAGTTTTCCATATTGCCAGGCATATGCCCTGAGAATATCCTTTCTGATCTCCCTCCTGCCCCGCCCCCCTCCTTTTTTTTTTCCTCCAAGTCAATAATTGATTTCTGTAAGTGCTATTATGCTAGGAAACAACTACATCAGCCGTACCTTTTCATAATATATTTTCATTATTCTGAGAAACTTCTGTATCTTACATTTATTTCTGGCTTTTTGTTTCAGTTTGCTGTTGGTTTCACCTATAAGCCACATGCTCACACCCTCCACAGCAGGATGGGGAGGAGAATCAAAAGGGAAAAAGTGAGAAAACTCATGCACTGATAGTTTAATAAACAAGTCAAAAGCTGCACATACAAGCAGAGCAAAGAAAGACACTCATTCACTACTTCCCATCGGCAGGCAGATGTTTAGCTATTTCCAGGAAAGCAGGACTTCATCATCAATAATGGTATAGGGAATGCAAACTCCGTAGCTCTGAAAGTCCCTGTTTACCTCCTTCTCCCAACTTTTATTGTTGAGCATGACATCAGATTGCATGGGGTATCCCTTAGGTCAGGTGGGATCAACTGACTCAGCTATGTCCCCTCTCAACTTCTTGTGCATGCTCAGCCTCCTCACTGGTGAGGTAGTGAGGAACGGCAAAGACCTTGACTCTGTAAGCACTGCTCAGCAATAGGTAAAACATCAGTGTCTTATCAACACTATTTTGATAACAAATCCAAAACATAGCATCATATGAGCCTCTCTAAAGAAAATTAACCATGTCCCAGACAAAACTATTATACCAGATACCATATAACAGTGGCTACTTCCAAAGACAGTGCACAGATAGTTCATTAATCATTACCTTGCATTAAATTAATGAATTATTTTTTTGAACTGAGGAGTCTGTACTTCCATGTTCATGGGTGTTACTGCAAATCTTTTGGTATGATTGAATCCTCATCATATTTGGCTGGTGCTGAAGCAACAGTTTACTAAAAGCTAGTTTCTATGGCACAGATAAAATTATGTGCATTTCTCCTTGATGTGCATTTTTTTTTTACTTTTATAGAGGTTTTTAATTATTATGTTAATTTATTCTTATGGAAAATGAGACTAAAGACTATACAAAGAAAGCTTTTAAATTAAAACTTGTCTTTAGGCACATGTATACTGGTAGTTCTTATTGGTTGTCTGAAATATATATTAAACATCCCCTTTCATCATTGTATTTAAAATACAAAAATTTTGTTTACCTTACTGTCGTATTCTTATAAAAATTATACAAATGAAATAAAGCACTGAGTACATGCATTTTAGTACACCTATTAGGAATGCACATGGAATAGAAATAAAAACTTGCATCCTTCAATTAAAAATCCGTAATAATGTTATATTATGGTTTATACTTTCAACTAGCCATTTGTACTCTCTTTTAAAACAACTACCAGAAAGTTGTAGGTTCTTTTCTTCTATTCTTTCTTTCCCCTTTCTTTCAGTCCTGCATGGTGTATTTCTGTACATAAAAATTTTCATGACATATGAAAAATGCCAGAATAACACGCTGTAGATCCCCAGGCTGCCAAAAATCTGTTATTAAGGTGAGATGTGTAATGTGAGTTTGAATTCCTTAAAAGGGAAAAATCCAGTCTCTAATATCATGAGCGAGGAAGCCTTTATCTCTGTATTGTCACATCAAAAAATAGACCATCATCATCTTTCTCCTTGAATTCTAAATTGAGGCACTTTTTTTTCCTTTTTTTTTTTTTTTTTTTTTTTTTTTTTTTTTTTTTTTTTAAGAAGAGGGAGAAGAAGGTGACAGCTGTCTTCCTCTTTGGCTCTGGCTTTTTGTTTTGTTTTGTTTTGTTATTTTACCATTAGCAGTAGGTGCAAAATGTTAAGAGATCTCATTTTATCAGAAAACAAAATACTGTGTGGACTGGCGAATGCTCCAAAGTTTGTTAAGATGTCTAACCACTGTTTCCCTTATTTTCTTTAAACAACAACTCAAAATACACAGGATTATTATTATTATTACTACATTTCCTGTGCGTAATATCTGTTCATATCTTCTCTTGTTTGCAACTCTCCAGATTCTCCAGATGTAGAAAAGTCTTTCAATTTACACAAAAATACCTATTTTTCACGGAAACAGGAAATCTTCTGTTCATTATTCTCTTCTCTTCCCCTCACTTTCTCTTTCCATTTCCCTCTCATTCTCCTCTCCTTCTCTATTTTCCTCTTCCCCTCTCTAGGCTGAAGTATTTTGTATGTTGAAACTCCTGCAAATAATATAAAAAGTGAACTACTGCTAGACTGAAGATGATCTAAAATTTCTTGTAGTCTCAGGAACATTTATGAAGTCTGATCAAATACTTGAGAAAGTGAGTGGCAAGGAAGCCCTAGGAAGTTCCAAGTTGAGATGAAAAGAAAACATAATGATTTTCCAGAAAGCATGCTGTGAAATTTAGTGCTTCTGATGCAGCCTTTGGTCCCATTTACTCTGAAAATACAGTGAATATTCAGAATTAAATTTATTTTCTAGAATTTCTAAGTTCCTGGGCAAATTTATGCACTTGAGGATTTAGAAACTGACATTACTAGACTAAGGCTATGATAAAGTCAGAATTTGATATTACCTGACAGAATAATTTTAAAAAGTGTTTTCATTTTAATTATTACACATTCTTTAAATAAGCCACTTGTAAGACTTAGAGAAGAGATTAGTGAATTATCACTTTTTATAATGATGATGATAATAATAAATAAATAATTAAATAATAATAATAATAATAATAATAATAATAATAATAATAATAATAATAATAATAATAGTAAATTGTTATTCTCTGATGAAAATCATTGATGAAATATCCCCACATGAATAATATATCTCTATTTACTTATATGTACAAAAGCAGTTGAAGTTTTCTCTGCCCATCCAAAACTTGAATAGTATTATACGATTTCTGAACATTTACATCTACAATGGGGAGGAATTCTATAACTTTCTGTTAGTCACTTTAGGCTATTCAGTATGAGAAATGTATTGACTTAGTGGAGCAAGTCACAGGGTCACAAGGATGATAAAATGCTGGAACACCTTTCATACGAGAAGAAAATGAGATCACTTGAGCTCTTCAGACAGGACAGGACAGGACAGGACAGGACAATGCATAGGAGCAACTTATTCCTGTGAATAAATACCTGATAGGAATGAATGAAGAAGATGGAGTCAGACTCTTCTCAGCAGTAACCAGAAGAAGCAGTTGACACAAATTAAAATACATGGAATTTCATTTGGATCTTTTATTGTGAGGATGGTCAAGCACCAGAACAGATTGCCCAGAGACGTTACAGAGTATCCATCTTTGGAGGTCATTCAAAAATTGACCGGGCATGATCCCAGTCAAACAGCTGTAGCTGACCCTGTTGAGCAGGTGGATTGGACTAGATGATCTTCAGAGGCCCCTTCCAAATGGCTATGATTGTAGTATTATGAAGAAAAAAAAAATGCAAGAGACATAGTTCTTGCCTCTGTATATGGGGAAAATAAAAATTATGGGATGATAAAACTCTTTCTGTATACTCTCCATGATAGTTTCTTTGTATTATATTGATTCTAACTTTAAGTTTCACAAAACACCTAGAGTTTCAACAGAATTGTCAAAATTCTGAAAATAATTTGGGAAACAAATGATTTTTTTTGTTGTTTGGGGGTTTTTTTAAGCAGGAAAAAAATAAGAATTTTGAAATGTAAAGTTGCACATTTATTCTTTTATTTTGTCATTCCTCTATAATCTTTTCTGTTTCTAAATTGCTTGTCTTAAGTCTGGTAATATAAGCATTTTCAATCAGTCCAGTGTCCCTTGCATACAGTTTTCTGAGATTTAGTTTTGACACATTGAGAACTACCAGAAAAATACCTGTTCCTTTATGGTTTGCAAGAACCAGAGTGTTATATTTTCTTCTTTACCATGGAATAAGAAATTAGACTCCCTCAAGTGGAAACACCTTTCAATATTTAAAAAAAAAGAAAAAAAAAAAAAGCAGCATGTGCAGACATATTTTTCCATTTGGATAGAATAGAAGAATTACACGTATATGCAATTTCAATTATTTGTCAGATTGACCATTTTGCCCAATTGTAGATAGTGAGCAACTGGGAGTCAGTTCCTGGAACTGTACCTACATGAAGGTACAGCTGCATCATGAAGGTAAAACTGAATGAAGTTGTTGACTCTGAGGTGAAAGCTTTATTAATGTTGATTGAGGAGTGATGGAGACAGCTAAAGAAAGAAGACCACAGCTGACTTCTCAGCTAAGCTGAATCTGGGGACACTGTTTTAAACTATTTATAACTGGGACTTAGAAGAGAACCATTTGAAATTACTATGTCTTGGAAGTTTAAATTGTTTCAAGAAACTTCAATGATACAGAAAGACAATTAAGGTCATTGTTTTAATTTCTGCAAATTATTTTATATTTCTTTTTAAATGAAACTACAGAGATCATTGGATAGTAGGGTTTTGGCTTTTTTTTTGTTTGGTTTGTTTTTTTTAGGGGTTAACAAAATTGGAAAAATACCTTATAAAATCACAGGGTAGAATATCAATTAAGTCTGCATTTTAAATTACTTGCGAAAATACAGAGATGTGAGCATATGCCTGTAATCTAACAAACCTTGATTATTTTTTGTTAGTCACTTAAGACTTCATTTTAACTGTTTGAATTGTTAAAGACATCAATTTGAGAAGAAAATGAACTTTACAAAATAGATATCATAATAATTGTCTTAATAAATGGTAATTAAAGGGATACCATGACAACTTTTTCAGCATATTTAATGTAAATACCTGATCAAATATAGAAGTTAACCTGATGAAATTAATTACATGACATTAAACAAATGAGTTCACAAGTCAACCTGAGAAGGTGATTTTAGTCAGCATATAATAATAATAATGGAATTTAGAAAATGTTTCGGTGATGTTATTTAAAGCTCAACTGAATTTGTGGAAATAGGGATACATAATGAACTTATTCCCAATTTAAAGAAGGAACTTCAAAAATATATGGTTGGTGAAATTTTGAACCCCTCATCCCTAAAATCTTCAAATCCAAAAAGTGGGCCTTGAAATTATTGCATTTTGGAGAGGTGATCTGAAGAAACTACCACGTTGAGAGCTGTCATTCAGACATAGCCAAAGGAAGGGCCACGATAGCAACTCACACTTCAGTGGAATCTGTTGGTACATTCAGTCTAGGTATGAACAAAAGGGAATGCAATATAAAAAAAAAACCTGGGAATTTCTTCTTTGTCTTTAAGTCTAGCATTAAGATTGTCTAACTAACACAGAGGAACCTTATAAATAATACAGATAAGGTGGCATATAAGCCTAGTAGCTGCTCCTTTTCGCTGAAGTGATGCTCACCTTTCCGCTGTCTCTTTGTGCCCTAACAATTAACATCTGCCTTCCTCTTGCAGAGGGCAGTAGGGAGGGGTTTACTACAACTTATCAGCATCTCAAGGTCAGTGCTTGGAAGGGTATGATGATCCTAGAGGAATTCCCTTCTCCTTTGGGTCTTAGGTGTTTATCCTTACATACTTCTTCAAACAGCCAGGTTGTTTGCGGTTGGGTTTTTTATGTTGTTTTGCTTGTTGTTTTTATTTTTTTTCTTTTTTGATTCCCAGCTGCTGTTTTGAATTTACAGAATACACCCCCACTCATTTCCATGAACATCAAGTGCTGTTGAATATTACACAATGTCTACCTCCATTAGTGAGAACTTCCCTACATATGATGGGCCCAAAACTTAATCTTAGACAAAATAGGTAAAAGGTTACATCTTTGCCAAACAACTGCTGTTTGGGCTTGAACCACCTAAAAGCAACTTTGGCTGAGGCAAACCCAGCCAAACATGAGCCGTTCCATGGCAGATCATTGCAATACTCATGGCCATTTAATGGTGGGGTAGAAATCACATTTACTGCATTGTATAACTTGTCTAAAATGAGACTTTAAATGTTTTCCTAGACTTACGGTACAGAACCCATGATTCTCTTGAGGCTATTGATTACGTGATGCTAATAAACAGGCCATGTATAAAGCTTTCATAAAGATATACTGAAAAAGGATTTTGCAATGTGTAAGTGTCTGAATTAGTTATATGGGAAAGAAATGATGTTAAATTCATTCTTTCTTCAGACTGAGGGGGCAAAAACTATACTCAATATTTCTATTTCACATGTCATGAGTTATGGATAAGGGAAAAGCCAGACAAGTGGTAAAGGTCACTATAATTAAAGAAAGAAATTACTATTTTTATAGACCAGGTTTACAGTAAATATAGAAAAATATTGCATTAACAGTGAGGAGTTACAAAGGGGAAAAAATTGTGCTTGACTCTTTGAAAAATAGTGACATATGAAAACTTAAACTTTTTTGGTAGTACTGAAGTCAGTAGCAATGAAGGAAAAAACTTAAAAAAGCAGCTTCCAGTTTAAAATTTTGGCTGAATTTAGGAAAAAACAAAAAGTGATAGCCTTCATTGTCAGTGAGAAAAATGGATTGCATATGAACACTGTTGAACATAGTCACTTTACTGTTGGTAAGTCCCAGAGTGTGTTACGAATTAATTATTACATACAACCATGCATTTTTTAATACAGCTATCTTACAATTACTTAAAACAGATATAAATGTAATAACTGTAAGTAATGAACACAGATGCAATAATAAATCATATAATAAGCTTAACTGTTAAAGGTATGAAAAAATGAGCATAAGTGTGGTGGACTATGGCTATCTAAAGATATTGTGTTGCAAATTGTTTATCCAAAATTACTATGCTAATATTATTTTTTTCCTCAAATTGCTTATTTTTCCCACACACTCCATATCTCCGTATGCTTAACCACATAAATCTACGGCAAGAAACAGGAGAATTAAGAGGAAAATAATCCTGAAAATATGCATTGTATTAGTGTATTTATAAAATGGGAAAATGTCTTACACTTGGATAGTAAGAAGATATCTATGTATTCTGTTAGCATGGCAATTATTACTGTTAACTTTTTATAGCAACCTAAAGGACACCTGTAATCTGACAGTCCAGCCACAGGCTTCATAAAATGAAAGCACAGACACAGTGCAATAAGTAACATTTGGCATAGCAGCATGGTGCATTATCTCCTACTTTAGCATTGCTTTTCAAAAGACTAAAAACTGCACATGACAGAATTTAAGCCTTGGGCAAAGTTTTTTATCAAAATAAAAAAGTATCTCTGAAATAAAACCACCAAGAAATAAGAATAATCCAAAACCTTCAAGGCAACTTTTCTAAAACTTTGCAGAAACCAAATCACTTTATCTAGTGTGACATATGTACTATAATATATAGTGTGCCAAGTCAATTAAATTGCTAATTGTCTGTTTTTAAGAAAAACAGATGGTGGGTCAAATTTTATTAACTTTTCACAATTTTAGGTCCTACACCTATTGGTGATATGCTCATATTACCCAGCAGGGAGTTGGAAAAAAGATTGTAAATGCATTTTTCATTCTGCTTGGTTTTCCTGCCTCCTCCCACATCTGTTTTTAGGAGTATTTAAAACTGTGGTTTTGTTTTGTGGGTTTTTCTACAAGTGCTATATTTTTTTCTGTTTAATTATCCAACATGCAGCTGTAGATTAAAAATTATAATATAAAGATGTAGAGTAGTGATTGGAAGTTTGCCAGTTTTGATCTCTTCCACCAGTTATTAAGGATTATAAAATTAATTGGCTTTTACATGGCCTTATGACTCAGCTAACTGGTGCCTGGAAATCTCTCTCCCATAATTTCTATAGTTTATTTAGTTCTTTTAAGTGTCTTTTACAATAATCTAACAATGTCAATATTTAGGACACCTGGCTAGACATGTGAAACCATAATTAAAGTAATTAAATTTTTGGTGTGTTGTCAATTTTTAAAAGTTTGGTTTTTTGTTTTTGTTTTTTTTCTCTCTATTCTCTAAGTAATGCCTAGTTATTACCTTCCATGTCAGGACAGCATTTTCTTAGAATAGAAACATAAAAGTTGGAAAATACCTTCAAGATCACCTAATCTATCTGTCAACCAAGCACTACCACTGTAACCCCTAAACTACTGAACTGTATCACCCAGCATCAGACTCAGACAACTCTTGAGCACCTCCTGGGATGGTGACTCCACCACCTGCTTGGGCAACCCATTCATGTGCCTAACTGCCCAAAGAGCGAATTTTTATTTATTTATTTATTTCAAATATATAATCTGAATCTCTCTTGTCCCATCTTACGGCCTTTTCCTCTTGACCTCTCACTACAGGCACAGCAGAGACCTTTGTGGTTAGCCAGCCAGAGCTAACCTGAGCAAAAGAATTATCATTCCACGGTCTTCTCAGTGTCTGTAAGGCTCCTGTTTCCAGTGAGCCCAATACTACTGAAGAAAGTTAATATCTCACCACACCATATTCATATTTTCTTCAAAATAAGTAGAAATTAAGCAGAAATGTCATGAAAGAATTTTGTCCTTCTTTTCTGTTTTTTTTTCCACTTGTAAATATTTTCCATTCTTTTCCCCATAAGGGTATAGAAGGTGTTAAGAAAAAAAAAGTGTTTCTCCATTTAAATATGTTTTTAAAAATGTTTTAAAATTACATATTTATTCTTAAATCTGGTAGTTTAGATATATTTATAATTCAGCAAGTGGGGCAAAAAAAAAAAAGGTCTGGACTTAGATGGTAACTTAAAACCAAACCAAAAGAGTTGTTCTTTACACAAATTGGGCCATTTGACTCTAAGATCTTTGGAGAGATACAACTTAATATTGCCTAAGATACTTTTGTATTCATTGGATTCGGTTGGATTTATGCCCATAGATGATTTGGTCATAAAGTCAGCATTGTTATCTCTAGTTCTCAGTCTCTAATGCAGCCAAAATAAATATATTTAAATCTGCTACCTCTGTGCTAACGCATATACATATTATTACTTATGATGTAAATCTGTTTACAAAAGTGTTCATTTTCACACTGGTATTTTGGTTGGGTTTTTGTTTGTTTTGGGTTTTTTTTTTATGTTTGTTTTTAATTTTCATGAAAAACCATGTTTGTTGTAGATTTCTTGTTGTTTACTGAAACATTTAGTAGTTCTGGTTTATTGATTTATTTTTCTGGAACATGCCAAGGAAGATCATTGCCAGACTTAAATAATCCTTTTATAAAATTTTCATAATTCTAGGGTATGGTAAAATTGAACCCTAGACTGATTCACTGCGGGGAGGTAAAGAAGTTTACAAAGACTTTGGTACTGTGTTGTGACCCAAGCTGGTAGTGAAGATTTATCACAGAAACACAGGATGATCTGGACCCAGGGCACCTTCAATTTCACATACTCCAGTCAGTCATCCACCATTACTGAACTACCAATAATATACCTAATGTACTTAAGAAATGAACGTGGTTCAATAATGATGGGTTTTGTTGCCACAGAAACCTCTTTTAATGAGAAGATTGCTTAGTGTATTTCAAGTAGAAATTTGTTTTGTATCTAAGTTTATTTTCTTCAGTGAAATACATGTATACATACAGTTTCCCTATGACATAAGAGCTTCAGTCACTTGACTAAAGGAGAGAACGACATAGTTGGTTTGTTGGGCTTTTCTTAGTTTTCTTTTCACCTTTTTGTGGCAACTTAGGACTCTTAAGAATCTTTCTGTGAAATTATATTTTTAGTTGCAGATATTAAATTTTCTAGAAATTATGAACATTTGACTTAAGACCTAATTTCAAATTTCTTTAATTTCATTAAAATGATTGGTAGCAAGTGAGGGTCAGTGTAGAGGAAAGTGAACTCCTAAAGTAATAGAGTTCACAGAATCACAGACTATTCTCAGTTGGAAGGGACCCACAAGGATCATCGAGTCCAACTCTTAAGTCAATGGCCCACATAGGGGATTGAACCCATTACCTTGGCATTATTACAACCAAGTTTTAACCAACTGAGCTAATCTCAGAGTTGGTATGAACAATCAGATTTAGATCTTGAGCCGTTTCATAAAACTGTCATGTTCAGAAGCAAGGTTGGCACCCCATCCTAAAGCAAATCTCCAAGTTCTATTGTGGATGTGGAATGGAAAATTTTAGAGACAAGGTGAATTATCAGTCAAAGGCAGATCAGAAAGCATATTATGCAGAGAAGTGCTCCATGTCCACCTGTCTTGCACAGCTGAAATTTCCTGGGAGTTTTAGTGAAGTATTGTGTGGGTAATGTCTTATGAGATTCTTCTGAAAGGATACAAGAATAAATGTCACTCCTTAGCCTTCTAATTTGTCATGATTTCTAGTGTTATCTCATTTTTATTACTTTCCTACTTCAAGCACCACTTACACCACTACTTTTTCAATAGTGGTAGTGAGCTGATTGTTGATGAAGGTACATTTATTTTTCTTGCTAAGTGCTTCCAAATCTTGTTGGAGATTCCATTGTCATTTCCATTACTCAGATCTTTCAAGTGAAAGTTTGGCCTATTCAATACTGGCATCATGAGTTTGCATTTAACACTTGCATTTATGAAATTAAATAAGTGGGTAGGGATAAATTTTTGTCAGCAAGACTTGCTAAACTTGCTGTTGAGTAACTGGCAGCTGCTAGAATTTATCTGACTTGCACTTTTTTTTCTAATACCTATCAGTCTTCCAATAGGCAAACCAGTTTCCAGCTGTAGAACTCAAAGACTCCAAAATTTGATTGCTCTCTGTCCGTAGAGGTTCCCTTGAACAAAGGAGATTTCTTACTTCTTTTACCAGATTCATTAAAATATGCTTCTTGTCTTCACATAGGGAGTGGAATTATGTCTTTCAAAATTTGTAAGTGACATTGAGTGAATGTTGTCTTGAATATGTAGCAGCCATTTAATATTTTTAATTTCATCATCCAGGTGTTGGCCTTTGCCTTATTTACTGCACACTCTTTAAAGCCTGTAAGAAGTACACAATGATGCTCTATCAGTTATAATGTACTTATGATCTTACTTTCTAATCATAAAAAAGATTTTAATATTTTTCTCTACTTCAAGAGAAAAAAACCCAAACATTATTATCCCAGCATTATATGTGAAGAAAAGGGGATAAAAGAATAAATTGGAATTAGTGGCAAAACTGTCATAATTTCTGATTACTGTCATAATTTCTGATTACATGATACACAACTCAGTCTTCATTGCTGCTAAGCAGACTGCAATATTTAGTGAGGTATTGCATCTCTCATTTACTTTCGTGGTATATTTTATTGCTCAGACTTTTTACTTTTCAGGTACCAGAATTTCAATCTAGATACTCCAAATGTTAAAATTGTGGGTTTTCATTCTCTCTGGGCATATACATTAATTGTTATGATCCATTTAATGGTGTTAGCATTTTTATCACATCATAGCCTGCAACTTCTTAGATTCTTCTCATCACATTTTTAACTGCAACATCACAGTCTTGTCTCCAGGTAGCTCAGATGACATTTTACTAGTTACTTTCTCTTCTATGTTGATAACATCTCAAAAATTGACATCTCCAGCTGATTTATAAACATAAAATTTTGCACAAGAGTAACTGACATAAATAAAACCATGTTCATCCAAAAAACAGTATTTGTACAACTGCTATAAATAAATTTACTCCATCAATATTTTCCCTGCAATAACCCTTTCTGATTTTTTTTTTATCTTTGTATTGCAGGTATCTCTTAGTTTGCCTATATGCTTCATTCTCAGACTAAGCTTATAGTTACAGAAGCAAGGAGTTACATATCATCCTAACCTGACAGCTCCTCCAAATTTAGTTAGAATCATAGAATCGATTGGGTTGGAAAAGACCTCCAAGATCATCAAGTCCAACCCTTGGTCCAACTCCAATCCATTTACTAGATCTTGGCACTCAGTGCCATATCCAAACTCAGTTTAAAAACCTCCAGGGATGGTGAATCTACCACCTCTCTGGGCAGCCCATTCCAATGCCTGATTACTCTCTC
>JAWWLZ010000082.1:135735672-135754107 GCA_035041345.1 Poliocrania exsul | reverse complement strand
TGCCTGGCTGCTCTCCAGCCACTCTGTGCCCAGCCTGTAGCACTGCATGGGGTTGTTGTGGCCAAAGTGCAGGACTCAGCACTTGGCCTTATTGAACTTCATCCCATTGGAATCAGTCCATCTCTCAGGTCTATCCAGATCCCTCTGCAGAGCCCTCCTGCCTTCCAGCAGGTCGACACTCCCTCCCAACTTGGTGTCATAGTTGTCCTTCAGGTGCTTCTCAAGTACTCCCAGAACAGTCTTCTTAGTTTTACAGTCACTGAAATGAGACTAAGAAGCCTGTAGTTTCCAGGATACCTTCTTGAAAACTGGGATACATTAGTCAACTTCTGCTCAACTGGGACCTCTCCAGATTCCCAAGACTGTTCAAAAATTATTGAGAGAGGTTTCACCATGCCATCAGTCAGTTCTTTGAGTATTCACAGGTGAATCCCATAAGGCTCCACAGACTTATAGAGGTCCATCTGGAGCAGCAGACCCCAGAAAAGTTTGTGTTTTACTGGGAGTTATCATCCTTTCAGTCATGTCCATCAAGCTTAGGGCAATATGAAACCCATAGCCCATTATCAGTGTTCAAGTCTGAAGCAAAGGAGGTGTTTAATACCTCTGTCTTTTCTATGTTCGTTTGTGAGGTGACCATCCTCATTCTATAAGGGCATGATGTTATTTTTGCACTCCTGTTTGCAATGAAAGCATTTTAAAAAGCTCTTTTTACTATCCCTCATAGTACTGGCCAGCTTCAACTCTAGTTCAGCACATGAATTTTCTTCCTACAGTGGCAAGCAGTGTCTCTGTATTCCTCCTATGTCACCCAACCTTGCTTCTGCTGGCCATACACTTTCTTTTTTCACTTTACCTCTAGAAGATCTCTGTTCCACTGCCTCATGTGCTTGACTTCCCACATTTTGGAATTGCCTGTGCTCTTAGGAGGTGGCACTTAAAAAATGACCAGCACTGGTGAATTCAAAAGCGTCTGTTCTCCTTATGTCCAGAGTTGAAGCTTTTCTGGCAGTTTTCCTCCTGTCACCAGAAATTTTAAACCCAATTGCTTCATTGTCACTGTGGCCAAGATGGCCACCACTTCTTCCCTCTATGTTAACAAGCAACAAACCAAAGAGGGCACCTTTCCTAGTCATCTCCATTTGTACCTGCACCAAGAATTAATCAACAAAGTGTTTTAGGAATCTTCTGGACCCGTTTGTACCAGCTGTGAGGTATGCACAGTTAACATCTGACAAGTCAAAGTCCCTAACTTCAATTTGATTGGAGAGACAGCCGTGATGCTGTTTCAGGACTGCTCAGCAGTAGCCAAAATACTGGTGTGGCATCAACACGTTCTAGCTAGCAATGAAAGCACAGCCCTGTGAAGTCTGCTATGGTGATGCCTTAAAAGTATGTAAAAAAGACGCCAAGTCAAATTTTTAGTAGGAGATAAGATAAAGGGTAGTTGCTTTAATGAGCACATAGGCTTGCCCAGGAATACATCGATGCATCGAAGCTTTAATTTCCATAGCTTTTATAATATGATCTATCCAATATAATATGATATATCCAATATAATATGATCTATCCAATATTTCTTTACACATTTCCAGTTCCATCTCTGTCCCACCCCCCTAGGAATTGGATCTGGGGTCGATGAGACCCCCTCTTCATCAGTCTCCTATTCTTCAGCACATAAAGGGCTCCTTGGAGGGTTTCCAGTGTTCTGAGTCACTCTGCCCTGTGTTTATGTCTTCTTCTGATACCTTTTAATCTTGTACCTTGAACAACAGACTAAACAGCTAAGGAATTTTAGCTCCCTGTTCTGGGACAGGGGTAGTGATAAAAAGACATTAAACTTAAGCTGCTAGAAATATTAACTCACTAAAATCTACTTTGCTACAGATACTTGTGTTCCTAAAATCTACAAAATGAGAAAATCAAAAAATCTAAAATCCTTCCTGCATCAATGGAAAAGGAGACTCCATTTTACCCAGACCCAATGAACTTTAGATTGCTTATTGTTGGTGTAGAGTGTCTGTCTTGCACTGTTTCCTGCTGAGATTTTTTCATGTCAAAACTGGAAGTAGTTTATTCTGCTGCACTAGAAAATAGCTTGTTTGCAAGTTACCCTTTTAGGCAATTCTTTTTGGAGTATGTGCATCAAAGTGATAGCTAAGAGGGGATTTAATTCCTTCCTAAAAGAGAAATATACAGGAAAAATTTCATTGTTTTGAAAAAAGTGTGAACTCATAGGGGAAGCAAATAATTTTCTGATGTGTGTCTTATAGAATAAGAAATCCAAGGACTACTGCTGCTGATTATTAATCACTACAGGTGAAATGATGTAACTCAAATATTTTTATGGGGAAAAACCCCTGGTTTTAAAATGCTCTTTAAAGTTTTGTATCACTTAGTGAACATCAGAGAAGCCCCTCCTAATACTTCTTTAGCAACGTTTGTATTATTTAAGCATAAAATTTCACTATCTTTATTTTACTTTTTGCTGTGAGCATCTGCATAAATATTTTATCCTAACATACACATTTTTAATTTTAGCTTAGTGTTAGCATTCTTTTTCTGCTTTACCTAAAGTTTCTATGCTGTCATTCAGCAGCCTGACTCCATTGTTACTCAGTTTTAAGGTTGGAAAGAAATATTATTCACCTTTATTAATGATTTGTTGCATTTTAAACATAATCTATAACTTAAAAAATATTTCTTGACTTTCTTATTTTTTACTAGTTAAGGAAGAAATTACTAAATGTAGTTTAACAAGAAGCCTATGGCAATGCAGAATGCCAAATCACAGTGAATGTCTTTCAAGCTGTTCCTTCTGAGTTTTCATTTTGTAAGCTTTCTTTCAAATCACTTGTGAGGCTTTCAATTTCTGAATTAGCTTCAGAGTAGCACAGTGTCATGCTGCTAAAACAACTCTCATTTTCAGAAATATGTCCAGTTTTAAGGATGTGAACTTTGAATCTTTGTCAGCTGTCTAAAGATGGGCTTTTTTGAAAAGAATGCTTGAAAGATTAGAACTATACCATAGCAGATGAGGTACTGACAGAAATATTACTTCTGACCATTTATGGTAAGGCAATAATTAAGTGTTACATAATCAAATTGTCCTACAATGCCAGCTAAAAACTTTCCCTAAATATGATAAAGAAGCAGATTGTAAAGGGAGTACAGTCATTAGGTCTTGCATGAGACTGAAAAGTAAACAACAATTTTTATCAGCTTCAAGTTGAACAACCAGTTCTGACAGTGAAGGTAATTTGTGCATAATTGCTGTTTTGTTCTAAGTTTGTTGATTTATTGAGGTGTATTGTATTTGCTGGTATATCACTTGGAATAATAAATCTATAATTATCTTCAGCTACTTTGTTGGGGAAATTTGTAATGTGGTCTAAGTGTTTTAGCAGAAGTGGCACAAGTTTTTTGAGATTGTTAGGATATCTTGTCAGGAAGTCATGCTCTTTCTCTTGAATTAGAAACAGTAAACAAAAAACTATAGTTGCTTTCTTGATTCTGCTTGTAATATTTATCACTACTTCAATATCATCCAAGCTTCTGAGAAAGAGAACAGATTTATAAGTGCTATCAGATTCACTTTTTTCATGTCATCTTCTGTATCCTATTTTCATAAGTAAATGAAAATGGTAATAGGGAGCTTGAAGTAATCTTTATAGCCAGCAGGCTATTCACGTTGTCATTTCCTTGAATTCTTTTAACTGGGCTGTCAAGTCATGTGTGCACAATTTCAATAAAAGTTAATGCATCTTCAAGTGCTTTGAGGTAATTCCTCTAAAATTGCAATATTTTTGTAGTATCATAGAAGGGTTTTGGTTGGAGGGGACCTCAAAGATCATCTAGTGGGAACCCCCCCACCATGAGCAGGGATGCCACCCTTTCTCAGGGCCCTATTGAACATGTCATTAAAGAAGAGTTGCAGAGCTGGTGCAGGTTGAAAATGTATGCCTTGATATTGTAAGACATCAATAGATTTGAAAGGTTCTACAGATAATATACTAGCTGCAAATAGGTTCACAGTTCTCACAGACAAACTCTGTATCTGTCAAGTAATACATTCTTAATGATAGCTTCAATAATCTTGGATTTGGACTTCTATCACCCTAAATTTACTATTAAAGAAGAAAAAGAAAGCACTATTCATAAAAAAGGGTCCAAATTATCTGTAGAACTCTGTTTGACTCCTATTGTGCCAGAAAAAATCCCCTGAATTAGTTCATTTTCATTTATATGATCTTCAGAAGCATACTGACAGACTGAGATGAAGCTATTTAATCTATTGAAACATTCTATTTTCCTGAAGATTTTCTAAAGATGAGTAAAAGGCCTTAGTCAAATCATCACTGACACAAATGAGGTTCCTGTTACTGCTCGTATTATTAAAATAATGTATTGCATGTTTTTATTGTAACATAGAATGCATTGTAAACATCAAAGGACCAAATTCTCTACAGCTTCAATTTCTTTATGATGATTAATCACATGGTTATATTTTTCTCATTGAAATCAAATGATTTAGCATATGAAGGATAACCATTCCTATTTTAAAATGAGAAAAGCCCCATCCACTTAAGTAAAGATGATTTAGGCACAGTAATATAGAATTTATGTTACTGCTATTAAATGGATTTTAGGCTTAATGCTACCTGGAAAATTATTACAGAGATTTTTGCATACGGTGACTACCCATTCACATCGTTATTTCATTTTAGCAGGTTAAGCAGTAACTGCCGCTTTAAGGGACATTCTGTATATTTACATTCAAACTGTTCATGTAAAGGACTGTATATTTAGATAAGATTCCTTGGTATTATTTTTCCATTTATTCTTCCTTACTAGTGCCTAGTATCTGTAGTTCTACACAGAAAGCTAATAATTTGGTTGTCTGCTATTAAACAATACATTGACTGCTGCTGAAATTCACAGATATTTTCTATCTTTAACAAAACTACTTTAATTTTTGAGGTTTAACTATGTGATATAGCACTCCAGAATGTCAAATTGTATTTTAACCTTTACAATAAAAAAGTTACATGAAGCTTTCCTCAAATTATTCAGTGCTTCACCTTTAGTCAGCCAAAGTCAGGTACATTAAGGAAAGACCATCCTGAATGAGTTAACTATGCCCAAATATAGTTCTTCCAGGCTGAAGTAGCTTTGTTAATGAAAGCAAATGGAACATGCCTCCTTCCGACTTGTTCTCTAATTCTTGATAGAGGGAAATTAGCTGAAGAGGAAAGGTGTCGTAGATTAAAAGCTATAATGGTTGGAAAAAAAAGAATAGGCAAACAGGAATGTAAAGATGTACATACACACTGTAGTTTCAGAAGAACATACTGGGAGGATAAAACATGTTTCTCTTGATGTGCATCAAAATTATTACATCAAAATTATACTGAAAAAAATCATGTGTTACTGCAATAAGGCTGAAGGAGGAAGGTCATACTGTTAGTGTTTGCGGCAATAAAGTTACATAGGGAACAGAAATCTCTTGAGGCAGCATAGACGGAAGACAAACGTTGCTGCTAATTCTCACAACTTTAAGTGAAATTTTATCAAGTGATAAAATACCAGCTGTTTTTCCAAGCAAATCTGGAATTAACAAAATAGTGGGATTTAGCAGTATTTCATCAGAAATTTAGGAAATACTCAGTTTTTGTGAACTTTTTTGTGAATGAAAAGTCCCATGGTGCTTTTAAATTGTTTGTGGGGGTAGAGTTCAACACAACAGTTTATTTTCTAAACCTAAATTAAGAGAGTAATTTATTTTATTGGAGATGGAGTTATTAAGCAAATCTTCAAAGGGCTTATTCATTAGCTGGGCCAGATTATTGCTGGCTGAGTAGTAAATAACTCAACTTTAAGATACAGAACATGGTCCTGAATAGGAAGAGAAGGAATTATGTATATCCATAAAGTCTGTAAGTACCTAAAAATATATAAGAGAACATAAGTAGAAAATATTTTATCCTGATAGTAGAAAAAATAAATTATGCAATAAAAATCACGCTGACATAATTGTCATCTTTCTGAAAAAAATGTTTTCATGTGGAATGGTGTGACTGGGTTTTTTTTGTACTAGAAATGTTAAGAGCCTCTGATATACATAAAATATTACTTTTAATTGTGTCTACTATTTTTTTCCCATGTCATTCTCATAGGAACCTCATCTGACTTTTGCATAAGTAACCATAGGCCAATTATTCTCCTTCAATTAATTATCCCTTTTTTCTTTGTGAAATGTTCACATTCTGGCTCATCAGTTTATATGATCAGGAAATGAGAAGTAACCTTATAGATTTTTTTTTCTGTCCATCGAATTTCACTGCCTGACTCTACACCCTTGAATGGCAGTTCTGTATAACACTTTATAGACTAAACATCTAGTGAATTCTTATAGGACAGGACCGTATTCATAAATCCTCCTCCCCCTCTCCTTTCCTCCCTTTACGTACCTGTTTCTTCTGTAATGGAGCACAACGAAGGTGCTACAAAGCACTGTAATTGGTTTCTCACCTGGAGCAGTCAGGCCCAGCAGGAGGTCCTGTGGAGTGCAAGTTCTCATAGTTTTGCTAAAGGCACTGTTCCAGACTATCTTTATTTTAAGTCAGAGCAAGATTCACTCCCTGTCCTCACACTTGCTAGTTGCAAGAAAAATAGCCACATCACGTTAGAGGGGAAGAAAAACAAAAGAAACAAAAAAAAATTATAAAACCTAAAACCTATTGTGGTCAGAATTGAGGCTGAGAAAATCACACTAGTTGTTCCTGGTAAAAATAACGGAGAAGGTGATTTATATATATATATATATATATATATATATATATATATATATATATATATATATATATTTGGACTTCCCAAGACATGAAATCTGTAGATAAAAATCTGATCATTAGTATGAAATAAAGGTATTGATAACCTTGAAAATGTAACTGAAAATCACATGGCGCTAGACGCTATTCTTTTGGAAATGAACTCCTCTCCTTTGTTTATAAAAATACTCATACTTTAACTGTGACAGCTAATAGACAAAACTATCTCTTTTATTTGAAGATACACATGAACTTTAAAATATTTAGATGAAGTTATTATCTGTTAGGTGATTAAAATTTCTGTTTTGTTTACTGATACTAGCAATACCTAAACCCTATTACAAATAAATGTAACAAATCTCCAATCCAGTCTAATTTAAATTGGTAAGAATAGTCTAACATCACTGAAATTGGTCCAAAACTGTTTGTCTCTTATGTATCTTTAAGATTATGTTTCTTGAGTATACATAATATGAAGACGTATATCATAATTTGCCAATTGTTTACATTATTTATCATCCTGATTAACATTGAGACATATATAAGTTCTGGATTTGTAAGTTATTAATTTTTATTTTCCTGCTTCCTGCATTTTCAGTGCTTTTTCTCCTTGTGATTTAAGTTCTAATTTTCAAGATAAAGGAGATGATGTGGTGGGTTGACCCTGACTGGAAGTCAGGTGCTCACCAAAGTGACTCTCTCACTCCACTCCTCTGCAGGACAGTGGAGATTAAATATAACAAAAAAACTTTATGGGTCAAGATAAGGGCAAGTTACCAATTATAGGTAAAACAGAATTCTCTAGAGGAAATTAGTTTAATTTACTGCCAGTCAAAATCAGAGCAGGATAATAAGAAATAAAATCCTAAATCTTTAAATACCTACACCTTACCTCTTCCTTCTTACTGGGCTTAACTTTACTCCAGAATTCTCTCCCTCCTGCCCCGAAATGGTGCACAGGTGACCAGGAATAGGGACTGTGGTCAGTTCATCATATGTTATCTCTGCTGTTGGTTCCTCCTCACAGAGAGGACTCCTCACCCTTTTCCTCTGCTCCAGCATGGAGTCTATCCCACAGGAGACAGTCTTCCACCAACTTCTCCAATATGGATTCTTCCCAAAGGCTGCAGTTCTTCACCAACTGCTCCATCATGGGTCCTTTCCATGGAGTGCAGTCCTTCAGGAACAGGCTGCTCCAGCACAGGCCTCCCGCAGGGTCACAAGTGCTGTCAGCAAACCTGTTCCAGTGTGGGTTTTTCTCTCCATGAGGCCACAGGTCCTGCAAGTCACCTGCTCCAGTATGGTCTTACCACAGGATCACAGCCTCCTTCAGGCCTCTAGGGGTTTCAGGTGGATCTCTGCTCTACTATGGACCTCCATGGGCTGCAGGGACATAGCTGTCTCACCATGGTCTGCACCACACACTGCAGGGTGTGCAGGGTGGGAATCCCTGCTGTCGTGTCTGAAGCACATCCTCCCTCTCCTTCCTCATGGACCTTAGTCAGGCAGAGCATTTTCTCTCACATACTCTAACTTCTTTCCCCAGCTGCAATTTGTTGAGGTTTTTTCCCCCACATTGTTAAATACATTATCCCAGAGGTGCTGCCACTGTGGCTGAGGGGCTCATCACTGGCCAGCAGCAAGTCTGTCTTGGAGTCAGCTGGCATTGGCTCTGTCAGACATGAGAGAAGCTTCTAGCAGCTTGTCACAGAATCTCCCCTGTAGCCTCTCCACTAGCAAAACCTTGCCACACAAACTCAATACAGATGATTATAGTATCACCACTTCTTTGGCTTTTGCAAGCAAAGGTTATACAAATTGTACTGGAGAGATTCAAGAACTGTTGGGACACAATCCTGTACAATGTGCTCTAGGATGACCCTTCCTGAGCAGGGAGGCTGAACAGATGACCTACTGTGGTCCCTTCCAGCCTTACCCATTCTGTCATTCTGTGATTCTGTAAAATATATAATGGCATATTTTCCCAACTGTTTGAATAAGCAAATTCTGCATTAGGAACACTGGCATAGCAATTTCACAACAAAGTTAGATATGTGTATCAGTAATGCGTATATAAATTGTACATATCCCAGTGTGTCAAAGTGGAATTATATAGGTTTTTCCAGATTATCTTGCAAAATAAAATAAAGAACTGTGTCAATATATGATGCTGAACATCTGTAGCTTTGGCATAACAAATTCAAATATCAAACAGCCAGCTTCATCCTTTTTGAATCACCGACTTAAACTCTGTTTCTTTTCACATATTAGTATTTAGTTTTAAGAAATAGTATGTATTCAATACAAATGCAATTTTATTAATGACTATAGATTTTTAATCTCTCCTGAAGCGATAAAAAGTCTTGAATACTGTACTTTTCCACTGTGCACCAGTGATCTCTTTTCTTTCAAAATTGTTTTCCTTATAAGAATCACATTCTTTTATTTTCCCTTGAGTTACAGGAGGGAAAAGATAGACAAGTTACCTCTGGAAGCCTTAACATCAGTGTGATTCTGTCAAAATGCATTTGTGTAGAAAGTGACCATTTCTTTTCCCCAAGGTTCTATTTAGCCACCTCCAAAATGGGCCTATCCTTCACAGAGGGTAAGAGGAGAAAGAACATTCCTATCTTGCTATCCCTGTACTAGTGGCTGCTATAGCCTTGGGCTGTCCCTTCAGTGCATCACTGGTTAGAAATCTGCAAAACCTTTGAGAGCGATATACAAAAATAACATAGGGATAATTTAAAAGAACATGAGATGGTTGCCTTAATTTTCTTTATATTATTCTTCCCCCTCCCTCTCCGCCCCCGCCCCCCTTAATTTGATATGGTTTTAAGATAATTCTTGTTAGAAAATACTTTGGCAATTATTAACTTAATTGCGCTGTGCAGCCATAGATTGCCAATCTGTATACCGTTCCTAAAGTGACTATCCAAAATAGTCTCAACAGGAGCTAGTCTTTAAAAAACCAATAGATCTCTAACATCACTAGAAATCATGCCTCCTTTTACTGCTAATGTCCTTCTTTATTAAAAAAAAATCTGAAAACTAAAATGGATTTTTTTTCATCTCAAAAGCCTTAAACCACAAAAGAACAGCCTGATTAATTTTTAATATGTCTAAAAATTTTTATTTATTGTTAGAGATTCTTTTCTCTTTTTATAAGGTTTAAAAGAAAAAAAAAGACTATTTAACGGAAATAACATTAGCAGAAGGTGTTGTAATTTTTCCTTAGGCATAAATAGCAATATCCATCTTTTGTATCAAAGCTTTATAAAACACTGGTAGTGACCACAGGAAGACAAATATCCAGCCTAGCCATTTCTTATTGTAGCTAATCTGAAGTGCAAATCACACAAAGCAAACTAAATCATAAAAGAGAAAAAAAAAATCAATATGTAAACTACAAAGTAACCAAAATGTAAAATAAAATACAAAAATTAGATTAACCAGTAATTTTTCTTTTGACTTTTCAAGGTATTCATTATATATATAATAAACATTCCAAATGCTTATACTATACAATAACCTGTATAAATAGTGTTTCCACTAATATACTCTATAACAATTTCTGCTCTGAATTGTAACTTTTTTTACATGTACATTATATGAAAGAAGGTATTGACATTTTAGTCCAATTAAAACATTAAGCAGTGGACTCTTACACACAGTTTTGTTGGTAGAAATTCAAGTTATATTCCAGAATAATAGCCCAGATGACTTATTTCTCTTTACTATTTGGTGCCACACACTGAAATTTCCAATTTTATAGTTGTGTGTTTTTTATTTTTTTTAAGTTTGAATTATGGCATTAATAACTGAGCCATCTGCAAATTTACTTTTTTTCTGCTAATCTTAAAATAACTGTAAATTATTTTTATTTATCATAAATTATTTACATTGAGGGACTAGTACGCATTTATCAAGAGGGGAGGCGCTCTCAGGCTCTGAACCTAACTTCTTGGTTTTTGAAACAAATACTCATTGCAGGGAAGCTGAAACACAAGTGCTAGGCCTAGCAGTAAAAAATGTGAATATAATTAACCCCTTAGTGAATTCCAACAAATACGAATTAGTGGTCTTTCCTAAAATCATGTTATTTAAATTGTAATTATCTGACAAGTGCCCAGGAAGAAGCATGTTTGTTTCCTGTCTGTTTTAAAGGAAGTTTGTTGACATTCTCTGAAAAAATCTAAAAGTTATTTACACTTCAGAAAAAAACCCAAAAAGCAAACAAACCAACCAACCAACATAAACAAAATCCCAAACAAATAAAAAAAGGAAACCTGGTCATTTCTGCTCCTATGGAAGACCAAATAATGACAAAAATATTCTGTTTCAAATTCAGAGGTGTACTGATGCTAATGCAAAATTTACAGAATATATGTGTTGCTAACAATGCAAGAATGAAATATTTAATGTACTGAAGGAAATATTTTATATATCTTTAAATGGATATAAACAAAGTCTAGAGATGGTATATTTAATTTAAAACTGTTATTCATATAACATTTTGTCTAACTTAACTTTGTTTATGAGAGAAAATTCAATATAAAGATCTGGATGTAATCTCTCAAATACAACAATCACATAGGATAAAGGAATTTTTTTTTCCAACTAGCTCCTGCAAATAACTATAGTCTGCCTAATAATTTTTTGCTTGCAGAAACAGTTCCTTTAAGTCCTAATAGATATAGCTTTGCTCAGCTATATATCTTTTCAAATTTGACAAAAAATACGGAAAATCTTGTTATTCAGGATGAAATAAAAATTAGAGAGCCATTGACGTAGCTACACCAGAATAGTAGCACAAAAGGGGACTAAATTTAAGTAGGTATAAATACATTTACTGTCTAACATATATTGAGAAAACTACAGTAAGCTACTTGATGTAATCACTTGTTGAGAATTAGTTTATAGAATTCAGTTGCTTTCCTAAATGAAATATGAAGTGACTTAGACACTTAGAATAGTATTTATCTACTAGAACAGCCTAGGAAAACTTTGTATTTCTTTGACAGTTAAAAACTGAATAGTTCTGTAGTTTTAACATTAACAGTCTCACCAAGACTGAAGATAAGAGGAATTAGTTTGTGTGTCCTTTGGGCTATATTACCTCATTTCTTCAGGACAGTTTTAAATCTTATTGGAGGTCTGTGATCTCAGGGAAGCTTGAACCTGGTTTTATCTTTTTTAATAGTCTTGATTATAATAATCTTTTCCTAGAACTGTTTAGCAAAAATAAAATTAAAGTAATAAAAATAGTTCATGGGGTTTGTGCTTATTATTTGAAGGTTTTGTTTTGTTTTGTTTTGTTTTAATTTTCTTTAGCTAATCTGAAAAATAAAGCCTTTTAAAACTCTGTGAAGTATTTTTTTTTAAATAACCTTCAACTCTTTTTCATTTCTATGTTAAAATGGAGTGTTATTTGTTTCTTGTCACATTTTATTTTTATTTAGAGCCTTAATAGATGAAAGCTTTCATAAATCAGGAGTATGCTGCTGAAAATATCCTAGAAAAACTGGGATAAATAAAAAAAAATCAAAACAATTGGTATTTTTGGTGGGGTTTTTTGTTTGTTTTTGATGGGGGGTTTTCTTTTGGTTTTGGTTGTTTGTTTGGGTTTTTTTCATAGTCAAACTGCCATATATATTGAAATGTCAGAAAGGTAGTAGCAAGACCTTTGAAGAGAAATTTTTGAACTATTATATAGAGATATTTGTTACTGTTGTTGCATGTGATTAATTTTATGTTTAAGATTTTTATCCTTCTTATAGTTAACATGAAAGAAGTTTCTGATAGTTGGACTAGACAAGGAAAAAAAATTATTTTGTTCTGAATTTCCATTACTTTTGTACCGTATTTCCTCTATTTGTAGATGATGAGTGCATTCCTAAGTTTCTTATCTTGAGCACAGTATTTTCTCTACAAATTTCTAATGCATAACAGACTGCACCCAAGTGTGCTAAAACAACTGGTGAATCTCCTTCTAAGGCCACTTTCCCATCATCTTTGATGGTTTGTCAAGCTTAGGAGAGACATACAAAGACTGGAAAAAGGTTTTATGACCTTTAACAAAAACTTGACCTATGCAAATGCAGGGTGACCTCTATTTCAATTCTGGGGGAAATCACAGATTTTATTTTTGGCAGCCCTTTTCTGGCATGTGAAGAAAGTGATTGTGAATCTATCAAGGGTAAATGATACCTGACCAAGCTGATTGCTCCTTTATAAGTTACTTGGATACTGGACAATGGATGTTGCCTGCTTCAGCCTTACTAAAGATTTTCACTCTGTCCGCTCATCCAGAGTTGAATATGTGAATATATCTTGACTTGAATGCAAGACTTTTTATGGAGGTAACCAGATGGAAGACAAAAGCAAAACAAACCACTGAAACAAAACTAACAAAACAAGAAACCCCAATAAAGCAAACAACCAAATATTCCTTCTCCACAGAGAAAACTCAACAGGTTGGATGATAGGATAGAGCGTAGTAGTAAATGGCTCATACTATGCTGTAGACCAGTACATCCAGTTTTGAGAGACTGATCTCCTGAAGTGATTACAGAAGAGGCTTGCTGAGGTGATCAGGGGCTGGAGCACTTGCCCTGTGAGGAGATCCTGAGGGAGCTGTAGAAGTAGGGTCTAATATCAGCCTGTCAGTATCTATGAGGAGTTTATTGAGAAGACAGAGCCACACTCTTTGCATTGGTAAATGATGGAAGGCTGGCAGGACAATGGACATAAGTTAGAACAAGACCAGATATAAGGAAAAGCTTTTTTTTTTTTTTTTTTTTTTTTTTTTTTTTTTTTTTTTTTACCACACAGTCAATAAGTGGAATGGGTTTACCAGAACAGTCTTCGTCCTGGGAGGTTTTCTAAACCAAACAGGATAAATCTCTGAGCAACCTGGTCTTAGCTCAGAGTTGGACCTGCCTTGAGCAGGAGCCTGGACACCTCCTGAGGTCCCAATCAGGAGATCTCAGGGAGGGGATCAAGAAAGCCAAGGCACAGCAGGAGCTGAACTTGATTAGGGAATGAATAGTATCAATGAAGATTTCTTCAGGTACATAGGAAAACAAAGGTACATGGGAAAAACTGTACCTGCAATAATGAGTGAAACAGGACACCTGGCTGCAACCAACAAGGAGAAGGCTGAGGTACTCAAAAATCTTTTTGCCTTGTGTTTCACTGGCAAGTGCTCTAGCCATAACCCTCACCTCACAGAACAGGAACATGATTTCGGAGAATAATTTGCCACCCACCACAGGAGAAGACCACCCAGGTTAAAGACCATCTCAGGAACCTGAAGGTATGCAAGTTAATGGGACCTGATAAGATGTATCTCACGGTGCTGAGGGAACTGACAGATGAAGTTGCTAAGCCACTAGCCATCATCTTTGAAAAGCTGTGGCAGACTGGTAAGGTTCCCACTGAGTGGAAATGAGAAAACATAACCCCCATTTTTAAAAAGTGAAAAATAGAGACCCAGGGAATTACAGGCCAGTCAGTCTCACTTCTGTGCCTGGCAAGGTCATGGAGCAGATCCACCTCAAATCTGTGCTAAGTCAAATGGAAAATAAGGAGGTGATTTCTGGCAGCCAAAGTGGCTTCAGTATAGACAAATTGTGTCTGACAAATTTGGACTCCTTCTACATTGGTGTTACAGCTTTGGTGAATAAAGGAAGTGACTGGCATGATCTACCTGGATGTGTGCAAAGGGTTTGGTACTGTCCCATGTGACATCTTTGTCTCTAAAATGGAGAGATGGATTTGACAGATGTGCTACTTGATGAATAAGGAATTGGATGGGTGGTCAGTCTCAAAATGTTCCAGTCAACAGTTCAGTGTCTGGGTAGAAAGCAGTGAAGAGTGGTGTCCCTCAGGGGTCCATACTGGGACCAGTATCATCTTTTTCAGGGACATGGGCAGTGGGATTGAGTGCAGCCTCAACAAGTTTGCTGGTGACACCAAGCTGTGTGGTACAGTCAACACACTGGAGGGAGGGGATATCATCCAGAAGGACCTGGACAGGCTTTAGAGATGGAAGTGTGTGAACCTCATGAAGTTCAACAACACCAAGTGCAAGGTCCTGCATCTGGCTCAGAGCAATCCCAAATATGGCTACAGGCTAGGCAAAGAGCATATTGAGAAAAGACTAGCAGATAAGGATTTGAGAACATTGGTGGATGAAAAACTGATATGACCTGAACATGTGCTCTTGCAGAGCAGGAAGTCAATGAAATATTTTTAGGCTGTATCAAAAAAAGCATGGCCAACAGGTCAAGGGAGGTGATTCTCCCCATCTACTCCACTTTCAGGAGAACCCACCTGAAGTACTGCTTCCAGCTCTGGGGCTTCTGGCATAAGAAAAATATGAACATCCTAGAGTGGGTTGAAGGAAGAAACATGAAGATGATCAGAGGCTTGGAGCACTTCTCCTATGAAGAAAGGCTAAGAGATCTGGGGTTATTTAGTTTGGAGAAGACTTTGGGGACATCTTATAGCAGTCTTCCAGCACCAAAAGAGGGGTTACAGGGAAGATGGGGAGGGACTTTTTATCATGGAGTAATGTGTTTAAACTGAAAGAAGGTAGATTTACATTGGATTTAAGGATAACATCTTTGATGACAAAGGTGATGGTGCACTGGAACACATGTCCCAGAGAAGTTGTGTATGTCCTATAATACAAAGTAATCAAATTTAGATTGGAGAGCACTCTTAGTAATATGATCTAGTGGAAGGTGTCCCTGGCTATGGCAGGAGGGTTGGAACTAGAGGATCTTTAAGATCTCTTCCAACTCAGACCTCTGATTCTAGTTTGAATTGCCTTGTGACCTTGTGAAAGACATATGAGTGGAAATGCTTTTTAAAGGATTCCTCCATGCCTCTAACTACCACTGAAAGTTCAGAACAGGATGCAATTTGATAGAATATGATAGCTCTAACAGTTGTAGAAATAGAAGAGAATCATTCAGATTCTTTGCAGTTAAGACTACTGAGGTAAAATGCTATTTGAGTATAGCCAAGATATTTTTTGCATATGTTTACATAATGTGTGTATATAAATTTGCATATATACTTATATATTTGTCTAGCCTCTTTTCAACTTTGGGCAAGTCTTTTTTTTATCACTGCTCACTTTCTTTGCCATGGCATTGGTTCGTCAATTTGACCTGTATTGAAACATGGTCAAGTCTCTGTTTCTACTTTTGAGAGCTCATATACTACTGGTGATATTTCACAATTTTATAATTGTCTAAAATTTTGCAACATAAAATAGATTATAAATACTTCTCTTCATATCCTTTATATTTTAAGCATTCCATAAACACAAAGACCCTATAGTGGTTTAACCCTAGCCAACAACTAAGCGCCAACAACCACTCACTCATTCCCCATGGTGGGATTCCTTACACAGAATTTTCTCCCTAAGAAGCCTGAATATAAAATCAGACTCAGTGGTGCATTTTGGCAACTGCTGTTATGTAGAAGATTTTAATTTGCTTAGAATTTTCTAGATGCCAGCATATATCTTCAGGGAGTTTGTTTTATTCTTCTATAAATAAATTTCATATTTATTTCAACAGAAATTGAAAAGGAAAGCTGTGGGGATCCTGGAACACCATTGTATGGTATCAGAGAAGGGGATGGATTTTCTAATCGTGATGTTTTAAGGTTTGAGTGTCAGTTTGGATTTGAATTAATTGGAGAGAAATCTATCATTTGCCAAGAAAACAACCAGTGGTCTGCAAACATACCAATCTGTATTTGTATGTACCAAATATTTTCTTATTATTATTTTTAAGACATAACATTATGATAAGTTTTTACTTACAGGTAATAATTTGTATGATTGATTTCAGAGTTAGAACAATGCAATTAATTCCACTGACAGAATGAATTTACTTCTATTCAGTGGTGGGTTTGCCTGATGATTATGCCCAAGACAAGTTCGAGAACTACTAAAATCTTTTTTTCTTTTATTAAAGCAGTTGTCTTTATGTGATTTGATATACTGTTTTATTATTGGCTTGGGAGGGGGGAGGTGTAGGATTCTGTAGATTTTATATATATTGTACACTTTTTATAGCTAGTATTATATGTTAATATATTACCTTACATTAGAACTTGCTGAATTGAGATCAAGGGTTTGAATTATTTACATTTTTTCCATGTATTATATATGAGTACCTTTTCGCACTTAAATTATCATAGACATTTATAGCTCTCATTCACTTGCTTTATACAGAATAAGTAAAACCAATGTTGTGATATGTATTTGTGGAAGCACCCTTCTTAACTTTTCCACGGATCAAATATATGCAGAGTGCAATCAGTTGCTTTCATCTTTGCAACTCAGTTTATTATGGCTTAACTGAATTGGTTGAATATAAAACACTCTCCTGATAGCAACAAAACATCTCTGTTGTCTCTTTGAGGCTTGCTAATTTCTGGTGCCTCTGTGTGAACAACAAATGATAAGGGCACTATTGACTTTATGCCCCTTTAATGTGCTCAGTGGGAGGTCTGCTTATCTAAACAGTTCCCTACAAGGGAAAATAAGTGGTTCCCAGTGATTATTATCATGGGTAAATTGTAAGGACTGTTGTGGATTTCCAGTCCAACAAAGGATGTTCTTTATTTCTTGGGGTCTCTGCTTTGGAGGCAGTTTTACTGAGAGGAAGGGAATACAAATATTGAAAAAAAAAATCTACTTTCCAGATTCACAGATCGTTATAAATAATGATTTACTCATTTGAGACAATCAGCAGGTTTTAGGATCTCTTTCAAAAACTTAGCACTAAAGTAAGTCCTTATTGAAATGTTTTATTCTATTATCTATCTCTCTCTTTTTTTTGGCAGTTCCTTGCCTTTCCAATTTCACTGCACCGATGGGAACAGTTCTTTCACCTGATTATCCAGAAGGATATGGAAATAATTTAAACTGTATCTGGACAATAATTTCAGACCCTGGAAGCCGAATCCATCTCTCTTTTAATGACTTCGACTTGGAATCTCAGTTTGACTTCCTTGCAGTTAAAGATGGTGACTCTCCAGATTCCCCTATAATAGGAACATTTACTGGTGCTGAAGTTCCCTCACATCTTACCAGTAATGGTCATATTTTGCGTCTGGAATTTCAAGCTGACCATTCAATGTCAGGACGTGGATTTAACATCACTTATAACAGTGAGTAACAGTATTATTTTATTGTGTTGTTTGTTTTTTTTTCCCTCAACATACAATTTAGGAGATAGGCATAAGTATGTAAACATGATGCTATGATAATACACCTTAAAACAAATCCTGCATACCTGTGTCTTAGTTTGAGGGAAACCAAAATGTTTACCAAAACCAGAGGAGAGGATTCCTCCTCAATAACCACATTACTCTTTATTAAATTTAAGAAAAAAGGAACTTTAATTAGAAAATGGATATAAGAAGGATAAGTGTTCTTAACTACTATAGATAGATATATAGATATAGATAGAGATGATAGAGATAGAGATATAGAGATAGAGATAGAGATAGAGATAGAGATAGAGATAGAGATTAGATATAGATATAACTATACCAGACCAGAGCAAACTACTCC
>JAWWLZ010000082.1:135689414-135730741 GCA_035041345.1 Poliocrania exsul | reverse complement strand
TAGGATGGTTGCCAGAGGGCTAGCAATCCCATCCTGCCCATGGACACACTTTGTCTGACCCTTCAGCTGAGACCTGTCTGGCATGGGAGACCCTACCGACCGCACAAACCACTGCCAGCATAGCTCTCAACCTCATGAGGGCACGCAAGCTTGATTTGTAATACTTTGTAATACAACATCTGAGAAATCTTTCTGCTAAGTTTATAAAATTCTACTTTTTAAAAAATTTCATAGGGATATTTTTATATGTTTTGTCAAACAGAAACCTTAGTAAAACTGAAGAGAGATAAAAAGTGAAAATAATACTTTTAGGACATTGTTCTTTCTGATGTCTCCATATGTAACCATATTTATGAATATATGTTTTGCAGTCATCAAATGTCATTAATGTAGGTATTGTGCTTGTAGTATGTGTCCTTACTGAAAAATCAACATTTAAAAATATATAAAATGTTAAAAAATTGAAGATGTATGTACACTATTCATCATAAATAAAATATGAAATTATAATAACTAATTTATATAATTTACTGATATTGTACAAATATGACTTTGCTCATTTCTGGTAGGAAGATGATCTTTCCACTGCAAGTGTAAGGTGTGTTCTGTAGTAAAAGACATGGATTAGCTTTGTTATAGTATCTAGTTGTATACAGGTTTGGTTTTTTTTTTCACTTTATCTATAGATAAACATGATACTTTAGAAGAATTTGTACATACTAGAAATTTCTTTCACCTTAAACAAAAACTTATGTTTAAAGTTTTATTTCTTTTGCCAAACCCCCCACTTTTGTTGCTGTTCAAGAACATTCAGTATAGGAAACAAACTATGGTGGTATTAGACAGACTGAGGTCACTATGTCTCAAATGGTGTGACAGTGAATTGGATATACAAAAGATGACTAAAGTTATTATATCATAGATGCTTGCCCTGCCTTTCTGAAGGATGCTTCTGGTCCATTGTAACATTAGATAGGCTGGACTGTTGGAAAGGAGAACTCAGCCATCGCTGAAATCTGCCAGCACGTAGCTGTCCAAGATGAGTGTCATGCTGGTATAATTTTATATTTTAAGCAATTTTTTGTACTAGTGTATGTTTTTAACTGTTGATCAATTTTTTTATTTCTTATTATTTCCTTTGTTTCCTAATATAAGTTGTTCTTACTTGCAGAACAAAATCCTAAACATGTCTTGTTCCTTGCAAGAGTTATCACACTATTCTCTCTCCCCGCCTTCCTTTTTTTCTCTTCTCTTAAAAAGCATTTGGACATAATGAGTGCCCAGATCCTGGAGTGCCAATTAATGCTCGGCGTTTTGGTGACAACTTTCAGCTGGGGAGCTCAATTTCTGTTATATGTGAGGAAGGATTTATTAAAACACAAGGAACTGAAACAATTACTTGTATGCTAATGGACGGAAAAGTAATGTGGAGTGGGCCTATTCCAAAGTGTGGAGGTACGTATAATATTTCTTTCTGGTTAAGGAAAACTTGATGTAATGTGTTTTGTACCAAAAAAAGTTCAGATTTTTGCTGATGGATAACACAAAGCTCCTGAAAAAGCTAACTCTTAAAAAAAGAAGTCTAAACCTGTCTGCAGAAATGAATTTTTCTTACAATTTTTCTTTCTTCTGTTATAAGGACAGAAGAAAAACACAGGAAAAAACGGCGTATATATCAGTAATGTAAGCACTGCTGTATAACCCCTGTAATGATGAAGGCTCATCTAAGAAACCCATTAGAACTGGAATGGAATATTTTACACTGTTCATACTTTTAGATAGCTCTTATTTGGCACTGGAGGAACTATCATTTCCCAAAGACGTTTTGTGCTTGAAGGAATCACTCCTTTTTGTCTTTTTTTCCACTTGTTTTAAAGAATGTATTTGTTTGATTTGAAAAAAATGTTTAAAGCAATGAATTTCAGTTCTAGAAAATACCCATAATATTAATCTTTGCAGTTTTGGAGTCCAGTCCAATCAGTACCATGATTAGAAATACCTAGAAGTAAGAAATATTAAGGAAGAAGAAAATAAGAAAATCCTGTTTTCACTAAACTTTATTTTATTATATAGAAGGCTTCTGTTCTTCAAGTTTGATATTTAAATCTCTTGTCAATTTTTCACTCTAGGTTCTTAAGCAGTTAAAAATTCTAGGGTTTTTTGGAGGATATTGTTGGTTTGGGTTTTTTAAAATTTTTTTACACCCAGTTTCATATAGAAAGTTCTCTTTAATATATGGCTATTGACTTCCTACTTCAAATACACAGAAAAGTTAAAATTATTTTAGTGGTTAGTGATATTTATTAATACCACATCAGATTAGAAGGGAGATAATAATATAATCACTGATTTATTGTGTGTTTTTATTATAATCAAAAGCTTAGTTCGTATTTTCAGTAAGTAACTGCATTTGTGACAAAACTTGCATAATTTTAGTACATTAATGTGACTGCTGATAATATCCTTTGCATCCAGTGTACTTTCTGTGATAAATTATTATTGTTTCATAGATATAAGATTGGTCAGTTTTACTAGACAAAATTACTTTAGGCTATAATGCCTCTTCATTATTATAAGGTTCATGAAGCTGTACAACACTGCTAATAAAATATAAAGTTGCATTTTCAATATTATATTAAAAACTTAAATTATGGGGAATGTTTTTTTAGTGTCCCAAGATAATCTGATCCATAGCTGTTTCAGGCAAGGGTATATTTGTATAAGTTGTTTCAGCTTTAGAATTAGGCATATTTTTCAAATTTAAGATAAATTGGAATATAAATAAAATTATTTTCAAACTAATAATGTAATTTGGTCTGTTAGGATGTTCAAAATTTGTAGTGATTGTCTACACATTTGCCTGTACTGTTTCATATAAGCTCTACATACATACACCTCATAATTTCATTGTCATATATATCGAGTCAAAGGCATATACTGACTAGAAGACACTGAATGTGACTGCTGTGCACTTTTCCTTCCACTGCAGAAATGTCAGCAATTACAATCTATATCAGAGCTATTTAATAATAAATGTGGTGCAGATGGACAGGGTCAGCATAGTTTTTTTTCGGGGCAATCCTGACCATCCCCTGCTGGGGCTTTTCCCCAGCCATGCCCAAAGCCCAGGATCCTATTTCAGCTCAGGCTGGGGCTGTTGATCCCGATCTCAGCAATGCTGCAAGAATGCTGGCCTACAGACCTGTTCCCAGCTGATCTCAACGTGCCCATGTGACTTCCCAATTTGACCTTAGACTCATCAAATTGCATCCATCTGATGGCCACTTGGTTGTCACCAGATACTTTTCCTGTAACTAGTCCAGTCCTGTTCACCTTGCTCAGGTGGAGCTGGATCTGTTTGTGAAAGCATTCACTCCGTGTATGTGTGTGTGTATGTGTGTACACATGATCATCCTTGGCTTCTGGCTTCTCTTCTCTAGTGTAGCGGTCCTGCTTTTGCTGCTCTCTTATGATTTTGAATTTGGGATTCCTGTCCTTGTGAATTTCAGCCGTCCTATGTGAGGGTTATATGGAGGATATTCCCATAATCTCTCATAGCATTGTGCTGTTGTACCTGTGTTGAAGTGCTCACCTTGGTCTTCCTGCATAACTCCTGTATTGCTTAATACCCTGCAGTTCTGTAGCATTGGTGATAAGCTCTTGGAAAAAAAAATGTCTAAAACTATGAATCTACAAGGTGTTCAGCGATTAGCCTGTCATCCTCAAAGCCTTATTCATACTCACATACAGAAAATTCCTGTCTCAACCCCCATACCTTACTATACAAAGAAATAAATACAAATGACTTTGTGAGAATTCTTAGATCAGACTAAGATTGGCTTTCAGTATTTGGCATATCCTTGTGTTTGACAAAGAGATTTTGGTTGATGACAACCTTGAGTTATGTTTTATTTCTAGTATTTTGTTTCAAACACACAGACATTGGGAATGAAACTATCAGGCAACCATCAAATATAGCTGGAAAAAAGAACAAGAGTTGAAAATCAATGTGAAAAAAAAGTCAGGGAAACAATCCTTTGACAAGATGAAAGTTTTATTTTCTTAAAAAAAGTCTCTTTAAAATAAGCCAAATATTCCAGCTCTTGTGAAGGGAAGGGACTCCTGGGTCTAGGAAATCAGGATGTGATGGTGAAAGTCAAATGAAAAAATCTATTGATAATCTTGCCCTGCCAACATCAGGAAGAACCATCACCAGGAAATGAGTAAGAAAGGTTTTCTTTAAGAAAGACCCAAACCAGCAACAAAACACTTTATTATTGTAAGATCCCAAATACAAAGATAAATTATTCCAAATTTAGGCAATCCTATAGTGTGTATTATTTTTAATTTACTATTCTTTGGAGTATTTTTGTATTAGAGGTTTTTTCTGCATTCTAAGTATAATCTTTAATGGTGTCATGAAAATTTGGTGAGAATATGGAACACCTTACAAGTGTAGCAAAATGTATTCTAGCTATAGTAGTATACTGTCTCAGAATAAGACCATCTGGTATTCCTGTTCTTGATATATTTTATAATTTCTAGGCTCTGTATACATTATGAATATGTATAAGTGGCTATATACAATAAAATATAGGGATGATGAATGCTGCAGAGTTAACCTTCTGGTTTCTAAGCTGAATATGAGTTTAAATACTTTGTTGTTTGACTGGGTCTGTTTGGTGGAGTTAGTCTGAAAAAAGAGACTTTAAGGTAAAAAGTGAGAAACCCCATTTTAGAATCCTCAGTGATGAAAACAGGAAGTCTAAATCTGCATATTTATAAATGTTTGCAGCATATTGAATTCTGAAATCTACATAGCTTTTAGAAAAACATTTTTTTCCCCCTACACAGTAGGGGAAAAATAGGCTATTATGTCCTTAAAAATAAAATAAATAAAAAAATACCTATTTACAACAGTTCATAATTTTGATATACAAGCTTGGTAATCTCCTGTGAAAAATGAAGATCAGAAAAATGTATGAAAATTCATGGTCTTCAATTTGAAATTGTGTCAAAGAGAGCAAAATTAATCTATTTTTGCAGTGGAGAAGTACAGAATAATATAGGCAATGGTATGTACTGTGCCAGTACCAGTATGGGTGGGTCTCACAAGGACAAAGCAGAGAGCAGTAACCACCTACTGCTGGCCATACTTCCTTTGGCACAGTGCAGGATACATTTGGCTTTCTGGGCTGCAAGTGCACATTGCTGGCTCATGTCACTACCAATATCCACAAGTCTTTCTCTGCAGGACTGTTTTCAATCCATCATCTTCAAAAGCTTTCCTGATATATTGCATTTGCTTTGGAAGTGAATATTGAAGTGTTTGGTAAGAGGCCAAAATTTATTCCTGATGTTTAGAAATTAAAGAAGTTTATTAGTTCTTGTCTGAGATACTTTATTCAACAATAAAAGAAAACCTTAAGCAAAAGTGAAAATCTTTGCTTAAATATAGATGTCTATGATGTAAATAAATATGTGTATGTTTCTAGTGAGTCTGGCAAGGAGACAAATAAAGCTTATCTTTCCCTTCACAAAAAGAAACTGGGGGGAAAAAAATCCTGATTGATTATGTCACCTGTATATGAACTTTGAGACAGTGAAATATAGAGTCATTTGGAGAATTTTTTTTCAGAAAAACTAAATAAAACTAAAAAACACAATCTACTACTGAAAGCAAATACACAAAAGCATGCCAAGTACTCCTACTGGCCTTCTCTCACCCACCTATCCATACCACAGAGGAGAAGATGATCTGATGAAAGTGTGATGACACAATGCACTTGACTTTCATATGCATGTAAATTGATCAGATGAAATGGGTTTTCATTGAAGCATGAAATTAAAAACCCACACTAAGCTTTGCAAGAATAAAATCTAAAAGATCTATCCTTAAGCAGTACTAGTCTTATGGTTCTTACTCTATTCCCCTGTGAGATTATATCATTTTAGGGATAGACTAGCACTCTACATAGCCAAAATCAGCTTCAGTCAAACCTAATTGTTGCTTCTGAGAATGTCTATTTTGCCCTATGACTGTCTTGACAATGATGAGCTAATGGAAAGTTCCCTCACTCTGTGCCAGACTTTCTTCAGCTATTTTTCCCTCAGTTAGAGCATGGTGCTGACAGTGACAAGGGCATGGGTTCAGTCCCTGTATGGGCCATTCACTTCAGTGTTGGACTCAATGATCCTTGTGGCTCCCTTCCAAATGAAAATATTCTGTGATTCTGGTCTAGTGGAAAGTGTCCCTGCCCAAGGCAGGGAGAATTGGTACTTGATTTCAGAATTGTTATCAAAGAAGTGCTCTTTGTATTTGTAATACTTACAGTTGTGGATATTATTCATGTAATTAATTTACCATTAAACCACTGAAATATGTAAAATACAATTAGCAACAACTTCGGGCTCAATGATGTTTTAATGCATTTTTCCTAGTTTATATTTACACATTTTCTCTAAGAGAAAAATTATATTTCTAGTAATTCTACTTGCAGAGTATTTATATATTTGTATATATTTATATACTTATATATTTATATATATTTTCCAAGTGCTTAAAAAATACCAGCTGGACTTGGAAGGATAGTTAGTATTCATTTTTCATGAATGAGGAATATGAATTGTCAACATCACAAGCAAAATGTATGTGGTATGACAGTGGATTTCTGTCAAAGTTAAAATTAAACTTCACTGCTTTCTAGCTTATACTCAATTAGAACTTTCTGAAGTTTGCCAAATCTCTCTACTCACAATTAAAAGCAAAAATAATGACACATTGTAGGAATTATGTTTTGGTTTATGTCCTTTATTTCAGGAAAAGAACACAGTAGAAAAAAAAAAATCAAAACCTTTGTCAGGTTATTGAACTGTTATTATTGAATTATTGAACGGTTTATTTTACTTTTTTTATGGTCTTATTTATGTTATCTCCATCTAATTCTGAACACTATAGAATATGTCAGCTTTGAAGCCTTTTTGCATCTTCCTGCAACTGGATTTTTAAAACTTGTTTATTATAGTTGTCCTATATTGAAAGTGATAATGGTGAATTGCATATAGTAAGTCCACATGTGTTATTTACCTTTCTCTTTGTTTCATTTTTAGCTCCATGTGGTGGGCATTTTTCATCTCCCAGTGGAGTAATTCTCTCTCCAGGCTGGCCAGGGTATTATAAAGATTCCTTGAATTGTGAGTGGGTGATAGAAGCTGAACCAGGACACTCTATCAAAATTACATTTGAAAGGTCTTTGCTAATGTTTTTCTTATTTAATATTTTCCAGTTTTTACTCAAAAGCAGGAGTTATTAGCTTTGTCATAATATTAATTTGCATATCACTAAAATCAAGCAATTGTATTATCAGGTAGGACTTTCCAAGAGCATAAATTTTATCTTCAGTGAAATTTCTACTTTGATGTGCTGAAAAGCTTTTCAAATTTCTACCCTCATACACATATTTAAGCGTGTCTAGCCCAGTTAAAAAAATTGTGTTTTTAAATATTATCTTGCTTAATTTGCTTGTAACCATACTGCTAGGATGAATTATAATTACTGTCCTTTTTTCTCTCAAAACCATGAAATCTTAAACTCTGAAAATATTAATCAACTGTGAAAACTGAATTGAATTCATTCATGTTTTTATTCATTCTGAATATTTAACTATCAAATCTGCTGATCTGTTTTTATGAAAGGACTGTGTACTCTCTGGGTAGAGTTCCAATTTCCCCAAATTACTTCAGCATTCCACTTTTCCTACATTACTGTCTGTTACTAAGGTCCCTTTCTGATTCTAAGGATTGAAATATGCTGAGCACCACACATTTCTCATGTAGCAAGATGTTGACATTTTATTTAAGCTCTTTATCAGAAAGAAAAACAAAAAATGCAACCAAAGAGGCTATCCTACATATTTTCAAGGATGTTTTAGATTATTTTCACTTATAAATATTAATAAAATTTTATTACAAACCAGGAAAAAATGCCGTTGATTATCAAAGTTATAGTGCACAAATATCATTCAAGTACTTTTCAGCTGGATTTATGTAGCATATTTTGACTACTCCTGGTAACACTTGACTGAAAAGAAAATATATTTCTTCATTTTAACCCAATTCAAAACTTGGTTTTAGCACAATATGAAATCCATATTCTCTCAGCAAAATTTCTCATGGTAATAAGACTGTTTAAAACTTTTTTCTAGTATTATTTCTTATACTATAATAAAGTGATAATGGAACATTAGATACAATCAAAGGACAAGTAATATGGACATTTCAGAGGTATTTCCTCTTAAAAAGCTAGTCTTCCAAAATCACTATTGCTATTTATCACTTAAAATAAAGACTTACCAAATTTTCTTCCAATTAGAATACAACATAAAGATGAATAACTCCCTCTTGCAGAAATTAATCAAAACTTGTATTAGTTGAAAATTAAGAGAAAATTGTTCTTTCTTCTTGTAAATTAAAATGAAAATTTTTAAAAAATGAACTTTCGTTACTTAAATTTTTGAAAATAAAGTTATTATTTCAAATAGTTTATTTTTAGTTCAGCAATTCATTTAAACTCCACATTTGATGTGGACAGTCATTTCAAACTGAAAAGCATTTGCTTTTGTATTTGTGAAATGCTACGCCAGATGCATTTTCTTGCTTTGTAGCTGAGTTTTACTAAATATGGCATTGTCTTGCATACCCATTTTGGTTTTTAATGCATTAATGCCTCATCACAAAATTGCACAACCTCTATTCCTCTTGTAAGTAAGAGCAATAAGAACAAAATGTGGTCTCTTCAGGCCACAGAGAGAGCTTCTGTCCTCTCTGACACTTCCATTGCTGCTCATTTTTGACACTCTTGGCACTTGCCATACATTGGGCTGATATGCACATTGTTCAGATGCAGCAATCCAGAGAGATCCCACTCACATACAGATGTGTGTATTCTTAGACACCTCTGTGTAGAAGTACATGTAAAAACACATACATATGTGTTTACGCCAATGCACTTAGATATATAGTTACATGTTTGGATGTAAAGAAAAAGTTATTTCTTAAATCAAATAATGAAAGAGATCTTTATAGTATACTGAAAGAAAACATTTTCTAAACTACTATTTTGCTTAGACTTATTATTTTTTACATAGTTTACATTTAAATTCTAAGTAATTTATAAATTAGCTTTTTAAAGACTAGTTCTAGTTTTGGCTATCCTTGTTCTACTGCTGCTTGCAAATCTTCAACAGCACTGTCTTAAGACAAAATTATATATATTTTTTTAAATATACACATTTGATACAAATGGTTATCCTATATGATTAAAAAAAAAACCCAAAACCAAACACTCATATTTTGCCCAGTTCTTTACATTTCACCTTTGTCCTGAAAAGCACACATACTTTTTCTAGCCTTTATGATGGCAAATACCAAAACTTCTACAGTATGAGTAGTTATTTCAAAGTTTTTTAATTTCTCAGTCAGGGAAAAATATTTATAGAACATGCGTAGAACCTTCATATACTTTTTAGATTTTCTAACAGGAGAGGAACAGTTTGTACCAATACACATTTCCTGCAGAGTGACACCTTAACATTGCATCAGTGTCACAATTGCAGAGTAGTTTATTTCCTTTTAAGCTCCCATCTTCCTATACCTTCACTCTTATGACATTGGGTAAGTGCAAGGTGCTGTCTTCCGTGGCTGTATGCTGAAGTGTTCCTGTACCAAGGAGCCAGAGACATACATGAAAAGAAAAAGATCTACAGAGAGTGAACAAAAATAACTTAATTTTTGTGCTTTCAGTATACAAAAATACTTTTTTCATATTTTGTTTTATGATTGTACTTGTATACTTTAAACATTTATTCCTGTTCTACAGGCATAAATAAGATAGATAATCTTCTGGTATTTTGTTATAAATCAGTGTCTTTTTAGGTTCCATTGAAATGACAGAAGTGATAAATGGCAGTGCCATTCTTCATTGTAATGAATTGTTCATCATGTAGCCTAATTATGAGTATTTAAATACAAGAGATGCTGATAGCAAACTACTGATTGGAGTACTAGTCATATTTGTCTAATGAGTATACACTGTGCAGCAGGATATTCTGACTTCTCATTGACAAGGGGTCTCTTAGAAACAAAGATGTGTGTTATAAATATTAAGGCAGCTTTATCTATGCAAATAAGACCGCCTCTAAAAATTTTGTGTCACCTCCTGTGTTAGAGCTTGTTTCAGTCCTGTCTGCTTCTGAGTCTTCCATAAGAAAAGACCTTAAAAAGTAATGATAACATCCCAGTTATTTAAGAATAGTGATCAGTTAAGGTAGAAAAAGACATTGAAGTCATCTTACATGAACACAGAGTATTTCTTATTCCAATTCCTATAAACCCCTACTGTTTTCTCACACCAGATAAAACCCAGGTGACATGTAAATCCATAAGATAAGATGAGCACCAAGAGCAAAATATTATACAAGCATCACACTTATAAATTAAATTTCAATTGATCTGATTTTGAGTCAAACGACCAAGCAAAGGCATCATACATAATCCCCCCTTAAAAATTATTATTTTTTTTTCTTGTGTGATTATTCATTTTTTCCATCTTTGTATTTTTCTGCTGTTTGGGATGGTGCATGTAGTCTTTGAATACAAAGTACATATGAGAGGATTTCTTTTATGTCTTTGGAGATTCAACTTAATTTCAAAATGACTTGACTAGCCTAATAGTTGCATTACATTTTTAAGGTCCACGCCTTTTTTACACCTTCTGTCTCAAGTATGCTTTTAATAAGGGGACTAACAAAGCAGAGCAAGATTAAATTATCTATTTCCAAGATGTCTTCTATTTTGTATATATTACTGAGGGGGAAAAAAAAAAAGAAGAAGAAGAAGAAGTAGTAGTAGAAAAAGTAGAAAAGCAATTTATTGCCTAGTAGGTTTCAGCAACATATAATTTTAAGTTCATGTGAAAACTAGCAAAGCCCAAAATGTTCAATTTTTCTGCTTCTAGGATTATCTTCTTTCATTTCTGTAACTCCGTATTTCTTTATTTCTATGCTCTTTTATGTGTTATTTCAAGGGAGTGGAACACTGATAAAAGAAAACACATGTTTTGGAGATTTGTCTTCTCGTCTTTTGCCAGACTCCTTTAGATCTTTAGGCTTAGACTCAGGGGACATAAATATTGATATATCGACTTCCTCAGTGCATTGGCATTAGTCATGCAGTTCTTTGAATGGATTTCACAAAGCTGAATTAGGCACCTAAGTAAATCAGAGAGAGAATTAAGAGTATCTGAAGGGTCCTTGTAAGATCCTGCTGTTAAATGTCACTTTTTAATTATGAAAGGGTTTTTCAATAATCCATCAGAGTCCCTTATACAACAATATGACTGATCTAAGGACTGTCATAGCAAGAAAGAGGGAAACCATTGTCAAAATAGCACACAGTTGTTTGGAATTGATAATAGCATCTAAAAAAGACACGCGAGGAGATATCTAGCAACACTGTCACACTCAGCTTTTCCTCGACAGAGACAGCACACATGCTGTCTTTAAGCAGTCATCATGTTTTCTGGTGCTTTCTAAATAGGATTTTGAGTTGTGGTTTGTTTGTTGGTTTTGGTTTTTTGTTTGTTTGTTTTTTTTTTTTGTTGTTGTTGTTGTTTTGTTTTGGTTTGGTTTGGTTTGGTTTTTTGTTTGGTTTGGTTTGGTTTGGTTTGGTTTTTTTGTTTTGTTTTTTGTTTTTTTCCCATATCTTCTGTCACTGCTTTGGACTGAGTTTCAGCTGGCATAAAGCCAGTGGAGTCTCAAAGCAGACTCAAATAATTCTATGCCTGTTTATCGATGATTTTAAAGGTAGAAATTCAGAGTATGATTCTTTGATAATATAAAGTATCTTGATGATATTTGTGCCAAATGGATAGGTAAAGCAAAAGAATGGATCAACATATCCTCCATATACTTTACTTAGCTGTTCTAAAAAACTCCCATATTTTTTTGTTATAAAATAGCATAATTAAATAATATTAATATTTATTAACAGTGTTTCTGGCTTTTGTTTCCTGCAATACATATCAGCTCAAGGAGTTTAACCTTATTTCTCATCTTGCTAAGGCACTAACCTGAAATGTTATCATTATATTAATAATATACAATAATTAATATTATTGTATTGATATTGTAAAATAGATATGTGGAGGGAAAAAATTGTCAGGAAAGGAGCATAGTTTTAAAATACAAGTTTATTGAATTTAACTGTTTCTTTAAATTTGTGCCTCTGGGTGTTTCCTCAATTCCAGATTTCAGACTGAACTCAATTATGATGTTTTGGAAGTTCATGATGGACCAAACTTATTATCTCCACTTCTGGGCTCTTACAATGGTACACAGGTCCCCCAGTTTCTGTTTAGCAGTAGCAATTTCATGTATCTTCTTTTTACAACTGATAACAGTCGTTCTAACAATGGATTCAAGATTCACTATGAAAGTAAGTGATTGTCTTGTATTTGACTTTCTCTCCCTCAATGCTTATCCTAGTCATAAATATATAAAAGTTTACAGATGTCATATTGGATAAATTCTTTTATTTTTTAATCTGAGAAAGACTTAGGAATGTTAAACTGCAAAAGGAATGACCAGTAATTTTACTTAAAATTTAATGTCATTTATGTACTGCTCTGTGCTTTAAGAATCAAATTATGACAACGGGAAGCAAATGCCTTTCTTCTGGATGCTGTTTTAAGGCTTGATATTCTTGTATGTCATACAATATATTTTTGTGTGTGTAAAACTCTATGAAATCTGGAAGATTATGAAAATCTAAGAAAATTACTCTTCTGATTGATGTATCCGCATCTCTAACTGAAAGTTAGGGAAAATGCTGTTTACTGTAATAAGCTGAAAATAAAGCTATGGAATTGCTTGATTATGGATTTTTATGGTTGTAAAAACCTGCCTATGTGATCTTTTCTGACCTAGGAGAATTCTTCTGATCTTATATAGTAATACAAACTACACTGCAGAAAGTATCTGTAAGATTTCATACTTTATGACTTCTTAAAATTCATACAGGTTAATATTCAATTTACTTTTTGTGTTTCAAAATATAGCTCTTATTATCTTTTTAAGAGTAATAATATTTCTACTGTAATCACTAATCTGATTTGCTTTGTTCATAAGCACATTGTTATCTTTCCATTTCTGTTTCATACACCAGCTTCTTGGAACTACCACCACACAGTTTTCAGATGTTCTTAATTTTTAACACTTTTTTTTTTTTTAAATTTTCACTATTCCTGACCACTAATGATATGGATATTGAATACAATCCACGTGGAGATGGTTTTGCCAGATAAAATTTAGATTGATTTGAAATCCAGTGAATGTGAAGTTCAGGTTGTTTATTACAAAAATATGTTATTATACCAAAATTCTTAACTGTCCTAGCCTTCACCCACAGAATCCTATTTTTATTGTCTTCTACATTGTAAAGAAGGGATGATTTTATTGAGTTCTCATCCATTCTGAAGTTTGAAGGATGGCTATCTTAACATCCCAGGAAAACTAGATTAATATTTCCAGTAGAGACCATTAAGTTCTTAAAAGTGCTGAATAATGTTAAATGGTATCAATTACTCCTTGGGAATGTTACCAACATGAAGAGGAAACCTGCACTTATTCCAAATATTGAACTGTTTCAATTAAATAAAGCTGGAAAGGAAACCTGAAATTTCATTATTTAAAAAAAAAATCCATCCTCAATTTCATTAATATTTTTTTTCTTAAAGTTGATGCAAACCCCACAGTTCCCTTTACAGTAGAAATAATAAAGTTTTAATATCAGAGAACATTGAAAATATGCATTCTCAACATTTGTACACTAGCCAAACAGTTTTCTGTTTAATAGCCCCTGTTTATACGCAGACATCTAATATTAATTTTATTTTTATTTAATTCTTACTGATATCTTATATTATCCAGTACAATCCAGAACAATTTAATTTCTGTTTTAGGAATAATAATGACTAACGGTCTGCTATTTATCATTTCTCCCTGCAAATATTGTATTGAAAGCTGATTTTTTTTCTTATTTTTTATGCTAGTTAGTTCTTTCCACACTGATTTTTTTTTTTTTTAATAAGGAAGAATATTTTTTGATTTCTGTGTAGGAATGAAAGAAATAACACCCAAAAAAGAAATCTTATACTGAATACTTATAATTTTCTTACTTCAGCATTATTCCTAGAGGTTTGGTTTGTTTTTTTTTCCATGATGATCTCATAATGGACTTCTTTCTATGAACTTAATATATGAACTTGTCTCTGTGAAATAATCTAAAAGTTTTAACTTATAGCACAGATTGAAATCTCCTTTATCAAGTCAACTTCTCTCTATTTTCTGCTATTGTCTTCTCAATGTCTCATCTATCAAGAACATTAAGTATGAGAGTTATTTATATAAATAGTTTATCTATGTAAATATTTCCAGAATCATTATCAAAAGAAATAAAATTATTTTTAGCTATGCTAACAAATTATGATCAGGAAAAAGATAAAGTCTGGAAATCAGAATTTGAGTGATCATCAAAGCTTTTCAACATCAGTATCAGATACAAAATCACTTAATGTTACTGAGATAGAATCAAACTAAATATCCTGTAAATCATGTGATACTTTTCTTTGCAATAGTGGCAGGATACAAATTGTTATCTATAGCATCTTATAATGGTAACAGAGAGAAATATAGTGCAAAGATAATTCACTGTAAATAAACGATAATGAAGCTTTCACTTGTTAAAATGCTTTTAAAAATATTTATAGGTTGTTTATCTAACTTTCATTTTGCTTTTTTTTTTGTTTTTTTTTTCTTTTTTTTTCTTTTTTTTTTTTTTTTCATCTAGGTGTAACTGTTAATACCTACTCTTGCTTGGATCCTGGCATACCAGTGCATGGTCGTCGTTATGGACATGATTTCTCTATAGGTTCCACTGTCTCATTTAGTTGTGATCCAGGTTATAGGCTGAGTCATGAGGAGCCTTTGCTATGTGAAAAAAATCACTGGTGGAGTCACCCACTCCCAACTTGTGATGGTAAGGATAAATGGGTTAAATACAGAGGACCTTAAAATATAAAATTTTTGTCAAACTATTATTAGTCAAAATGAGTCAAATATTGGAGCTTGGAAAACCTCCATTTTCAGAAAAAAAAAGAATAGAGGAAATAAATGTTATATAACTCTGTGAAGAGACATATAATCATTAAAGCAGAGAATTATATGTAGTTATTTATCTCTCCAGATTACTGAAGGTATATCTATCTGAATAGAAGTTACTGGGAGTGAACAGATTGCAAGGTGTGGTGGGTTCACCTTGGCTAAATGCTGAGTGCCACCCAGCCACTCTATCACTCCCCTTCCCAGCTGGACAGGGGAGGGAGCAAGGTGGGAGGAAAAAGAAATGACATACACCATGGGTTGCGATAAGGCAGCTTATATTTATGCAAAAAGAGACAAAAAATTGAAAGCAGCGTGTACATGCATAAAGCAGAAGCGAGCAGTTAATCTCTATTTCCCATAAGCAGCAATGGTTGGCCACTTCTCTGAAAAGCAGAGAGCTCCAGCACGTGTAATGGTTGTCAACAGGCAACCATTGCAAGACAGTGAATGCCTCCCTTCTGGCTCCTTGCCTCAGTTTTATACCTGCGTTGACGTCATGTGGTGTGGAATATTCCCTTCGTCAGTGTGTGTCCCCTCCTAGGATCTCACCCCCGACTGAAGAAGGAATGTTACAGTGCTGTGCTCAACAGAAGCCAAAACATGGGCTTGTCATCAACCCTCCTCTAGCTACCAATGCAGAGCACAGCACTCTAAGGGTGACTATGGGAAAATAAATTCTGGCTCAGCCATACCCACTACACAAGGTTAATGTATATTTGCTTGTAAACTACTCATTACAAGCTACAAATATTTGCGTTTCTGTATCCATCTATGGATACAGGTGTACCAACATATAAAACATGCAATGAAGTTTATTTATACCAGACTTAAGACCTGCACTTTCTCTTGTTTGATGCTGATCACTGTTCCTAGGTTGTTAACAGAACTTGAAACCTTTCAATCATTGTAGGAGTTTTTTAGGGCCACATTATACCTGATCATCAAGCATATGATTATTAAACCAGACAAAAGTAGGATAGAGTAATAGGTCTCCACCATATTATTAAAATTTCTATTGTAAAATTATCTAGTATTTTCAGTCATCTCTTTTAATCGGAATTGTTAATTTTAAAGTTTTCCCAGTTAGGATGATATTAATTATATGTAATATTAAAAACATAGATTTTAATGTTCATTAAATTGTGTTATTTGAGATGTTTACTTCTTGAAATAATTTTCTTGCTTAGAGCATAACACACGTTTTTCTGATGACAAAATTGTTGTCAGGAATAAAAGAACCATTTAAATCTAGGGTAGTATTTAACAAAAAATTTCTTCTGATCTTTTATGAGCTACACAATGCACATGATAGTATGTTTTTCTGAAACAGTTCTTAGTGTCTCAGGACACTCATTTAGAAAGCAAAAATATAAATCTGAATGAAGACTGATGAAGAAGCTCACTGAACTATGTGTGATTTGCTATATGGAAATCTTAATTTTCAGTGTATTTCTTTCTTTGAAAAACTGTAAGGATTTTCTTAGCCTTCAGTTTGTGTAGATAGAAAGTGCCTTGTGGTTTTTATATTTCAGTAAGTGGAAAGTGTCAGTAAACGATGATACTAAAATCTTGTGGTGGTAGGAAGGGGCGTGAATAATCACTTTCCTGAAAATGACACTCTGTAGTTATGAAAGCCCATTTCCTAAAAGATTCTGTGTCTCAGTCAGGTTTTGGAATGAGGAATTACAAGGTTTTCACAGTTTGCAGTCAAGGGCATTATATTTTGTTGAATAGGCCTTAAAATTAAGATGTATTTTCTCATGGTGATAGGCACTAATTGGTAACTAGGTAAAACAACCAGTATTAACACACTCTGTATCAATACTGCACTTCATTGTGAAATAAATTTACATATTATGATAAATTTCTTCTTAAAGGTGCTAAACTAGCATGCAATTCATTAAGTAAATGAGGTGTTTTCTCTCCAGAGCATATTGCTAAATGGCAATTGTCCATTCAATGAATACGTTCTGAAGATAGGATTAAGTACATTTATTTTAACAAATTTAATCAATTACTGGTTGAACTAATTTTAATTTCATTGCTGATTTTCTTCTTTAGAGGAATGTTTTTAAATAGGATTCAGAGTCCTTGCAATCCCAGGGACAAAAGGGCACTTGCTAAATGTGCAGTTCTTTGCATAAACTGCAAGTATGGGTTTATATTAATCATGCCACTATTAAACACATCAACCTCTGCTATTGCTCATTCAGTATGTTACTCTGATGGTTTCTGTGAAGCGTAATTCATTTTTGATCATTCTTTTTAGTAACTGCATTGCTTTTTCAGAATTGCATCATGTATTCGTATGGAGACAGACCATGATAATTGTGCAGACAGATAATGACAACTCAAGAATGTATGAGTTTGGAAGGAGAAGTGTGTAGAGAAAAAAAACCAAAAAGCTTAGAACAAGTTCCTGCTCAAAGTAGAAGATGGTGTTGACTGAAAATCTGTTCTTTGAAATAGTGCTAACTGATTTTTTCATGATGTTTTTGAATGTTGAACAGATAAACATCCGCCCCCCAAAATAGAGATAAAATAAATGGGTTTGAGATTTGCTGAGAAAATATTTCTTGTACTACATTTATATGGTTCCTATCTTACAACTACATATGATACACTGTGTACCTATATATCTGGAAAGCACTGAATTTCTCTACTGTCATCACCTTCCAGTGCTTCACTAAAAATTCTATCTCATCATGTCCTTTCTATAGGAATATTATAAGAGAATTTTGTTTTTAAACTTTGAATATGTGTGAAGAAACCTACTCTACCCCATATATGGATTATTTTAATAATCCCAATTAAAAATACAGGAAAATTAATGTAAAAGTTAGATACCTAATTAAGAGTGCAAATTGCTCTTTATTCCCTTCTTCATAACATGAAATTGAATTCTAATAGATAATAACTCTTATTCATTATTTGAATTAAAATATTGTTATTCCACCTGATCTTCATTTACCTAATAAAATTAATAAATAGAAGAAAAAATGTTAAAGAGAGATACAAAACATTTAATGTTTACACTGAAAACCCCTAGATGTCTAAATGAATTAGAAAATAGGACTTATGCAGGTATGACAGACATATTCAGGAAATATGGCAGAGATGGTATGCCATTTCTGTTGACATCTCTAAGATAAAAATAATACTTCTATTAAAATACAGCTCTTAAAAAACCTGCTGCAAATATTGTGATAGAGGCCAAAATTGGAAATGGATCACATATCTTGGTATATTTTAGATTTAAATAAGAAGGTAAAAAATGCAAGTTTATATTGTGAGTAGTCTAGGCTACACTAGTTTCTGTTAAAATAATCTCTTGTGTATTATAACTCAAGACTAAGATTTCTTTCTGGAAGCTGATTATGATAATTTGATGTCCATATTTTTTATTTACCACTACTGAACCGCATCCCATTTTAAAATTACATCTTCTGTAATTAGGGAAGACAAATGCTGAAGTTTCTTTGTCTATGAAGCACAGTATATAAGATTCAAAGTCTACTTCACTGTTTCAATAATTTTAAACTATATTTTATATGTCACTTTTATTATCAAATTGCACAATATATGAAAATCACCTTAAAATTACATTTTCAGTTGGACGTTAGAGTTAATTAAGCAAATGAATGTAATGAGACCTCTGTGTGTTTGTGCACAGATATATTTATTCAGAAGTATATATGGATAAACACATTTACGTATAAATAGGTTTTGCTTTTTGTTTTTCTGTGATTCTTTCTGAACTAGCATATGGCATTAGTCTTTTGCAATGATACTTGAAATCTAAACGTAATCATTGTTACTAATCAATTATAGTTGTGTGTTTTCCCTTCACCTCTGAAAAACGTAGTTTTCAGTTACTTGTACTTACAACAAAGTGAACTTACTGATAAAAGGGGGGTTTTGAAGGTTTTTCTTCTCATGAATATTTTCTCTTCTCTGAAAAAATTGAGGTGCATCATTGCATGTTAGTTATGGTTAGTTATGTTAGTTATGGTTGGTGATCCATGGCTAGTCTTTTGAAAAATCTTTATATAAGAAAATGATAGGTGATACAAGTTGAAAACATGGAAAATGTCAATTTCCAAGCTATCACCACATTCAGTCAGAGTAAAAAGGTAAAACTCTATGGCTTTTTTTTCCTTTACTGCATAACTAGTGAACACCATTTGTAGAAATACATGTGTAAAAATTTGCATCTATTTTTATATAGATGTGTGTGTGTGTGTGTATACACACACACACACACACATATATATGTGTATTATCTTAGTCTTGCTTCACTAAAATAATTCATATATTCTTTTGATAGTTTTCTGTCCTTTTTGGATATAGTGAGTCTCTTCTCACATCCAGATTTCTTGACACTTCTTATTTTTGCTATACTCTATATAATTCTGAGACTGACTTGTGTTACAACAAAATAAATTAGTTTTACATAGATAGTAAATTTTATTCATAGATCTTGGGTGACAGAGAACATAATTAGTCGTTGTTGAGCTTTATTGAATGGTATAAAAAACAAAATTTAAGAGCATTTTCTGTGAATAAGTTTTAAGCTAGCTATGCAGGAAGAGAACATACAGACTGACTTCTTCAGTAAAATATATATATATATGTAAAAACCAGAAGACATGTGAAAGTAAAATAGAATAAAAACCTCAAACATCTATGAACAAATGTGTCATAATGTAATGTGAAGCGTCCTAGCAATATGTTTCTATAGCATAGCTGCTGAGACAAGATAGACAGGTAGGAACTTGCAATTTCAAATAAAGTGGCCATAGAGATGGAAAATGTATTTACAGAAGAAGATTAATAAATCCTGTCTCATTTAACTGATCCAAAGTCATAGATTCTTATGTGGTTTGCCAGCCTACAAATGTGAGACCCTAAGAGGGCAGAGAACATAATGACAATTTACCAGAAGAACAAATGGATAAAAATAGACCATGAATAAATATAGGCTATCAGACTATTTTGAGTATTGCAAGATTTATTTCCTATAACAGTTTTATAGTAGCATGAAATATGGCATGAAATGGAACTTTGCAATTTTATGAATGACACAAGTCAAGTGTTTTCACTACAACTATTCATGTATGCCAGTTATGAAGCATGGGCTGTGTGTCTCCCACTGAGAAACTTACGAATAGCCTGACTAAAGCTTCTGAATTTGTTTGGGCCAAAAATTATTTTCCATCTATATAGGGTCATTTTCTAAGCTAGGCTTTCTTGCTGTTACTCTTTTTTGTGATTGATCATGCTAGTTAACTAAATAATTTACAACAAAAGAAAGTGTAATTAATCAGCCTAAGACTGTAAGAATTTATTTCACCTGAACAACTGATGTAGTCACTGAACTCCACTAGTAAATTAGAATCTTCATTCATAGTTATCCAAAACTTGCTTCTTGAATTGTCACATTATTTCTGATCACACAGTGCTGTAGAAGTACTTTATAATATATTTCCATGTACCTATTTGTATTCTATACAGTCACTTTTAGATTTTGTTCTCTCTTTTTTTTTTTTTTTATTTTTTTTAATTGTTTTTCGCTCTATTTGGAAAACATGGTAGTTAAGGCAAAAAATTAGGTATATCTTAATTCAACTTCTCTGCTTGCATAAAACAAGAAATTATTAATTAGTGTGTTAACAATGCATTATTCCGTTTTCCACATAAAACCTCCATTTTAGTGCTTCAGTTATTTGCTTAAGAATTCATTCTACTTTTGCTCTTTCCTAGCCTCCATCTCTGTATGATCAGATAAAGTGCAAGAAAGGCTTCTTGTAGAATCTGGAAATATGTGTGTTTGCTGTTTGCTATTTTTGTGTTTATTTTCATGTCTTTCTGTTTTCCTTTGCACTCTGAAAAACAGTACGATACCAGTAGTGATATTATATGCTTGGGCTGTTTGCCATCTTATCAAGGCCAGTGCACATTTCCTATTTCAGATTTATCAACTTGGCTTTATTTTCTAAAATGCTGGGCCCTTGATGCCTTTTATTTGCCATCTGCTAGCCTCCACAGAGTTACACTGAGTGCCTGATGGCATGCCATGGATGTTTTATCACCATTTGCATTCCTGAAAGGTTTTCCAAACACCCTCTGTAAAATATAGGGTTTTTTGGTTTATTTTATATGATTATAAAAACTAATTGTATTTTCTTATTTAATGGATGAAGTAGATAATTACCATTAGAAGCTCCAGTAACATGTTGTCACAGCCATGATTCTGTTTTACTAATATCTAGATATAGCAAGTTCAGGTGGTAAGTGGGCAGTATTTACCTTTATTGTCTCTTCATCAGAGAAGTGAGGAGGGAAATTAATATAGAAGGAAGTTATTTGCCTGTGGCAACAATGAGATTGTGGTCCTAGAATGTCCTATTTCAGCCTGTGGTACTGGATTTGCAAGTTTTCAGCTTACAACTAGACCAAAAATTCTAGAATTTTGGAAGGAGAAACAGCACATAAAAAGCAATCATGAGGCTATCCAGACAAATAAGCATGTTTAAAACAAACAACAAAAAAATGTTAGTTAGAATGATCAAACATATTTGAGGCAAAATAGGGCAGTGTTCATCCTAGAATAAGGATGAAGTTCCATGTCTGATTTATAAGAAAACTGTAATTAAGAGTATACTTCTTTTCATTCAGTGCCCAGAAGAGAGTGATGGCATGCAGTCCCATAACCTCATTATGAAAAATTATTGATCTTTAGGAAAACATTCCACAGTGCTACTAAAGTGTCTGAAAAATGCATATATCTCATTGAGACAAATGTCTGCTTAGGTACAGGGTGAGACAGAAGGTACATTCTAGATACTCTCTTAATTCACAGTCTGGCTGTCCTCAAATCAGTTTTGAATGTACATCTAGAAGCATAAAATTATGACATCAACATATTCATTCACAAATATGTAACATTAATAGCAAAGGCAAAAATGGATATATAATCCCCATCATTTACCCCATTAATGTATAGCAGAAATTGCCATAAATAGAATAAATATCAAGATCTATCAGAAGAAACAGCATAATATAACAAACTGCACACCTTTCTCCTGAGAAAGTATGTAAATATTTGAGCACATATTGAAGGGCCAAACTTCTCCCACCTTTATGATTAATACTGTTGAGTGCTGCATTAGTAGTTGCTTCTGATTTGATAGGAGGAGGAGGAGCAGGTTAAACCAGTTAGTGCACTGGGGCAGCATCTCTCAGAAAGAGGTATTGCTCCTCCAGTCTGTGCCAGGATCCTTCTTTCACTCTCATTGTTGTGGCAGTGGGCTGGGAAGCACAGACACAAGCAACAAATAGGCGAACAACACCTTATACAACAAGGAGAAGAGGGATTGATAGTTATATCAATTACAGACACGTAGCTGTCACTTGCATACCTCTAAAATTGCCTTTCAAGAACTTTAACATTTGCTAAAGAGAAAATCTTACTGTTAAATACAGGAATGCTGAATACTGGCCAAGATTAAGGTGAGAGCTCAAAAAAACTATGGCTGTCACCAACAAAAATTCTGAAAGGACATTGGTTGAAAGCTTGACTACTTATGGCTGAAAAGGAAGAGATTATGTTAAGTACTTTGGAAGGACAGCTCATACGAAGAACTGCAATCAGTTTTATTAAAACAGTCTATATTGTTTGACCTTCTAGTTACAATCGCATAGTTCACTATTTTCCTTTATCCTAAAATATTTCTACAAAATAATTTTGGCAATGCGTATAATTAGGCTAAGAAAAATAAAAGAAATAGAGATTTGTAATCTTTATTAAACAAATAAACAAAAAAATAGAAGTACTCATTTGTCTTATAATGTATGTCCTTCTGAGATAATCTATATTCAGACAACTATGATGTAATAACTTACTTGGTACTATTAATCATTGTTATTGATATATGATAATTATAAGGTATAAGACTTTTTATTACTAAAAATTACTCAACTAATTTTGTATTTCAAAAGCTCTGGAATGCCAAATCAATGATTAAACTGTAATGGCGAACTGTGAGGTTATTTTTTCTAGTGTTATAATGACTTTTTTTTTTTATTTTGTGTTAATTCAAGCTGTAATTTAATTTTTGTGTTGCTCAACTACTGATTATAAAGATTCTATTGAAACTATAGAAAGGTTTATTCTTTTATTAGCACTTGTCATTATCACTTGCATTATAGATATAAATGCATACCAAATAATTATATACAAGAAAGCATGTCATGCTTTCTTGCAAAAATATTTTAAGTAAGGAGTTCTTGAATGGTGAGATCCACTGCACACTATTTTAACTCTACCACCTTGGCTTCTGTATTTTCTGCATTCATCTCTGCTGACCTCAAGACTTTTCCTAAAGTCTCCAGAAAACATGAAAAAACATCTAAGGAAGCTTGATTATCATTTCCTTATGCCTATTAAACATATATTGTTTATTCATTCATGTCTTTTTATATTGTGTAAAAATAACATTTTTATAACGTGTAAAAGTGTAGTTGTAGCTGATATTGCTTAATAGTTTGAACAACTACTTTTAAGTAGTTTTAAAGTCATGAATTTTTAAAAATTTCTTATATTTTCTCTCCTCTTTAACTTTTCTGTTGTTTATATAATAGTTATTATTAACGTTGTTGTTATTTTCTTTGGGTTTTTTAGCTCTGTGTGGTGGAGATGTTAGAGGACCTAGTGGAACAATTCTATCCCCAGGTTATCCTGATCTATATCCAAATTCACTGAATTGCACATGGACTGTGGATGTTACCCATGGAAAAGGTAAATAAATACTTTTCTCTTTTTCCAGTTTTGTTTTGTTTTGTTTTGTTTTGTTTTTTAAATATATAAGTTCATTGTTCTCTGCTATAGATGTAGACCTAGATTAGCAGCAAAACACTCAGAATTGCATTTCTGGGTTTTGGTTTTGTTTATTCTAATAGCTCCTAGATTTCTGTAAGTGGACTAGGCCCTTGTGCTTCCCACAAAATGGAGTCAATGAGAAAGAATTATATAATGACAGATCACAGAAGCTGAAGGCCAGGAGGCTTTTAAGAAAGAGGTGGCCATTCACTGAAGGCAGATTTCAGTAAAAAGGTGTAATACTACCTTTAACTCTTCTCTGAGAGCTTGAAAAATGGACACAAATGGAAGCTGGTATTTCCAAATAGCAAAGTTTCCTTGAAATAATGGGTCCTAGTTGCTTTCAGGTGAAGGGTTTGGCACTAGATGAGAAGAGATGGGTCATACTTTTAGGGTTTTGTTCATATTTTATATTAAATATAGGAGTGACTGCATAGTTCTCTTGTACTATGAGAGGAAAGAGCTAGAGAGGTATAAGATTTAAAGTTACGGAAAGAGACAAATAGACGTAGGCGTCATAAAAGAAAATTAATACAAATAGAGGAAGCGTTGAAGAGCACAAAAAGGAGAATTACATTGTAACACTGAAAAGAATACAGGAAAGAATGAAAGGGAGAAGAAAGAAGACAAGTTCAATTCTGAATTTCATCAGTCTTCTTTGTGGGGGTATGAAAAATGTGATGAAGTATGTTGATGATGTGTTCCTCTAAGTAAGAGTTATTGATAACATAAAAATAAGACTTCTGATATGGAGAATTGTGCTCATATATGATGCCCATATTCCATCTTGTAAAAATAGTGTGATAGTTCCTTATCTAGGTGTTAAATCCCTCTGATTGGTTTTTCCATTTAAAACTCCTTAAAGTGTTAAAGTGGCAAAGTGTATGTCTGAAAAGTATTTCTCCAGCTGTCCATAATCTCTCTTGCTACCAAGTGATGCCATTGTGTCAATATAATTTGATTCTAAGTATCCACAGTGAAAAAGCATCCTGAAATTACTGACCCTACATCATATGCTACATTTGCCTTTATTACCTCTAGGTATGATACTTGGCTTTTAAAGATTCAGGAATATAAATTTCTGTGAATTTTTTATTCTTCTGCATAACCAAGAAAGACTAATGGAAAGTGTAAAGAAACTGTAGCTTGGACCCTGTCTAAAAAGCCATTAATAGCATTAATCAGCACAAGCTTTGTAATCTGAGAATTGAAGGAAAGTAACAGAGATCAATAAGAGTTTAACTTCATGAAGTAATTCATGACATAAAATGTGAATTCTACAGTAAACATCAACTCAGATTAAGCCACATTTTTCAGGTTTCTTAAAATACGTTTCATTAACATTTTGATTTTTCTTAAATTAAAAGTGGCATTATGAAGAAAAAACCTTGTGAATCTTTGCTTGTTTTATTGCTTGTTTTGTTTTGTTGGGGATGGGGGTGGGGGGTGTTTGTTCAGGTTTTTTTTTTTTTTATTTATCTCTTTTTTTAAAACCTGAGCTAGAGAAGTACTTAAAATTTGGGATAAATAAGAGTTGAAATTCTCAACATTATGACATTTCATGTGAGGCTGTAACCACACCATATATAAAGGATCTCCTGAGAAAACAAATTTACAGAAATAAAATACACAAGGAAAGATAACAATAGTGCAAAAATGGACATTTATAAGCACATATACACTGATACTTATACACACACACACACACACACACATATTAATGCAGTCACATTCTTGTTTGATTCAATTTCATGCAACATACAGGCTGGGATCAGCTCAATGGAAAGCTGCTCAATGGAAAAAGGACCTGGGAGTGCTGGTCAACAGCCAGATGAACATGAGCCAGCAGTGTGCCCAGGTGACCAAGAAGGTCAAGGGCATCCTGGCCTGTATCAGGACTAGTGCGGTCAGCAGGACCAGGACCGTGATTGTTCCCCTGTACTCAGCTCTGGTGAGGCCACACCTTGAATTCTGTGTTCAGTCTTGAGCCCCTCACTATGAAAAGGATATTAAAGTGGCAAAGACTGGACATGAGGAAAAACTTTCTTCATGGGAGAGGTTATCAAGCATCGGAACAGGCTGCTCAGGGAAGTGACATCCCTGGAGTTACTTGAAAGATGTGTAGATGTGGCACTTAAGGACATGTTTTAGTGATGGTCTTGGCAGTGTCAGATTAGTGGTTGGACTCAATGATCTTAGAAATCTTTTCCACCCTAGATTATCTATGATTCTGTAAGCTTTATATCATTGTATAGAAATGTTATTAAGGAAAAACATTAAGTATGAATGCGATATTACAATTTGACTTGGATGTTTTCATGTAGTTGCTCAAAGAACTGCTGGAAATACTGCAGAGTGAGGATTTTCTCAGAGTAAGAAATAGTGTTTGAACTTCTCATATTTTGTACTTGCTGGCAAAAGATATCAAAACTTAAAGTTCTTCCCCTTGTACTGCATGAAGGAGATAGCTTTCCTTTTATGACAGTAAGTCAAGGCTTACTTAATGCACTCCAAATTTCTAACAGTAAGTTTCTATATCTGAGTAAGACTACTTCTGTATTTAATAGACAAATGCATATATCTTCAGATTGTGAGTCATCTCACTTGAAAAAGTATCTAAAGTAGATGGAATGACTTTTATGTTACAACTTCCTGCTGCTATTACATAATAGCAGGCAATGAAATGTATAGATTTAGTTAAGATGTGTATTTTATGTCTGGATATGCTGTATTGTTGGGAAGAATACTTTCTGTATTTGTACATGCTGTTCTAAATAATGTAATATACAATATAAAGATACGTGTTTCAATTTTACCTTTCAAGTGTATCTAAAGTTTTAGAATTCTGAAATGACTATTTATTTCTGTGTGGACCAGCATTATGATTGGTCAGTGTTCATTAAAACTAGATATAATTTTCTTTTAATTTTTGAACATTTGTTAGCTAAAGAATGGAACATGTATTTTAAATATAGCTAATATGTCTATTAATTGCTATTATTTATGCAGAGGAAAGGAAACATTTATCATGACAATAATTATTGCATTTTGTCTGTGATTAGCAGGCAATTCAATATATGGTGAAACAAAAAAAAAGGAGTATCAGTGGTATGTTTTAGACCATCTATTAATAGAACAGTTAATTTACCCATCCCCCAACAGTCTGGATTGTAATGCTGAGAAATAACATTTTAGAGTGCTATGTCTTCCTGTCCTCATTTCAGATTTAAAATATTCCCCTTATAAAGAAAGGGGCACATGAAGCAGAATGAGAAGGAATCTACCTGAGCATATCTTTTAAAATTCTTCCCTGGAGAAAACACAATCTGTCACACAGCATATATTAATGTGATTAGAATATTTTCTGAAGAAAAATAAATTGTACGGCTACTTCTGGGAAATACCTTTGGGTTTTGCTTAGAAATGTCATGGCAATCTGGAAAATTGATTGAAACATTCCCTTGAGTTAAACGTTGAGTTTGGTGTTTGAACAATACTCCGTGAAGCTCAGCTGTGATTCACAGGAATTTCATTATTTTGGGTTACTATCATAAAATTTTCTTTGGCATTTTTGATTTTATTGCTGCAGTATGCTTCCATGCATAGAAAGGGCTAAAATTAATTTGGAGTACAGTAAACACAACAAATATGACCTGAATTTCAGTCTCATTCTGTATATATCACAGGGTTTTTGTAAGAGCTCTCTCTTCATGCAGATCAGCACTGTGTCCTACATAAAACTAAGTTAAAAACTCTCAGACATTTAAGAGTTTAAAAATTCCAAAGCTAAATTTATTGGCATTACCTCGAAAGATATACAACCTAATCTCAATTCTAAAATTCTATGTGTCATTTTTGCCAACTTATTGTCACAAAATCTTAGAAAATAAAAAGAATAATCAAAGCTGGGGAATGGCTTTGCTTATGAGATTGATACATTAAGGAGCTTTAAAATTCAATATAAATTGTTTTGATTATTTATTTTTTTCCTAAGCATAAAATACAATCCCATCCAGTAATTTCTATATCAGTGCTGCTAAGGATGTTTTTCTGTGTCTGGGGAAGTATGTGATGTGTGTCGAGTTATAAGACGAAGAGGTATATACTTGAAAAAGCTGAATAGTTCTCCATTCTGTTTAGAGGGTCTCCATAGATAGACAGAGGTCTCTAAGATCCAAGGAAGTTCTCTCATTGATCCCATCTGTACGTCCCGCTGATTGCAAGCCTAAGCATGTATTCCAAAAATGCCAATATGTACATGTAGATATATGGCTGGCCGCACAGACTGATATGGACAGAAGCATGTGTCTTATTGGCACACATAGAAATATCAACAGCACTGAAACAGACATGAACATCACAGGCAGCCAAGTCCAAGTCTCCATTTGGGTTAATGGGAAAAGGAGTTTGCTAGAAGTGACAGAGTCACACACATATATGCATGTGCTCCTACAACCTTCCATATCTTGACCCAGGAGCTGGATCCGAGATCCCACTCCTATCAGGTGATGCCCACCCTGTGACCTATGACCCTTTGTCGAGTTGGCTCCTGATCTCATGCTCACCAACCAATGCATACTAATGTTCACTAGTGGTCACACATATGCTCACACTCTGGACAAAAGACATGCTGGTTAGGAACAGAGTTTTAAAACAATACAAGACAAGCTACAGTGGATAGGCACAGGGATTAGTGAGAGAGGCATAACCCTCTCTCTTTTCCCACACTTTTTTCTCTCTTATCTAGCATGATCCCCACCCTTATCTTCATTGGCCCTTATCTTCAAAACCCACCAAAAGTTCTTCAGTCTCCAACTGCCATCTAAAGAAAAAATCACACCTTCAATTTTACAGAATCTCACATATTATATTCTCTCAAATACTCCACAGTATTCTAATTTTCATGACACACAAGACAATATGCTTTTCCCCATTATAATCAGTTACTAAGTTCTGATTGAACTGCTTTAAGATTACAGTGATATATTTAATTTTCCATCCATCAGAAACCTAAGAGTTCTGGTCTTTGTTAGTATCTCCACTAAATCCCGCTCACTAAAGCTTGTGCATGGATGCATAACATTAATTTCTTCCCTCATTCCTTGTCTTTGCTTCCTGTACTGAAAAGTCCCTGAGTAGGTTCATAAAGCAACTGTCCTTGCATACCAGATACCCTTACAAGCTATAATTCTTAGGTGTGATTGAGTAGCACTAACACAAATATTTAATGCCATTCAGAAAATGTCAGGAATATTGTAAAAAAATAAAACAGTACTAGACACTTGTACTGAGAGCTTCTAAAGATGCATGTGAAGTCTAGAAAAGGTAACCTATAACAACTAAATGGGAATGTATGTATGTATGTATGGCCAGACTTCGTGAATGAAGATATGGGAAGGGCTTTCCCCACATGCCCTTCCAGCCTGCACAGTGGATTTTTTAGACGAGGCACAGTGTGCGCAGAGCTGGCCCCTCCATTTAAGTCATAAGGTCCATTTGCCATGGTCGAGCGAGCTTGGAAGTAACAGGGAAGTCCTCCGGACTGTCTACAGCACCTGGTACTAACCAGGGCTGATCCTGCTGAGCATCCGAGATCTGACGGGATCAGATGTCAGGGGGGCATTTAACTGCCAGGGGATAGTCCCCACTGAGACTTAAACTCAGATCTTTGGGATTCAGAGTCCAGAGAGTTTCCTTTGTTTAGACAGCTGAGTCAAGCACAGTATATGTATCTTGGATTTTGTTATCCTGTTTGGGAAGCAGGAGGCTGGTGGTGATGGGAGGGGGAAGGGTGGTGCAGTGTTGGGGCTCTAGGAAGGGGAAGTATTTGTTTGCTTTTTAATTGAATTATGTCTTGTATTAAAAATCTGTTGTCCATGAGTGTACTCAAAGATCTTCATCTACCATGTTTATCTGCAATCACATGAATGGATCTTCCTAAGTATTACATCGTCAGATATATTTGACAGAGCCTGAATCATTGGTTTATTACAGATAAGACAAAACTGAAAATGGTATTACACTAAAGATCTCAGCAATCATATCAGCTGTCTAATAGATACTCCTGTTTCTTTTTGTTGGCTTTTGTGTGCATTCTACCCAGAGATCATGGTCTCATTCTTAGAAATGCAGAGGTGATTTAATTGTGTGTCTTGATCTTTAAGTCTTTTTATTGCTATTGTGTTCCAGGATATATCTGATGGTTTGAAAAAAAATCATACTGTTGACATGTGCTATATTTTATTAAAAGACCTCCTCTTTATTGGGTGGAAGTGCTTCTGTTACTGTATGTGCCATTAGAATATAATGTCATATATTTTATAACCTTTCCTTTCTCTGCTGCTATTCAAGGATACTGGTGACTGTAAGAAAGAAGGTTTACCTTTCCCATTCCACCATAAACAGTATGTAGTGCATCATTGGATTTTACACAAAAATTCAAGCACATGTCTTTGAATTCTAGAAATCAGACATCCACATTTTGCAGCTAAAGGCAAAAGTGAAAGTTGGTGTCAAAACAAAAAAACCTATTGCAAAGTTTTAGAAAATTTTTATTATCTTGACTTTCTGAACAATATAGTAATGAAATGTATGAATTTTAACATTGGCTCAATTACATTGACATTAGAAGGGTGATATGCAAATCTAATTCTACTTTTTCTAATAGGAGTACAGTTCACCTTCTACACCTTTCACCTGGAGGATCACCATGACTACTTACTAATAACAGAGAATGGGAGTTTCACACAGCCATTAGCACGTCTGACTGGCTCAGAGCTTCCTTCACCAATCAATGCTGGTCTCTATGGAAATTTCAGGGCTCAGCTGCGCTTTATTTCAGATTTTTCAATATCATATGAAGGATTTAATATTTCTTTCTCTGGTAAGGAAATAGCTGCAATACCTGGCTCCTGAAAAAGCTTGTTGGTGTTTTGTTTTTTCTGGTGTTTTTTTGTTTTGTTTTGGTTTTGGGTTTTTTCCCCTTTGTTTTATATAAAGGAAAGAAAGAGTTAAAAGCAGAAGTGATTTTGTTGACTGCACATACTGAATAATTACATTTTATTAGTTGTTTCCTAAGCACAATAATGTCAAAGCAAGCAAACCTTTATGCCTCTGTAGATGCAGAGGACACATTTGTGCTACAGGATAAGATGGCAGTAAACTGTAAGACGCATTATCAAATGAAGCAAGGAAACAGTACAATTTTAATTTCAGTTAGTGAAATTCCAGATAAGCTGAAGTGTCAATTATTTAGGTTTTTTGCTGTGCCATTATTTTCATTTGGAAATTTTTGTGGCTCTTATAAGAGTGATATATCATATTGTGTTATGCATCTTTAAAACATGGTGAATTTATTCATATTTTTTGATGTCGTGAAATTGCCAGTTTAACATTGACACATTCATTTTGTTTTGAAATATGGAGTCTGTATTGACAGACAGGTGGAAATTTACAGAAATTGCTAGACTGCAAGATTACAAATATGACTGGTAGAAAACATCTTGTTCTCACTTGTAGAAGTTCACTTGCTGTCTTGTTTTCAGAATATAATCTTGAACCTTGTGAAGATCCTGGGATCCCACAATTTGGTAACAGAATAGGATTTAATTTTGGAGTGGGAGATATTCTGACATTCTCCTGTTCATCTGGATATCGTTTAGAAGGAGCTTCAGAGGTTATTTGTCTTGGTGGTGGACGACGAGTGTGGAGTGCACCTCTTCCAAGGTGTGTGGGTACGTGGTCAGCTGCTTTCATTTGCTTGTATGTGTAGTCATTGTCCATGGACTTGCAGATTTACAGCATGGAAAAGCATGATAATACACCTCTTACTTTTTAATATACTCTCATATTCTCCCTATCTCCGTAGTGTTTTTTTTTTTAACCTTTTCTTAATATATTTATACTTCATAGTCTAAACTTGAAAACAATTCAAATTGAGGGCACAAGGCTTCAGCTTTTTATTTTGATTAATAGCTCAGGAAACCTGGGTATAAATTTAAACCAGTATTTACCAGTTCAGATGTCTAATAATTGATTTTTTTTTTTTTTTTTGCCAATGCAAGTTTCCAAGTGATACTTGGATTACAAAACTGTGTAAATGTAGTTAGAGCACTTAGACCAGATTTATTTCATAAAAGTAGGTCCATGTATAGGAGTACAGTCAACCTGAGCTTCCTATACAAAAACCACATCCTCAAAATATCCTTAGAACAGTTTTTCTGATTTTAAAATTATAGCTAAGATAACTGAGAGGAAACAGTTTCTGATGGTTCCTAGCACTCTCCACTCACTGTAGAGGAAGCCTATGCATGTAGCTTTGACCAGAAACTTAGTTTTTAATGTCTTAAGGGTGTTATTTCAGCTGAATTCTTTCACAAATATTTGGGGTTTGGTTCTATTGAGAACTTTTAAAACAAGATCTCTAAAAAGCAGCATAGTTCCTTAAGTGTCTCTCTTATTCAAGAATATATATTTTCGAAATTTATTGAAGAGTATGTGCCATATGGAAAGGTTTACACATGAAAACATCTATATAACTGTGCATTTGAAATACTTTAATTTTTTATTCTAATTTGTATGATAGTAAAACATGAGTGTATTTGAGATGCTGATTGAAAAATAACTATGGATTGATTATGTGTTTCCTCTTATTCACTGTTAGTAACCACATTATGGTTTTTTAATGTCCAAACTATACTTACCTTGGTATAAGAAAAATTATTAATTTAGCATATGCATAACCAATATTTATGTATGAACCTAAAGAAGAGATGGTTTAGAAGTTGAGTCAGAGCAATGGATGAAAAAAGTTATTTTTGTGTTGAGGTTAATAAATTTTTAACCATAAGAATAGTAATGAATGCAGGCATGATCGTTAAGACAGGTTAAATTTCCTTAATACATTTCTGGAAGCGTCAGTATACTGAAATCAAATTGGTAAATTATCTGTAAAGAGGAACTTGCACAGCATGATAAATTAAAAAAAATCTATTTAGTTTTCATGGAATAGAAAATAATGTTTATGTTTGTGTGTTTGGTGGGGGGAAGAGAAAAGCTATAACACAAGGAATAAATTATTTTCTAGTCAATACATTTTCTCCTTACCTTTGAAAATTAAAGTAGAATTACTTAATCAGCAATTTCTTCCCCATAAATATCAAGCCTTTGTTAATTTCATGCTTAATTCATATGCTGTAATAATGAAATTCAAACAAATGGAGAGTAGAAGTTCCTGTTGACCACTTATATTGGATTTAAAGTTTATGAATTGTTATTGTGCCTTGTATTTGGCATTTTCTGTCAAAATGATTAATGACCTTAAATGCTTCTGATATCATCTACACTTTCATATACACAAAATATAAATTAGGAATGAACCATTGCTCATAGTATTTGTGTTCAACTTGTCAATACAAGAGTAAAATGAATGAAAGACAGATAAAAGAGAAGATGTTTTGTGGAAGGCCAGGCATTTGTTTCTGGATACAAAAAAGGCCAATGTCCTGAGTCTTGAAACAGAGTAGTCAATAATAATCAATTCTATATCAAATTATTTGCCAGTAAATTAGAAGCTATCTTTCCTTTTTTTATTTGGAGGCTGAATAATAATGTTATAATTATTCAATTTATGAAGATAATCTTCAAAATAATTTCAATTAAGAAATGAAATTTTTGAAATTAATAAGTATTAAATGAAAAAATAATGTTCAAATAGCAATTTTTTTTTTTTACTGAATTTTTAGAACTGAATTGCTCAAATAATGTCATTATCTCTATTCCAAAGGGCTTGATGTTGTGCTGGCAAAAATTTTATAACCAGTTTTTTTCTAAAAAAGCATAAAGATTTTTGATATTTCTGTTCATCATTCATCACATTTTAGGGTAGATGTCTGTAGTCATTGAGCAAGCACTTTTTGGCGGTAGCTGAAACATTGGTGAGTTATCCACAGTATTTTGGTTCAAAAATCTAAAATACCCACTATATGAGTCACTGTGAGTTAAATCCAACACAGTCAACAGTACAAACTGTTAATAAAGGGATGTAGCTAAAGATTCAAGAAAATACTTCATAATTTGTAAGTTGCTTGCTTTGCACTTCTCCATGAATGGTGAAAAAATTTCCCTTTTTAGACTCTAAGTAATAGATTTTTAACAAAATTCTTATAGTAAGTATGAATGCTTGTTCAGTTTTGGCTTTTTTTAGAAGCAAAATCAAAGAATGGTCCTAAGGAATCAATATTTTCATCAGTATGGTGAGGGCTTGTCTCCAGCTTGTAACACAGAGCAGAGGTCTCATCAAAAAGTTTGTGAATATGTTGTTGTTTTCATAGAGTTGTAGTGCCTCTGAAATGCCTGTTAAAATTATTTTCCAGACACGTTAAACAAATTATGTATGTTTAATATTTGGAATTATATTAAACCTAAGAAATCAGTTAACACTATTTTTTCTTAGCACTTTTTTACTCAGGACTTAATTGTAAATAGAATTATTATGGTCTCTTTTTCATTTGTGCTCTAGTATTAACATCAAAAAATAGAAAGAAACTGTAGGTTAGATGAAGTTCCATGTAAATTTTAAACAGCATAGCTGCCTGTTCATGTTTACAGACAGAAGTGAAGACTGGCAGATAGAACAATCAATGGTATAGTTTGGGAAGTCCTATAATATTGATTGTGTATCTTCCCAGTTTGATTCAGCATTTATTGAGAAATACACTCCTGGTTTATTTGTGTGTGATGCTTTGCAGTTAGTAGTTTTGTTGTGTTTTTTTTAAGTCATAATTCGCTCTGACAGAAGGCAAGAGGAAAAGCCAGGAATTTTGTCAGAATTCCTCTGAGAGGTGTACAAAGGAGCCACTATTGTAGGCTGCACTGTTGTGCTTCCATTGAACTGTGATGATATAGCTGAATGCCATGGGAGAAATTCGATTGTACTATGGGTTTCAAGACTACTGTTACTGAACTAGCTTTCTTGTCTGCTAACACAAGGCTTATAATCATACAAAGTATTACAGAATGGTTTGGGTTGGAAGGGACCTTTGAGTATCATATAGTATATTCCTCTGCCATGGGCAGGAATACTTTGACTAGATCAGGTTGCTCAAAGCCTCATCCAGCCTGACTTTGAACACTTCCATGGATGGGGCATCTACAGCTTGAATCATAATGCTCTTTAAATTCAGAAAATTCAAAACAGATTGACAAATATTATGACGTGAAAGATTTCCTTATTTTTAACAAAAAACAGCATGGTTCTGAAATATTAGTTAAAAATGTCCTAACAGTTAGCTCACTACTGCATTCAGATTTTTAAAAATTGCTTTGAATTATAGTTCTGACATAACCCATAGTTGTTGGATGAACTTAATACCATAATTACTTTATGCCTTTTGGCTTTTATATCCCTCTGGAATTGGAAAGGTTATTTCACAAACTTGAAATTACAATCATTTTACTCCTTTATGTTATAATTCAAAGTGACCTATGCATCTTCAGTGTAGCAAATACCCACTTATTTGAGAATGAATAAAAGGATAGATGTGGTCATATGGACTAGAAGGTTTTCCACTTCTGCCTAGATTATGTGTATCCAACTGTTCTACGAGAAAGTAATGACACGTGAATTATTTGGGTACTTGTTCTGTATTGCTGAATTAAACATAGTCACCAAGCATTTGTTCTGCTTTGATCTTTGTCTGATTTGGCTTTCTGCATAATGTTTGCTTTAGCTGCATACAGAAAGAGTAATTAATCAAGTTTTGGTTTCTTATTTTCTGGTTTGTATTGATTTGGGTTTGTTAGGTTTTGTTTGTTGGTTTTTATTTTATTTTTTTTTTGTCATTTGATGTACTGATTTCACATAAAAATATATATATTTCAATATCCTGAATGTTGCTCAAACAAGTCTGGTGTGGGAATTATAATAATGTTACTAAAAAATAAAAGCTTTTAGAATACACACCATAGATTGTTTAAATGTCTTTTCAAACCATTAAAAGTACCATATAGTTTCGCACAACAAAGTTTCTTATTCTGTGAAATTATAAACCAATGAACTTCCTGGGTTAAAGTAACTGAGATGCATTCTGATGAGACTGGGCAAAATAAATGCTAAGAATATTGAACTGATCCTGAAAATAAACATAAACCCAGAAAATTTAGTGTTACAGTTGAATTTAAAAGTAACCTCATTCTGGAAGCCAGATATCAAGACTAAATAAAAAGTAAAGGAAATAATTGTAATGTTTTCTCAGTATTTAATTGAAACCCCTGATAATGCAATGCAAAAAATGGCTTATAAATGACATAAATAGTCCAAAATATGATAGTAAAACAAAGTTAGTTATTAATGCCTAATGAAGCATTGCCCCAAGTTTTTACATTTCAAGGTGTTTTATTTTTTCTTAGTAAACTTAATTGCTAAAATCTTGAATTATAAAGTTTAATTTTTGGAATAATAACAGTATAACTTGGGAATATTTTCTTATTTTTAACTCTTAAACCTATTTAAGTCACTTTTTCCCCCCAGGTAGTTGTGTTTTCCTATTTTTTTTATTATTTCAATTATTTTTTCTGCATTTATCTGGTAGATATAAAACTTTTTATGCTGTGCCATTGATTATGTTGTTTATTTTTATAAATTAATATTAGAGAAAAAATATAATTTTTTCATTAATCTGTGTGAAAATGTATTTATCTGCATGTATGTATATTTATGCACGTGCATGTTTTTATAAAGATGTGTATAAATTTCTAGAATTCTTTTACTTTTATTTAATTTGCAAGTTTTTACGAATTTCTGTGCTAGAGAAGTTAAATCAAATATATTCCCCCATAACAAAATTCAAGAAAGATCCTTTTAAACATCATATTTATGAAATGTGCCACTAATATGGTTTTAACTCTTCATGTTTTTGAATACACATTAAAGTGTTGGAATTTAGAAATATTCTTGCAGCGTCTAATCACTGCCAAGTTCATCTACTTAGAACTAGATTTTAGATATTAATAAATAATATTGAACTAGGTTATATTAACATCACCATTACTAAAAGTATGTATGTGTTTTGTTAAAATATGCCTTAACATTTTCTTTTAATTGCAGCTGAATGTGGAGCCTCCACGACAAATAATGAAGGAATCTTATTGTCTCCCAATTATCCTCTTAACTATGAAAACAACCATGAATGTATTTATAGCATTCAGGTACAAGCAGGGAAAGGAATCAATATTTCTGCCAGAACATTTCACTTAGCCCAAGGAGATGTTCTTAAGGTATGTAATCATGTAACTTACTTGTTATTTCTAAACTTGTAGTTCTTCATATCATTGAGGTTTATCTGCCATAGTGCAGTATCAGGTAAGATGATATTAGTCATCTCAGAAAATATGTTTCTCAACTGGTTCTTTTTTTAAAAACTTAAAAATTTCACTCTACAAATTTAGTAGCTTTTTCAGTAGATTTGTTCATAGATTTTGTTACTGTAGTCTACAAAGTATATTTTCAGGAGCGTATATTGCTTAGCCAACTACATATTTAAAGCTCTTGTTGATCGTGGTGAGTTGCTACTACCATTGGCAACAGCACGCCAATGCGGTAAGATATCCATAAAGTGATTAAATAATTATCTAATTGGTCAGAATGTGCACTTCAATGAAACTTGCCTCTCTGAAATCAAAGGAACAAGAAGTACCATGCAACTCATATTTGATTAAATTTTTTTTCTGCCATAATCTTCCATATACTTATTAAATGAGAAGGATTATGAAAATATATATTTCTAAGAAACAACTGTGATTCAGGCTGTTTTATCTCATCTAAATTCAGCCATCTGTGCTTTAGGTTAGGATTTCTGTCATTAGTTGTCAGGCACAGACATATCCAAAGAGGGCTAATTATAACTAAGGTATAAGCAGGCCTGAACAACTAATGTAAGATGAAATCAGGCAGCAAGAAGAAATAAAATATAAAACAAATGGTTTAAAAAGAAAAGAAGCATTATATTCTTTTATACCAAAACACAATCAAAGAAAAATATACCAATGGCTACTTAATATCCAAAATGCACAAGTCTGTTTATTTTATTTTGAACTCACTGCTTACTTTAGAACCAAGTAGATACCTATTTTTAATTGTTACATTAATTAATATAGAAAGATTTAATTTGAAAGATACTTAGTATTTATTAACATATAAATAGCATGGAAAAAACCTAAAACAACCGACCAACCAAGTTAAAAATATCTAGATGATATTATGCAAAGCATGTAACTTTAACAATTTTGGAATTTTCTTATGAAGCAGAAAAATTAGTGAAGTAGTGGCAAGCTTTTTAAATTTACCAGTTAGGAGTAGTAGTTCCTAATTGTTACCTTTTTTCAGCCTGATATCACAGCAAGACAGAGGTATTGTGGGAAGAGATTATATCTGTGAAACCCATTGTGTCTCTTTCTGCCTCCTTTCTTAGATGAAACTCTTGAAAACTGCCTTAATTCTATCATGCTCTTTTTTCATGTGTTCACCTAATAAAAGAAAATTCTTTAGGAAATACATTGGCGGTTACATATTCCAAAAGTTCTCACAGTACCAGTTCTGAAGTTTCTGTTGATTTCTATTCTTATTGATTACGTCTCATCTTCAGAAGCTGAAAGAGTCAGTGGAAGATTTTGTGTGTGATTGACTGGGGAATATACCTAGCAATTTATCATTAATATCTTCAAGATCAGGAAAGTAGTCTTGGTTACTTATATGTTTTTTTCTGTATTCCCTTAGATTTATTTATATTAATTACAGTAAAATATTTTTGAAGATATATTTGCAGGAAGTTTCTTTTATTTTTTAGAACAAGAAATGAAAATGAAAAAAAAAAGAAAGAAAAATACTGCCTCCTTTGCCTATTTTACTGACTGTAGAGAATAAACTTTTGGCTACAGGAGTAGGACATTTAATCTTAAATGAATCAAAACCAGTCAACAAACGCTGTAAACCTGTCACTATTTTGTAAATGGAAGGAAGTTAAAAAAAAAAAGCAAACCGAAAAAAATATCTTTAAGTCTTAAAGAAGACAGCCAAGTGATGTACAGTGAGTACACAGTTCCCTTTTAACTATGAGTTTTTGAGGGTAAGGAATTCACCATTTTAAATTCAAGATACTTAAAACTACTTCCAGACAGGTCGTCCTTCCCCCAAACACAAATAAAGTAAACCTGTAATATTTCATAGTTAAAGGTCAGGGTTTCAGTAACAAATTTTGGTTAAGAAATGGATAATGCATTACTTTTCACCAGACCTGACTAAGAAGCTGATGTTTGGGTTACTTTTTCTTGGTGCTAAGATTTTAGATTACTAGAACAATGCAACTAAAATTCCATTCAAAATCTGAATAGACTGAGTATCGTAATAAACTTTTGATATGTTCTTTAATGAAGTCATGAGGTCAGCTGCCTGCTGCATGAATTAACTGACCATGGATCACGTTTATATCTGTCAAGCACTGTGATTGAAACAATGAAACAGCAGGTACTGAGTATGCAGCATTAGAGGGAAACAGCATGTTTAACAGAAATAAGTCACCACTCTTACTCCACATGCAGAAAAGGAGGAGTTCCCTTTTATTGATTCTGAACTGGTATAGAAAAGAGGTTTCAGAGCATATAATTTGTTTTTCACTTGCTTCATTCAGCATGCAATTCTCTTGTTCTCTTTTTGATGTAGCTGCTCTGACTACTTATATTAATGGTGTACTTCTTTTAGGTTTTTACTTCAAACTATAAGAAATATATAAATCCACTTTTTTTTTTCTTTTTAAGTAGGGATATAACTTGCTCTTTTTTTTAATATTTATGAAAGTTACATGAAGGCATATGAACAATTTAAGACCTGTAGAGTTATTATGTGCCAATCCATTTAATATTAATCCCAGGAACTCTGTAACAGTCACTTCCTTCTTTACAATATTACTGATAACTGAATTTGTGCACTATGTATCCAGAATCCAACATTTTTAGACTTAATTACCTATGCGGGAGGCAAATAAAAAGGATATATTGTTTCCAAAGTATAAGAAAATTTCTATCTGCTTTATTTCCCCTGCTTTTATCTTCGTCTACCTGTTTTGCTTGTAAACAACCTGGTCTCTGATAGCTGTAAGCAAATCATTTAGATTTACACTGGAAGGAGCAGAGTTGCTATTCTTCTTGCTTGAATAGTCCATAATTAGTGGCGAACACTTGTGTTGAAACAAGTGAAACGTAGAAAATATTCTTCTATGTCAAGGGCATTTTAACATGTTTTTTTGTTTTACAGGGGAAAAGGAACTTTTATTAAAATTGAAGCTTGAACAAGGCTCATATGATTTTTTTCTTTCAGTAGATTTCAGCACAAGTAAAAATGTACCTATTCACAGTATTAACGTTAAACCCCAGTCCCGAAGGTTCTACTTTTACTGGGTATTACATTTTTAATTTCAGTCTTCAAGAGATTTCCCTCACATGAACCGTTGTAAAGCCATTGGTTCTTTGGTACCCTGAGTTAACACCCAGAGAAGAATGACACATTTTTATTTAAGAGATTTCTTTTAATTTGGTGAGACTATAGGCATTCTGGCAAAAAGGGTTTTACAAAGACAACATGCAACTTCACAAAAACATTACAACAGGTTACCAGGACCAGCAAGCATTGCTGTGGTAAGGAACTTTTGTTACACCAAACTCAAAATCAATGCAACTTAAGTCAGGTACTCATAATTTACAGGAAATAAGTATTTAAGTTACCCACAAGACGAAGGAAAGAATAAAGCAGGAGGGGATTAAGAAAGGAAGGAGTAAAGAAAAAGAGAGGAGAAAGAATACAGTTACTACCTAGAAGGTCACATTGACAACTTCAAAAGCAACAGGCCAAAACCCAGTGGAGACCATGTGCTGCTTCTTTACCTGTTCTAGCTATGATGGCCACTCCCTCCAGGCAGGACCTTCAATTCACTGACCACTCCCTGTTCCCTTGGCCACAGTGAGGGTGCCATAGTCAATCAGAGACTCCAGGGGGTGTGGTGTGGGTGGGTTTCCAGGTGGACCTTATTGATTAATGGGTGTTCTGTGTAGCCTTCAGGCCCTGTGGCCAAATCTCAGCACCCATCCCTGCTGACTATATGGACACTGTGCTGGAGGCTGGCTCTCTTCCCCCAACACACATACACACACACAGATGCATCCCCACAAGGTGATTCTGA
>JAWWLZ010000082.1:135645961-135689314 GCA_035041345.1 Poliocrania exsul | reverse complement strand
AAGGCACAGATCTTCATATCCATATGTCTTTATGTTTCAATGGAAAATTTCAAAAATAGTTTAATTAAAATGCATAATTTGAATACATTCACTTCAGGCTACTCCCTTGCTAAAATTGTATATAGTTAAATAAGTTAGCAGAAAAAAGGGCATTAATTCCCATTTAAAATGTGTTGATAATGCAGCCACTTAAAAGATTAGCAAGTTTTATTTGTTCTCTAACTGTGAATGCAAACATAGCTACTCCTTACCAAGCTGAACATAACATCTATTAGTTCAAGTAATCTTTATGTAGAATGTTAACTATTAACATCTTTCTCTATAATATTTCCAAATGTTATTGTGTTATGAAGAACTTTAACACAATTTTCTGTGTCTTTTCTCCTCTTTATGAATTAATAATTTAACAGATTAGGCCTTTGAATAGCTGATAAAGATTGACCTCTGTTTTCTGAATAGCTTGTTACTGGCTTATTCCAGCATTTTACAGTCAAGAGTCAATTATCTTTGCATTAATGATAGTGGATGACTTTAAGAAAAATATATCCAACTAAATAATATTTTCATGATGATTATTCTTTGACTTAGCTTTAGCACCCAAGTGACTTAAATCCAGGTCTGCTTGCAAGACCTATAAGAATGAATATTCCTATATTAAAAATAAACTAATGATGCTACACTAATTCTCATATAAAATAATATCAATCACATTGTATCCCAGAACAAATGATGTAGTTCATTTACTAACTCATTCAAAATCTTTATCTCCCTCCTAATTTAAAAAAACCCTTCACCTAGTTTAGCAAGGTTAGAAAGAAAATACTGGTTCTATGAATCTCAAAAGGGTCTGTTACCGCTTTCTTTGCAAGCTAAACTGTATCATTCCAGTTATCATCTAAATTTCTGTTTTTTTCCTTTAACTCAAATAAGACACAAAAAGATGATGTGACATAAATGGAGAGTTATACTACAAAACATGTGTTTTTTTTGCCCTAAGGGAGACCCCATTGTTTCAAGAAAAAAGGGTATATGTTATTTTGAATGTCTGAAAGATAGTTACTAATAGAAGAAAACTAATTCAGTTTTGTGTTCAAATGAATCATAATCCTGCCTCAGCCAGATGCAGTTCTCCTACTCAAAAGAATCAGTTTCAGTGTTGCTGTGCTTTAAATTCTGTTCCTTCATAGAAATTATATAGCCTTTACAGTATTTTACACTTAGCCCAAAAAGCAGTGTTAGTGTTAACTAATGAGAGATGTCAGCGGACTACTGTGAAAAGTTTAATATAGCAGAATATCTAACAAAACTGGAAGTAAAGTATGTGTGGGGAAATTCTAACATGAAGAAAATTTCTATCATTTGTGACTTATTGGAAGTTCTGGTGAGACATTGAGAATAGTTGGTATAACATATTAATGGCTTCTGTGACAAACACGTAACAGGAAATTAATTAGTCTTATAAAGTATTTAAAAATAAATCTTGAATCCTTATGTATTAACAGTTATAAGTAGCTTGGATAAATTAGGAGAAAGATCATCAAATTTAGCTTGGGTTTTCTTGAAGTCAGCCTTGATGTAAATATAACTGCTGGGTAGCATTACTTCTCCTGAAATGGGCATTTCCCTTTCAGTTACTAAAACAAAACTAAGTACATTTCAGAATTCATTTTTCTGAGGGATTTGTTTGTTTATTTTTCTTGTTTTGTTTTACGTGAAGATTTTTTTTACTTGTTTTATTGTGGTGGGGTTTTGTTTTGTTTTGTTTTTTATTTCTCTGGCATGATTATCAATCTCAGTAGAGTTTTACAGAATTTTTTTAAAAAATAAGAAATCTATTTTGATACTGCTATATATATTTTGAAATTGCTTTTTATTTGATAAATATTAATTGCACCCTTTTTTTCCTGTAATTTCTTATTTTTATTCCATTTAAGGATAATGTCATTTAAATTGAGATTTGTTTGGAATGCATTTGCTTGTATCAGTAAAAAACAAGGAATGATGCCAAGTCATTTTGTTGTGCATCTTAAAACAGCTGTACAATTATTTACTCATTACAGATAGCTAGAAATCACTTATTTATTTCAACATGTCGTTAAAAGTGAAGTCTTTGTTATTACTAAAGGCATGAGGATTTCTGGAAAATAGGATTTGTATGTGTAAGTCATTCTCACAGATGGGGAGCAGGCATCATAAAACTTCACGTTCAATTTGTTGCCCTACTACTATTGCTGGTGTATGTTTTGATTTTGTTCTGATGAAGATTCCTTTTTACAAATACAAGCCTTAATTAAATTTGTAATTATTACAATTAGATCTTAGAACTGCAGACAATTCTGTATTTTTTACTATAGCTTCACAATTTTCCTATATTGCAATTTGAAAATTATTCTGAGGTCAATTTACTAATTTGCAAGTGAATTTTTTTGTAAACCCCATTTATAAAAGTTTTAGCTATTTTAGAAGTCACTAAATAAATCCTACAGGACATAATGGTTAGATGAGGAATTACTGTTAACCTATGGGATTTTTTTTTTTAGGAATTACAGTAATGCAACAAGCTGTGATATTTTAAAGCAACCAAAGTTGTAGGGAAATTTTCTGAGAATTATTAAAAGATTATTCTATATATTTAGTAGTCTGATAGAAGTTTCTAGTTCAAATGTGGATAAAAACCACTTGAAGAAAAATAAATAATAAAAGTGCTGTACTCCAATTTACATATAGATTATAGAAACAGCTGCTAAATCTATTTCCTAGTCTTCTTTTACTTTATGGATATATTTGAACCTCTCTTCGCATGGAAGAAAACCACCACAGGTTTATATAAGAAGCCAAAGTTGGGGATATATGAACTTTGCTGTTACACCATCTCAGTGACTTGAGACAGATACAGCTACATGAAACAGGTGTTTGCTGATAGGCTGTGATCAGCAACACCATACTGACAGTGAAAGAGAAGATAGACTGAAAAAGACTGAACTGATATGGCACCCCTGCCCACTTCTATTGTTATGCAAAAAAGGAATTGACATATTTTAATCTTTGCATTTAAAAAATCACCAGAATTAAGTCAACTTATCTCAAGAGAGGCAGATAATATATCCAAATTATACTTTCGGTTGACTGGCAATAGATCTCTCTTGGCAGAGATGTCCTCTCTCTTAATGGAGACCTAGGGAATTTTTTTGTAAATAAAATATTTTTTTTCTTCATAACTGTAAAATCCGCATTTTTTTTCAGATCTATGATGGTAAAGACAACACTGCCCACCTGCTGGGAGCATATACTGGGGCATCATTAAGAGGCCTGACACTAAGCAGTACTTCGAATCATTTGTGGTTGGAATTTAACTCAGACATGGAGGGCACTGATGAAGGTTTTCAGCTTGTGTATACTAGTAAGTATTTGAGAAAACAGTAGTAATAGACTTATGCTTTTAAAGGAGTGAAAATTCTTTGGTCATTAACAGCAAATCACTCATTAAAATAATATACTTTCATAATTGTACCTCAAAATACCCAAAACATGTAGCATAATGAAATCTTGCTTTGTCTGTCATTTGCATGGTCTGATGCTTGAATCACTGTCCTTTTTCTAGAGGGTTACTTTGAAATCTTTTTCAGTGTTGGAAAGTATAAGAAAAAATAGGGTAAGTTTCAGTTAATTGTGTTAGCATATAAAAATATTGAAGCATGTGAGTAGTTTTTAAATATGTAACCAAAACACTTTGTTGCATGAAGATAATTCAGAAGTAAAGGGCATTCTCCCCTTAAGACTCACATCCAATACTTGCTATGCATTTGTTTCTGAGCTTACATTATTGTTTAAAATAATCCAATTTGGACCAAAATGATAAAGAAAGGTTCCTAACAAGAACATCTTATCTATCTGTGGACTGCAAAGATGAGGAGAGTAAAAACCTGTCCAGATCTCGGGCTTAGATGGCATATAGAGACAGCTATACACATCTATTTTATCAAGTGTCAGCTTCTGAATGTGTTTGTTGCACATGACTATTGACATGTAGTGTATATGACTTTAAATTTTAATGTATAATTACTTAATCATCACTGAATTACTATATAAACTGAATTTTTATCAAGAAAATATTATAAGGTAATTCTGTAATGTAGCTATCAATGTTCTATTTTGTCGCTGCTTAAATAATTTATTTTTCACCTATTCAAAACTAATTCTTTTGTTTCAAAAACTCTACATCATGTTTTTAAAACTAATTCTAATAAAAAGTAGCATAAGTCTTGCAGAATGAAAAGAAAGTATTTCAAGATACTAAAGAGTATGTAATTATTTTCCAGGTAAAAGTCGTGTAATTATATCCCCATAATAGCATGTGATAGCATAGGACTGTACCCTGTTATTAAAGATAGGTCTTTTAGTGCATGTTACCTTGTATATGTCATGATATTTATTTTTCTTATTTGTATAGGTGCACATAAGCCCAGCACTTGAACCTTATCATTAACGTGTCCTGCCTTTTGAGACATTCTTGTAGAATATGCTTTCTGAGTCTTAATAGTTATTAGCCTGAACAGTACTGAATCTTCTTTTGTTGATATTGGTAGCATTGGAAGAGGGGAAAAAAAGTCCACAGGAGGGCCATGAAGGTGTTCAGAGTTGGAGCACCCCTTCTATGAAGACAGGCTGAGAGAGATGGGGTTGTTCAGCCTGGAAAAGAGAAGGCTCTGGGAAGACATTATAGTACCTTCAGTATCTAAAGGGAGCCTACAAGAAAGCTGGAGAGGGACTTCTACAGGGGCTTGTGATAATAGAACAAGAATTAATGGCATTAAACTGAAAGAGAATAGGGTTTGATTAGATACAAGGAAGATTAGGTACAAGTCTGAGCTCTGTCTAGGTGGATACATCAGCCAGGCTAGATGGTGCAAATCCTCCAACTGTAGCTCCAGCTTCTGCTGTCAGATGAGTGCCCACCATCCTACCTTGAGGGTCAGGTAGGATGAATGCTCTTGGCCTAGGCGGATGATCACCCAGCCCGTTTGCTGGGCTATATGGACTTTAGGTCTCTCTACTGGGCAAGTGGAATGTTCACCCTTCAAAGAGGTGTTGCCCCTGTATGTTCTCCTGCACAAACTGACCCACCATACTCTCGCTGAGGCCCCACGCTCTCTTTACCTGCTCTGGTCACAGCATTCTTGGCCATACACACTTAAGGCAACAAATATGCCTCCAGTATCCACAGTTAGGAAATGGAGTTACATGTTCACCCTCCATGGAGGTGACCAGTTAAAAAGTTTACTTTGATTCTGTCTATAAGCAAGCTGTCCAGGAATGAGGACATCTCAGGGATCAAGGCAGATTTTAACTTCTTTTTATTTTTAACTTCTTTTCACAACTGTGATCAGCAGGAAATTCTAACTGATCAGTAAGTCTCCAGACCAACATTATCAAAAACAGTTCTTCATCTGGAACTCACTTTAGCCACTTTCAGAGCTGCTGCACTCTGTAATAGCTTAGGAATGAGAAAAAGATCAGCTCAGAGGTTGTAGAGGCTCTTCAATCGGTGAGACATTTTCAGTCGCGCATGAAATGAGCTGAAGGAATAACTGGAAAGATACAGAATTTTACATATTTACATATTTCTTTTTCTTCCCCTTGTGGGAGCAAACAGTACAACATGAAGAATTTGGCTTGTAAAATAAAATAAAGAACTTTTTTTAAAATCAATAATAGTGATTCAGAACCTGAGGAGAGATTGTGAAAGGCTACCAACTCTTGACCAGATGGAACAATACCATGTGAATGACTTTGCTGAACAAAGCAGACATGAAAAACCCTTCATTTTCTCCTCTATTACCTATGTATAGGAGTACCAATCTGACACAAAGTCTCTGCCTACAAACATTCTGAACTGCATGATATTGATAAAATCATTTGGTTTTGAACAAAGTGAGGTTTTGAGTTGCTTGTCAGTTAATAACAGAAAACCTGATTTGAAACAGAAAATCTTTCTCCCAGATTTATATTTCCCATATATTAGTATGTCTTCCAATTTCCCTCAATGCATATGTTATTTTGTTTCCTTCTTGCTCTACATCTCTTAGTTCTCAAACATGTTCAAGTTGTTCAGCTTGACTTCTATATATCATCATTATCATTTATTCCTGCACGTAGTTCTTAAATTTAAAAACTATTGAATTCAAACTTAGGGTAGGGATTGATGATTATAACAGTATTACTTTGGTGCCACAGGTGCTATTGTGCTGCTGCTGTTACTGTGCAAAATAATAAGCAAATTTACTGTTCAGTTTTGTTTACGATCCCTTAAATGTCTATTCACAAGTAAATGGACAGCCACTTTAGCTGCCAATTTATAATTTTTCATATAATCTTAGAATTGATTGATAATGATATTGAATTTTCTTCTCAGTCTTTAATTGAACTCTTAGGAAAAATGAAGTTCTGACACAGTTTGGTTTTCATGCTCTAAGAAAGTTATCTAGGCAGTTATTTTATTTAGACTACCTAAAACCAGAGAAGTGGTTTTAACTTAAATATGTGGTTACTTGAAATTATTGATTTCTATTGGATTACAGAAAGTCTTGATTTCATTAATGTATTTATCTGTTTGGTTTTGTAACTATGTTTTATTCCTCCCACAGGTTTTGAGCTTTCACATTGTGAGGACCCTGGTGTGCCACAGTTTGGATATAAAATCAGTGACCAAGGCCATTTTGCTGGAAGTACTATAATTTATGGATGCAATCCAGGTTACACACTGCATGGAAGTAGCCTTCTAAAGTGTATGACTGGGGAAAGAAGGGCATGGGACTATCCTCTGCCATCATGTATTGGTATTAGACTCTGTTTTATTATGATTTCTTTATTTACTTAAGCTATGTTTTTTTGAATGCAAGAAAGAAAAAATTGTAAGAATTGTTAGGTCTATGTGAACTCCGATCTGTAAGTGTACAGACCTATTTACACAGGCATTTATAGTTCTCTCTGCATAGTTCATATCTAAGTCTATGTGAGTGGGGTTGCCTTTTTTAGGTTTAAAAAGAGACAGTAAATATTGAACATTTGTGCATATTGAAAATCCTAATGCATGAAAATCTAGTTATACTCAGCAAGTAATCAACATAAAAAGAAAGCTTAATCAGAAAGCCAGGAGCATATGTGTTTCATAAGGCATTATGAAACTAGTATCTTTTTTGGTAACTATATATAAATATCATTAAGTGAGAAAATATGTCATATATTTACACAGAATAATAGAAAAAATAAAGAAAGGAAAAGAAAAGAAAAACATTAAGATACGAAGAGATATAGATTTATTTTGTGCTTTGGCCACTTCTGTTTCTTTACAGTATTATGGTAGCTTCATAAGTTTTGCAGGTACCTATGGGCTCAATTGCTCCCATATGTGAGTGAAAAGAAGACAAGTCTTATATATTATGGTAGCTTTTTTTTTTTTCATCTTTTTAAGCAGAAATTTGGATTGAATGAGTAGGGGAAGCAAAAGATGCTAATGCTTTCTTCCCATATTAGGGCATACAGTCAGTTTAATTGTGCTACCTATTTAACAAGAGTTTAGAATTGATTGCTCAGATGATTAGATGGAAGATCATTACATTACATAATGTTGTTTTTTGTTAGCTGAATGTGGAGGCCGTTTTAAAGGAGAATCATCAGGAAGAATCTTGTCTCCTGGCTATCCCTTCCCCTATGACAACAATCTGCGTTGCATGTGGGTGATTGAAGTAGACCCAGGAAATATTGTCAGGTACTGAAAACATATCTTACAGTTATAACAAATGGTTTTGACTAATAATAATCAAATTTTATCTCCAGAGTGGAGAAAAAAGGGATTTTGGACTTAAAATTTAAAGTGCAGCTCAAGGCCAATGTTTTTCACACTTTAAGTTTAGGTCTAAACTGCTTATCTTTCAATAAATATTTACTAAAGAAGGTCAAAATTTAAAATTTGTTATAATTTTATGGAATGCTGGAGTCAGCAGAATTGTTTAGTTGAAGACGATATTTAAAAGAAAAAAAAACACCCTGCATTTTAGCAGTCCTTTAAATTAGACATTTTGTCACATTATATTACTAATTGCATGAATTTAGGGTTCTATTTAATTTGGTTTGATGGGAATGTGATACATAATATTATCTTAGGAAAACTGAAGCTCTTTTCTGAAAAGATTGTGTAGATACTTATAGATAATTTAAATAGCTAAAGTAATACATTATTTCACAGCAGACAAATTCAAATATTGTTAGGGCTTTTTTTTCAAATTCATTTTAGTACTGGCCTTTCATGCATTCAAAGATAAATTATGAAACATTATAGAAAATCACCCTTAGAAATTAAATTTTGTCTTTTTTGTTGTTGTTTAGTTTTGTTTTTAAGGTTATGTTCTTGAGTAACATGAAAACTGACAATGAAATCAATGGTCTTTTTTCAGCCTACAATTTCTTGCTTTTGATACTGAAGCATCCCACGACATTCTACGAGTTTGGGATGGTCCACCTGAGAATGAGATGTTACTTAAAGAAATTAGTGGCTCCCTTGTTCCTGAAGGCATTCACAGTACACTCAACATAGTAACTATCCAATTTGACACAGATTTTTATATCAGTAAATCTGGATTTGCCATACAGTTTTCAAGTAAGTTGATTTTTTTTAAATTTATTTAATAATATAACTATCAGATAAGATAACTCACAGATAATTGTAGTGCTGAAAAAACTTAAAATCAATGACAGCATTTCTGACTTTTTTAGGGAAAGAATTGACACAGACATAGATTTGTTGTAAAGCTATATTTTTATCTTAAAAAGCCCCAAACCAATAAAATATCATGTTCTTTGCTAGTTTTGGCTTTGTTTCAAGAGCAGCTGAGGCAGTGCCAGAATGCTAATAATTATGACTAGTGTTTCTTACAAAGCAGGTGATGCAGGCACGTTACAAGATCCATCCTTTCCTAATCAATAAGAGTTTCTTCTTTCAGAGACATCTGTGGGGAGTTTTCATTCTTGCTGTGCTTGTATAGAATGAAACAGGAAAGAGCACTACAGGAATAGCAGTGCCTTTCTGCCTTTTACCTCCTAGCACTATATTGTCTTATTTCAGGCAGCACAATGACAAATCTAAACAGTTACTTAACTGTTACTGAATCCCTTTACACATTTTATTGCTGAAACATAAAAAATCACTGAGCAAGGTCCATTTTGACTTTCTTTTTCCTCTGGTCAGTGAAATTTATATAATTTTTTTCAAGACTAGCAAGATCTATTCTAATATCATCATTTTATGTAGCAGTAGCAATGTTTCTAACATGGGTTGACACAGAGACTCTCAATTTTAACATTGCACATCATGTTCTTAGTAATTGTATTAGCTCTTGTTTTCCCCTACCCTCATTCTTTCTATGTATATGACAAATACATTTGTGTTCTTACAGTAATTTGAAGGAAGAATAAATTATGCAAATGAGAGTAAAAAGTGAAAATACTACTGCTCCATCAGCAGATTTTTGAAGCCATGAATAGAGGTTTTAATCTCTTGGCTCCAAAGTATTTTTGCCATTTTACCACCTTACCTCCTTCCAGAGCCTGTTTGGGAGAGTCTCACATACCTTCTTTCCATTCTCAGACATGCTCCTGGTTTGGTGTTTAGGCCAGAAAGAGAGTAGGAAGGCCATTATGCACTGAACCTATTCAGACAGTCATTTAGGTTCAGTGGAAAAATAGATTGATGCAGAGTAAGAATGGAGTTAAGAATAAGAATGGAGTTACAATGAAAAATGGATGGTACATGGGAGTAATGCTATAAAACAGCTACTGATGCACTTGCAGTGATTTATCTGCAAAGAGTTTAGAGTTTTATCTGAACTGAGGTGCTGTTTATTTAATTCTCTGTGCAGTTTCAGTCTGTTGAGGTCTAATGGTGACAGTTTAAAGGATCCATGAAATTTTACTGCCTCAGCATTTCTCTTACTCTTCAGTCCAGATTCACAAAATCACAAGAATCCTTCTCAAATACTTGATGTGGCACAGTGTGGCGTATATTCTCAGTAAAATAACAGAGATTTGGGTTTGTTTGGGTTTTTTTCCCTCTAAGTTAAGATTTTTAAAATAATATGCAAACAGCTGTACAACCTGAATAACACTGTTGCTGTATGGATATATTATTTCACTGACCAGGAAAAAATATATTTGCGGAGATGGAGGAAAGACCCATATAATTCTTTGCAACTTTGTTTCAAGTATTGACATAATTTCTTTGTGTAGGTAATGTTTTCTGAGTGAAAGAGATGGTGTCTTCGTCCTTTAACTACAGTATAATTAACAAACAGAAAGCTCTCACAGGGGAGGTATCTGCTTTTACTTTCCTCTTGTAAGAGTGTTTAACTGGATTATTGGCCTTTTTACATCCAGAGGAATGTCATTTAATGACAACAGATATTTTATATTCAAACCTTTATAAGACTTTGGATAATTTAATTTTTTTCTCTATGATTATCTTATTCTTTAAAGAAAAGATTCAAGAATTGATTAACCTTCTTATTAGTTCCTTACAGTTTTTTATTTCATTTTATCAACTGTTCTTCCACAATTTTGCATCTGTCATTTATTTAGTAAGTGAAAAATTTCACCATTAATAATGTGGTATAATTTATATTTGACTCCTTTATAAGATATCCAATGCATACAGGAAAACAATTTGTATCTGGTAACATAAAATGCAGGTGAGATAGCACTCTTCACCAAAATTAAACGTGGAAGGGTGAAAGAAAGCCTAGAGAAGCTGAAAAATTATATAAATAGTAGAAAGAAAATTATTATTTAATTATTAGTGTGCATTACAGCTGTTAATATTAGGATTCTCTCTGTCTAGGGCTGCCCAAAACACTCCTTTAAAAGTTGTTATTAATGATCTAAAATTAAGATGATCTGAAGAAAAAAGGTTTCACTATGAGATTTTTCTTGCTCATTGTGTCAATTAGTCTGTTTTGTTTGTTTCTTTTTGGTAGCTTGCCTTTTTGGGAAACAAAACAAAGTTTATTTTAATCTGAAATAGTAGAACTATTTTGATGATTTAAACTTTTGTAATATCTTTCTGTAAGAAAATAGTCATAGAATTTTACAATGGTTTAGGTTAAAAGGGACCTCAAGACCATCTAGTTCCAATCCTCCTACCATGGGCAGGGACACCTTCCACTAGGTCAGGTTGCTCAGAGCCCCATCCAACCTGGCCTTGAATGCTCCAGGGATGGGACAGCCACAGCTTCTCTGGACAACCAGTTCCAGTGCCTCACCACCCTCACAGTAAAGAATTTCTTCCTACCATCTAATCTAAACCTACTCTCTTTCAGTTTATAGCCATTCCCCCTTGTTCTGCCACTACATTCCCTTATCAAAAGTATTTCTCTAAAGTAAACAATTTTCTGCAGAGAGAAAGGACTTCACCCAAAAAGCCTATGAGGTTTAAAGTGAAGACCTTTTATTACACACAGGACAGAGTTTACATAGGGTTAGGACTACATCTTATTGGCTAAAAAGTCTTACACCACCACGCTAGAAACTTTTAATTGGTTAGAATCCCTATGTCAAAAGTCCCATGTTTATATTATCTCAGCCCCAGAGTTCAGTAAGAAAGTTGAGGCGTTCTCATGAGAAAACTTCCAGGGTGTCAATGGAAGCTCCTAGGGAGTGACCCTCATCTAACTAGCAACAGCAAGTGTGTGTCCTTGCTAGCTGAAATATCTGTTCCAGTCTCAAGGAGTTGGTGCAGTTTGGATTGCTCATTCTGAAAGAAACTTCCCAACATTTCTCCATCTTTAATGCAGGCTCCCTTCAGGTACTGGAAGGCCACAACTGGGCCTCCACAGAGCCTTCTCTTCTCCAGACTGAACAGTCGCAATTCTCTCAGCCTTTCCTCATAGGAGAGGTGCTCCATCACTCTATCTTGGTGTCCCTTCTTTGGACTTGCTGCAACAGGCCAGTGTCCCTCCTCTGTTGGAGATCTCAGTGCTAAATGCAATACGCTATGTAGGGTCTCACAAGAGTGGAGTAGAGGGGCAAGAGCAGGACAGAGGGGCAAGAAACTATTTTATGCTGAACTTCTAAGGAATACTGAAGACCCTTTTATGGTGACAAGGATAAGTTTTATTATTTAATTCAATTGTACATTACTCTGAGAGGAAGAAGGGAAAGTGATGGATTTTGGATGAAACAAAAGAATTCAGCCTGATTGTACTTCTGTACTTTCTGCCACTATCAAGTATTCAGGACTAGTAGAAGTAGAGCTTGTTTTATGCTTATATGTAAAAAAAGAAATAATTTACTTTGCATTTCATCACTAGAGCAGACTTTGATCTAACATTGTCTTTTGTGTGTCTTTATGTCTTTTGTTTTCTTGTTGGAGATCTTGAAATGATTACTACAGAATTTCTTGCTTTAACCTTTAAAACTTTTCAATTTCTGCAGTCTCCTTCGAGATGACAGTGAAGTAACATGTTAGAAAACAGAACCCACAAATCCTGAAAAGCAAAATACCAAAATATGTGTAATAAAGCAGAATATTTTAAAACCTTTTTATTTATGTGTAAAAGGAAAATAAAAACCTCTGGTGATTCAACAGTAGATTGCAATATAAGGATTTTGGAACATGTCTAAACGGCATGTGTAGATTGAATGTAGCTAGAGAATATGTGCCAGAGGTCTCTCCTTAAATTGAGAGAAGAGTGAAAGGTTGACAACAGGCCAGAAGCAATATGCAAACAGGAAGTACCTGTAACAGCATATTTTCAATGTGCTGTCAGAGATAGAGCATGAGGAGCCCAACATACTTGAAAAACACCAACAAAATCAGCAGTAACATCTTTTGATCAGTAAATTCTGCGCAAAATAGAAAATTAGACCTTCAAGAAAATTGAAGGAGAAAAAGAAGGGTGCAATCATGTATTTGCCACAGACATGAGCTGTATATTTCAGGGTCAGGCCAAAATAATACGCATAATGAAACATTTTCTTCAGCTGTCATTGTTTTGTGACACCAACTGAAAGTATTAACTGAGAAAAAAGACAGAGAACTGAAAATAGTTGAGTAAGAAGAGTAACACACAAAACATTCACTGATAATAATTGTGTTTGTTTAAAAAAATCTGTTTAATGTCTTTAATATGTGTTAAATGAGTAAATCAGAATTGATGAGATTCTTTCCATAGATTTCAAGGGTCTTTGATTCTGGTATTACGGGGAAGCTTCCTCTCTACTAACATTAACATTTCAGGTGCCAATTTTCTCTTATTCAGAAAGGAAGGATCTGTATTCATCTTTCATAGGCCATTATTTCAGGGCTAATAGCTGCACTACTGAGTCTCAACATTGCACAATACATTCTGCTCAGGTCTAAAAGTGTGCTCACACTTCTGACTAATTAAGCAGCACACAATACAGAGCATCTTTTGAGCATTATAAGGCAGCCAGAGCAGAACTAACCTGTAAACATGTTTTGAGTACTGTGAGGTTTTCCGTAAATAGATGCTTGTCTAGGTTTGAGGGGAAAAACCAAAATGTTTACCAAAAAGCAGAGGAGAGGATTCCTCCACAATAATCACATCACTCTTTATTAAATTTAAGAAAAGGAACTTTAATTAGAAAATGGATATAAGAAGTATAACTGTTCTTAACTAATTATATATATATATATATATAGATATATAGATATATAGATATATATAGATATAACTGTAAACAGACCAGAGCAAACTGCTTCCCCAACACAACAAATAAAAAAAAACCCTAAAGAGAACAACCCCCAGACCGGTAGTTTCCTACTGGAGAAAGATATATTTATGGACAGTGTCAGTGTCACACCTTGGCTAGCTGCAGCGTGAGTTCTCAGTCTTTTTTCAGCGATACAGATATGAGCGGTGAGTACTTAGATGAATTCTGTCTCTCTCTCTGTGTCCTTTGTCCCAAACAAAGAAGGAAAGCTGGGAGCGGAGAGCCACAGTGTGTCCTGGAAAACAGCTGTGACTCCTCTCTCCTGGGTTGCTGCCACGATGGGGTGGGCAGGTGTGGCACTGCAGGCGATGGTGAGGCTGGAGCGGTGACTGGGGCCCCAATGACAAAAACCAGGAGAAACAGCAGTGGCAAGAAGAAATGAACTTACTCCACAGGAACAGCGAGGAGCAGCCCAACAGTTTCTGACAGACAACACACACAGCTGCAACCCTCTCCCAGGGCTGTGAGATGTCCCCAAAAACAAAAGAGACCATGCAAACCCTTTGCCACACCTTCCCCCAGTCAGCCCCCACCCAAAATGATCAAGAAGGAATTGGTAGCAGTTAACTACTTCTTTTATTAACTAATGGCATGAGGGTTAGTGGCAGGGAGGGAATTTTCATTATCATTCCAAACTACAACAATGCTCCAACAGTATTTTATATTATGTAACAGCAATTTCTTACATAACAGGATATACCTTAAAATACTTGGGTTTACTGTCAAACTACAGCTGTCCTGCCTTATTTTAAGACTGAGTGAATAGCCCTTTGGAGTTACTTGCCTCTATAGACTACAGAAAAAAGCCTAGAACACTTAAGGCAGATACCTACTTCGATTGCTTTACCTTGGTAATATTAATCTCCAGTCTAAAATGTAATGTGTTAATACTGTCTTCTAAATGTTTTGTGTTCAGTTTGGGTTTTTTGTTTGGCTGAGGGATTTTTTTTGGCTTTTATTGTTGTTGTTGTTTTTATTGTGTTTTTTGGTTTTGTGTGTTTGCTTTTTTGGTTTTTGTTTGTTGGTTTGTTTTTATTTTTTTTTCAGTAGACAGTCATATTTGCCACAGTCACATTTGGGAAGATTCTTTTGACACTAAACACCCTCCTGGTTTGTTTTGTTTGGTTTGGTTTTTTCCCCTTTTCTTCAGCTTTTCCATAACAGAGATCTCTTCTTCTGACATATTTAACCTGAAGGTGATTTACAAATGCATCTGGGAAATTTAACTGTTTTCTTTCTCAGAGTGCTCTTTCCTAGCATGCCTGGTATAGGGATCACTTCTAAACATAATTTATCACTTTTCTGAAGTCAGTAAGATATATTCTTCCTCATGTCTATTTCATAGCAGAATGAGCTTTTAGTCTAAAATGTTTTCACACTCTGGTATGCTGGTTTCTTTCGACTTTTAGAGGAGTCCTTTGGATTTAGAGATTTCAGGAGGACTGTTTACCTACCAGAAATAACTGTGAATGTTCACACTTGTAAATTCAGTACAGTGGTTTGTTTTGGGTTTTCTGAAGGTGGTGTTGATGTATGTTTTCTTGTTTGTTTGGGGCTTTTGTATTTGATCGGATTTTGTGTATGTGTGTGTATGTGTTTTGTGGTTTCGTGTTGCGTTTGCATCAAAAACTTAAAGAAACTACTAAATAGATTTCTTTACTTCTATCAGCCATTGTCTTTCTTCTAAGATGCTGATATTAGTAAAAGGAATAACCACTAATGTGTCCTTCAGTGACAAAAATGTCATTCCTGTCACGGGTTTGTAAATGACAATAACTGCTTAGTACCTATCATGTCATAGTTTCGTAGTATATAGGGTATGGGTAATTTATGCAGGCAAATACTGTAAGTTAATGCTTCCATGTAAAATGCCCTGGTAATGGTTTGTAGCTAGAGAGACCTAAATTTATGGTATGAATAGCTGAAAGCAGACAGGAAATATCAAAAGAAACTGGCAACATTATAAATACCTTTAAAGTTCTGAATAAACAAATAATCCTCTCAGCCATTTCACCATAAAGGCGTGTTATTTTAAATATATTGAAGATTGAAAATCCTGGTTTTAAACCCCATGCAACATAGTTTGGCCAAACCATCTTGACGTGTATTAATGCAGTCTTTTCACTTGCCCTAAATTTGCATATGCAAAATGTGAAGTTACTTTTCTGAACTTTTGGGACATGGCATTTCAGAGAACTCAAGCTAATTTGGTTCCAAATTTGGAATGTGATACGTCTCAGATTAATATTTTAATTTTGTATTTCAAATTTATATATGTGAAAGCTATTCTTTAAATCTGAAAAATCTGATGGTATGTTTGATGTTAAAGCAAAACAAAACTGAACACTGTACTTTAGGCTTCTTGGGTAAAATTTGTAGTTCCAGTGGGGCATTTTACTTGAAAAAGTCCATTTTTGGGTGTATATATATATTTTCTAACTTCCTCATGACTTCTTTGTCTTTGGTTGATCCAATCGCTTTCATTCATTTCCATCAAGTCAACTATTGATTGAAATAGTACACAAGACAGCAAAATACTTACATAATAGTACAAATCTTTGAAATTATTTCAAGTAAGATACTGTGAAGAGTTAATTATTAACAAGTATTTTATTTTCCACTAAAATTTTTCACTAAAAGACATAGTCAAAGTAGACATAGTCAAAGTATACAGACTGTGCTATTTTTATGTACCACACATTTAGGTGTGATACCAATAAAAAGACATTACAGTTTGGCCTGTACCCACATACACAGTTGTATGTTTTTATTCAAAGTAGCAAATCATAGAATGAGGATATAATAAAGGCTGATCATCAAATAACCTATGCTTAATAATAGTTTGCCTCTTTATACTCCTTTAGGACAAAAATTATGTGACTCCATTGACCAGATAAGGAGTATAATCTCAATCAAGCTTTCCTTTCTTTGTATTTCCTTTGCTACCAATAAGTGAACAAAACTGCATGAGGCCAGAACTTACTATGTTTTGTCTTCTATGTACAAAGAATCAACTCCCAAGCCACTTGTCTTGTGTAGATTTCACCCTGAAAATTAGTTTCTGCATTCCTGTCCTACACTGATTATTGAGTAGTACTTTTTTGCAATGTTATATAGATCTACAAGCTGCTGTTTCACTGACAAATTCACTATCTGAGGTTTACTTGAATTGTTTTGATGAAACCAAGTGTAGGTGGCATGATGCATCTTTAAATTTATGTGGAGTTCATCCTGGTTCTTTGAAATATCTTCTTACAATATGTTTTGTATGTAGGAGAATACCATAGTTAGCTCTTTTTGCAATATTCTCCAATAAGGTATCTTGCTAAGCATGTACTATAAAACACAGAAAAACAGCATGGAATTATCATTCAACCATATGACTGGAGAAGCCTTTTTCAAGTGGTAAATAAATGAGATGCCATAGTTATTCTGCTCTTTGTTTTCACTGGGAAGTTCTGGATTTGTGTTAATACTACTTTGGAGGTGGATTTTCCGTTCATTATTTCCCTTATCAGTAGTTTCCTTTGTTTATCATTCACATGCAAAATTTTGTTTCCTTAAAAAAGATCAGAGTAATGACATTCAAGTGTATGGACAGAATGTTAACAAATAATGAGTCCAATTCTGTATCAATGCCAAATTGATCAACTATAGTTAAAAAAAAAAAAAAAACACAAAAACAAAAAACAAACAAAAACAAAAAACCCACAAAAAAAAAAAAAAAACCCAAAACAAAATGATTCAAATTCTGTATCAATGCAAAATTTATCAAATATATTTTAAAAAAAAAAACAAAACACAAAAACAAAAAAACAAAATAAAACAAAAAAAACCCACAAAAAATAAAAAAAACCCCAAAACAAACCACAAAACAAAACCCAAAAAGAAAAAAAAACCGAAAACAAAACAAAACACCAAAACAAAACAAAAACCAAACCAACCAACCAAAAAAAGATAATTAAATAAAAAATTAACAAAAGCTGACTAATTCAGACAGATTAAACACCTTCTTACTTTATCAGGCATCAGGAGCTCCAAGTTTCGTCCTATCTTTAAGAATGACCAAAATATTAATAGGGTTTTAAACTGTGAAGCTATAATGCATATATACGATTTATGATATTGAAATACAAAACAGAATATTTAACTTTTAAAATAGGAACAGTATCCCCTTCTTTTCAGAAGGTTTCAGTTCAAGGACAAGGCAAACCAACAGTGTTGTTCTCTGTTGTGCAACCATATCCTTAACAAATTAAACAGGCACATTTCCACTCAAATTATCTCAATGATCTCAGTAAAAATGGTATTAAGAACTGAATGACCATTGGTAAGATTTTTCACTGCATGAGTATCCTGTGTGTGTGGTCCAAGATCCTCATAATTTCTTCTTTTTGAGAAGCTTTTTCTATCTCACTATATTCATACACTGACATAAAGAAATATGCCATCTGAAATAGGGATCAATCTGGCATAAAAAGCTTTAAAAACTCTATAGTTCCAAAGAAACCCCAAGCTCCAAACATGCAATCTAAATGAAATTAAGATTTTCAAAACACTTCTTTCCAGCTGGAATGCATTGCCTCCATGATTACATATTGTCACTGTACCAGTTTCCTGCTGAGTTCCAGAAATTATCTGAAACCATATGTCAATTAATTTACTTAGGGCTTGGTTTCATACTCAGTGAAAAAGCTATGAGCAAATACTTAAGAAGTAATAGATGTTCTGAACTGAAGAATTCATATTTATGGAAATAGATAATTATGAACTGGGAATAAAATAGTTCATAATACCTTGGGTGGTTATAACATATAATATAAATTGACAACAAGAAAAATAATTAGAAAAAAATAAATTTATGTTGTCTTATTAAACCATATGTCTGTTATCTCCCTAAAAACTAAAATGTGTCTGGTAGTAAGATATCTTACCTATTGTACCTGATTATCCATAACCCTAACCTGATAGTAATATCAGATAAAGTCACTTTAGAAAGAGCTGGATGTCCACCGTTCTCCCTCTGCAAAAAAAGATATGACACTGTACCAGGTTACAGTGTAAACAAGACTTTTAAAACAAGTTCAGTTGACACCTGAGACTCTGCCATGAGAAACACAGGGTCGAGCCAAAAAGGAAACTGGTCTGACTGTGCAAGTGTGGGGTGTGTAGCTGCAAAGGGGCCTTGATCCCAGCTCAGGTAGTGCATGTGTGACTACCTGAGTGGCCCCTGGATGGTTGGACAGAAAAATTTCCTAACACAGAGACTTGTCTAGACAATCTAGAGAACTCTGGTTGTGCAAGATGTTAAACTTCTTTTGTTGTAGGAGAGCGTTGTTCCCATATGAAACTCAGATTCTGTGCTTTATTCTTAATATTTTCCCATTTTAATCTTCAAACAGTGACTGACAAACTTAGAATCTATGAAGGCATGCAAAATCAACAAACCGAGCCTGTGGTTAGAATTTACTTAAGAATTATAACAACTATGCTCTTAAATCCCTGTTAGATCTACAACAGAAATAAAAGCTAAAAATAGATTTTAAAAAAAATTATCAGCAGTTCTTCTGTTGGTAGAAGACAATGGCAACACTGTAGATATTTTATTCTATAGAAAGTTGGATTTTTGGTCGCAAATACCAGGCTGACCTGGTTCTTAAACAGCATTAGAGATGCAGGGAGACTGCAGTGTCCATACGGGTAATGGTATTACATGAATTTTGAGGCAGCTTGAATTTTGAAGGAGTAGTCTGTCAGGATTGGTTCAGGCTGGTGCAAGTTTGAAAGACCAGCAATACTAGAAAGCCTTTATTTAAAGTGATAGGAGTTCGGAAGAACATGTTAGTTTAAATGAGTTTATGATAATGTTTTTGACATGCTGTGTGTTATGAAGAGTTTGAAATTTGGAAGGCTTAGAGCTTCTGACCTGATTCTGTGTTCAGAAGAATCTTTCCTAATTCTTCAGGGTTGGGATTAGGACTCCTTACTGATATGGGACTTGGCATGCATTAGAACATTAAATTTAGAAATCACTGTTAACGACAAGAAATCCCAAGACACTTATTATTTTGATGCCAGAAGCAGTGTAGTCTTATTACAACCTTGTCACACTTTTAATGACATGTTTCAAAGTACCTTTCCTGCATGAAAATGAAGATGTCCTTTTAGGACACTTCAGTCACACATTAAATTATCTAGGCAGTAACTTGTTGGTTTTGAGACAGGAATGATCTATTTAGAATATTTAATTATCTGATTTATGGCTTAAATATATTTTTGTGCCTTATGATTAAAAAGATGTATGAGAATGTTTTTCTATCCCACATAAAGGACACTTGTAGATAGATCTGTTTACACCTTTTCTGACCCCTGGAGACCCCCAGTCCAACTGCCTGGTCACAAAACAGTCAAACAGATCAGCCTGTGTTTGTCACTGAATATGCCCAAAGTTGGAGATAACACTACCCCTCTGTAAAAAAGAAACAAACAAACAAACACACAAAAAACAAGAACAAAAAAGAAACTCCAAACAAAAAAAAAAACAAATCATGGTCTTTAACCACACAGGGTTTTCTTTTATGCAGCTGAAGGTTTGCTGCACTCATGCTTCCTAGAAGAGTTTTTGTCTTCTCTATTGCTTTCCTGTAAAGCTGCCTTCCAGTAAATTGTTTCTTGGGAATGATTTGTCCCAGATGCATGATTGTCAGGTTTTTCTTCATCCTACTGAGACCTCTCTAAATAGCATCCCTGCACTAGAACATATCAACTGATCCTCCGGTGTCTGTAAACTTGCTGAGAGTTTACTCTGGCTCATTGTTCTCATCTGTAATGAATATTGAAGTCAACATCCACCTCTGAGGGACGCTGCTGCCAATCAATTCCTGCCTAGGTTTTGGATTATGGACACTCTTTGAACCTGACACACCAGCCTGTTTTTCATCCATTTCCTACTCCACGTATCCAACCCATGCTTCACCAATTTGGCTACAGAGCCAAACAAAATGCAAGAGGTAGGTTGAGCAAGCACGCAAGATGGCAAAGAAGGGATAGGTTAAAAGCTTGATATATAGATCTCATGTTAAAAAAGTTAATTTGCATAAATATTACTAAGTGATTAAAAATTCCAAACAGATTTTATCAGAAGCTCCAAATGAATATGACTCCGTAGCATCTTTTTCAGCCATATACATTTTTTTTTGCAGAATGATGCTATCTAGTAATAGCAATAGGATTTACAGACAATAACAAATTTTATGGCAACAGTTCTCTCTTAGGCCCTCCGAGACTGATTACAAATTCTGGGTAAGTATCAGCCCCCATTCTTTTGAAATTAATACCAGTATGTTTTAGATAAAGCAGAAGAGTGTTTTCCTTTTTTTATGGCAAAATTCAAGGCAGGTACTTATTTAAGTGAGCAGAACACAGTTTCTCCCCAAATATGGACTCTGACTAGCCAACACCAATCAACAGGCACAGTGTGTTCTGTGTTCTCAGCAGGGAGGGATACAGACTAATATATAACTGGTTTCACTGCTTACTTCAGTGTAGACTTATCTTAATGATCTTTTCTTTTACCTCTGACTTGTGTTAACCTCATATTTGATGACCTTTGTTTTCCAGTGTATCTTATTCTCTTGCATGAAACATTTGTCAGATCTACTAATATACAGTGAACCTCGTAATTTCATATTTTAGTAATATTTTTTTTAAATTGAAACCCAGTAGCATATTTAAAGATATAAACAGGAATCATGATCATTGTGTCTAAAGCAGAAATTTTTAAAAACTGCATGACTATAAAAAAAGCATGTTAGCTGAAAATATTAAAATAAGTCATTATTTTTCCTTTATTATCCAGTAGTTAACACTTTAAAGAAATAATTATTTAATCTTTGAGGACTATAGAGGAAAAAATTTCCCTTACTTCTGCTCATACTTTTTTTTTTGTGAGGATGTTTTTGTAGGGACTTTTTCCTCTGTAGTCAGTATTTCTTATGTGGAAACACAACAAAAAAAAAGACCCTTAAAATTATGGATATTATCCTTTTATGTTTTATTAAGTATGTTTTGGAAAGAAAGGTACTTGGGTTTGGTGTTTGTTTTTAGAGAAATAACCTATGTAGACAAAGATTTGCTCTTCAAAAACATTGTAAATACAACCCCCTGTATATTTTGTAAAAATAGATTGTTGTCTGCTGGTATTACCTCCCCAGAACAAGAGCATCTGAATTAAATCTCAGTATAGCCACTTTGTGTTTATGTTGCACAGATTGCTGAGCTCAGTGGGACTAGTTCCACAGGCAAGTCTGACATTTGGTATTTATTTGTAATACATATAACTTGTTTCAGTTCTATAATGTAAGTAGGAAATAATATTTACTTAAATAAACATTTATGTGCTTACTTTTTACTTAAACTTACCTATTTTGGTGCATAACGTATTGAATATTTTGTTGATCAGAATATGTTAAATATGGGGAAATTTTCAGTACATTTCTCATACTTCTCTTGTAGTCATTGTGGCTGTGTATCATCTTATTAATAATCTGTACTTATGCATTATATAAAGCTCTGTATTCTCTCAGACTAAATCTATGTATATTTTTTGTATAGGTGATTTCTTTAATATTATTGCCAAGGTCTAGCATTGTAGAGAGGTCATGTGCAAGGGTATAGATATGGGTGATCAATTAAATTCACTTTGGAGGTCAGTCCTAAATGTTACACCATATATATATTTATGAACTATAGAATTCTGGAGAATTGAAGACGTATACAAGTATTCCTTATCGGAAAAGCTGAAGTTCTTAATCTGTTTTTTTCCATTATGTTTTTCCCATTATTCATATTAAAAATTGCTCCAAGTTAGAAGTGCTAAATGTCCAGGTTACTAGGAAAATCATCTACTTTCCTTTTTACATATTGTAGTGCTCCAAAGAATTTTTTTAAAAAATGTATATTAAAAGAAAAAATAGGTGCTTTTAATAACTAAAGGAGGTAGCAAAAATTAATATTACAAAAGCAGTGAACTCTTGGAAGTTTTCTCAAAATTTTATAAGTGATTAGGAAAATTTTGAATTTGCAGAGCCTCCTGATTAGAAAAATGTAATGGGGTAAAAATGGATCGAAAATCTGACATTTTCAAAAATTTGCCTTTAATTTTTCCCTTTGCTTCTAGGTTCTGTAGCCACTGCCTGCCGTGATCCTGGTGTCCCCATGAATGGAACTAGAAATGGGGATGGAAGAGAACCTGGAGACACTGTCATATTTCAGTGTGACCCTGGCTATGAACTTCAAGGAGATGAGAGAATAACCTGCATTCAGGTAGAAAATCGGTACTTCTGGCAGCCGAACCCACCAGTCTGTATAGGTATGCAGAAAAAAAGTCAAATAATGCTTTCCTAAAAATAGAAATGCTGATGTAATGAATCACACTGCTCTAGGAACTTGTTTTGAAGAGCATACAAGTACTGCACATCTGAGAAATTATTTTGCATGAAGCCCTGATGGACATAACCAAAAACCTTTCCTCTGTAGTTGTTAGCATAATAGTTCTCATCCTTTCCCTCTCAAGGCCATATAATTTGTAATTGATTATCTGTGACAGAGAAAGAAAGAAATTTCATGTCAGTGACTACTATCTCTGGTAGTCTAGTCTTGGACAAACATTGCAGGGAGGAACTGGCCAGAGATTGAAACTGCTAGGAGCATTGCATAACTTTCCAACACTTTCTTTCCTTTAATAAACTTAACATGACCTTAGCTGCTACGACTGAAATCTGCATTCTATTTTCATGTGCTTGCATGCACACCACCTCCCCTGTTCAGGCATGTCTGCAGACAGGTGTTTGCAAACATATTACAGTACTGACTTTGTCTTGACTATTCTACTTAATGTGTCAAAGTGTTATTTTCTCTTTTCATATTCTCCTTACTATGCTTTCCTGTGTAGTGTGAGTATCTGGGCTTGAGGATAAGAGCTGTCTATACTATTTCCTGGAAGACTTTAGTAAAGAAATATTTTATTTTTCATCTCTTATTATTCTTATATCTGAATATATGTATTTTATAATAATGATAATTGAACATCTGTAGTTTTCTAAGTGAAAAAGTAAAAGGAATTCTAGGGCTCTAGGAAGAGGCCTTATAGTGTTTACAGCATACTGGCCTTATTCCATGTTGCTGGTTTTAAAATATATTTTTCAACTGAAAAATAATTACCCTTTTATAAATCAGTGCCTGCAGTTTTAATGATTAACACTACTGAGTTTACACGATTATTAAATAGATTCAATATAAGTGCTCATCTGACATTCTGTCCTTAGCACATGTGTAAATATGCATACACTTGTTTTTTAACTGCATGCATCCATTTACTTAATACTGGTAATTTTCACACTTTATGTACAGACACCTACTGTGTTTATCACAAGAATTCTTATTATGATTATGTATTTGCCCAAATATCAAATGTGAAATTATCTTCTATTGATTTCCTATAATGATACATTCTTGGGGAATATGAACTTCTAAAAGACTAAAGTAGAGAGTGCAAATCTTAACTGAGGAGCCAAGAGATTTCAAAATTGTGTGTTGTACTTTAGTACACCTTGATGTTCATTGATTTTTTTTTCAAACTTGAATATATTAATTAATGTTCTTTCCATGCCTGTAAATCAAAGTGGTACAATACTTACTCTACACATAACTTCAATATCATTATGGTTTATCAAAGTCTTAGAAAAAAAGAAGCATAATACAGATGAAAGAATAAGAGGCAGGGATAAATCCTGTGGTGCATAGTTGTGCCATGTTCTAGATTTATTTTATTAGCTCCTTACACTCAAAAGTGTCTTTTAAACCTTCTTATTATTAATGCTCAAAACTAAGTAAATGTACTTGTTAATTGTTCTTACCTGTGGGATTACCTTGGTTGTTTTGATTCCCTTAGTCTACCTGTAACACAATTTTAAGAACCTTTTCATTTCAAAGGTAGTTGCAATGGGAAAATTATAAAGAGATCATGTGTTATCAAAGAGATAAATAACAAGTCATGTATTTGAATGAAAGATAATAATTAGAAACTCGTCTACACTGAAGCTATTCTGACAAATTATAAATTTGAGAGCATGTCTCTGCCAAAAGACAGTCCTTTGGCATTTTTTGCCTGTGGTGCAAAAAAATAGCTAGATGTCTTCTATTCCAAAGATTTTCTGTTTCTGGTCTTGTTTAGATCCCAGAATTTTAAATGATTGTATTTGCTTAGTTTTCTCAGGGATAACATTAAAAATACTGGCTTGCAAAAAGTCATTTTGGGATTCAGATTAACTATATATTTAGGGGAAGTATAGACTGTCTCCCAGAAGTTTGAGAATTTTTTCAGAAATTCATAGGCAATTTTAATTTATTTATTTTTTTTTAAATTATGGCTTGTTTTTTGCTTGTTGCTGTTGTTTTGTTTCCAGCAAGATGTTGGTAAAAGACATTGCAAACAGTTCATTCCTGTGGTGCTTTCCTCAAAATGTGATCTATATGACACTATTATAAAGGAAAATTTCAGCAGTTATTTCATATTTTATTATGATTATTTAAATTTATCTTCAGACTAGGTATACGGAAGAAATTTTTTACAATTAGAGTGGTGAAGCACTGAAACAGTTTGCCGAGGGAGGTTTGTATTCCCATCCCTGGAAACATTGAAGATCAGATTGAACAGGGCTCTCAGAAACCTGATCTATTTGAAGATGTCCCTGCTCATTGCAGGGGGTTTTCACTGAATGATATTTAAAGTTCTTTCTGATTCAAAGAAGTCTATGATTCTTTATTAATAGATCTTATTAAATCAATCAATCAATCAATCAATCAATCAAAACTACCCATATATTAATGTAAAATAATTCAATGAACAAATAAATAAATGCTAGAAAGCTGTGGAATAATATTGTCTTGCCTTCTAAAGAAATTAAATAGGTTTTAAATAATAAACAACTCAACCTATACTTCTTACCATAGGAAAAAAATGAATCAGCATAGAAACAGGCATGGTACTTGCTTATCACTGTGTCTGCACAAGGTTTATAAAGACAGAATGACATAATCTGCATCTAGTTTTCACTGCATAACACATAAAAATGTATTTTTCATAGTGTATTGACACATGCCTTTCTTTTCTAAATAGATTGTTATATTAGTTCAGTCTTAGGGTTTATGTCCAATACTTGTAAAAAGTAGATGTTTTTTAAACTCTTTTTTCAGAGCTAGTCTGTCCTCAGGTAAAAATACTTAATAATAATTTTCCATACATTAAATTCAGAAAATTATGGATTCTGAAGCACACAAAAATTCAATTAAAGTATACAGAGAAAGAGAAGGTCTATGAACAACTACTTTGAGGAAGATACTAAAGTTAACATTCTCAACTTTCTATCTAATGAACTAAAAATTAAAATAATCTGAAACTGATGTAGCTGAAGAAAAGTCTATCTGGGAAATATTCTACAAAGTTGAAGATGATTTTCTGTTTGTTTGTTTATTTTACTGCTGTTAGTGGCATAGCTTGAAATAAAATACATTTTGGCTGGCTAGCTTCACATATTTTTCATTTATTTCCTGGAGAGACTTTTTGACTATCAACTAGACCTTGGGGCAGTTTAAATGAAAGAACCAGATTCACTGTAAACAGAAAAACTAACTACTAATGTGTTTAGAGAAAGAATAAAAACATAAAAAGAAGCTACTAATATGAAAATATTTTATCAATGAACTAACAGAGAACTAAATTAAATAAAGACATCAGGAAAGTACTATGAATGCAGACATGGGCAGAAAATAATCTGGAACAAGGACATAGCAGATTAATTTCTTTGTATCATCATATGCCAGTTCAAAGTACCTCAAAAATATAATGAGACTCATACAGTTAATGGTCATTTTGATGAAGGTTGATTACCATGAATGACCTAAATATCCTCTTTGGTCTCTTTATGTTTTCATTTTGGAGACCTGCAGGTAGTGCAACCTGAACCATTAAGGTACTTAAAGGGAAGAGTGTACAGGGTTTTAGTGAAGTACAGTAGTTCCAGCTCATTAGCAGCCTTTACATTCCATTCAACATCACAGTTCCTCTTTTTGCATTAACTTTTATTTCAATAAGAGAGAAGGTTACACTGACCTCTTTTACAGTTAAAGGAAATATATTTTTTCTAATAATTTCATTTTACTTATTTCAGAATTGTGACAAAAGCATATTAAATGACAGATGATCCTAGTTTGAAACAATACCAATTTTAATTTTTTTAAGAAAGAGAAATGCAGTTATTATTCTTCTTGTAAAAATAAGTAAATACTTCATACTAAATGAAACTTCTGCAGTCCATTCCCTCGTAGCCAATGAAATTTTTTCTAGCCACTGAAAACACCTGAGAAAATGTTATTAGGATAAAAATTGTATTTGACATTTGTTAAGAAAAGCAAAACATATTGTACTAGCCTTGGAAAACATATTTTATGCGTTTGCTAGTACTATTGAGTTATGATAGTTTTGTGTTCCTAGAGCAAGGTGTTGTGAATTCATACCTCTTTTAATACAAAAATATAAGTGAAGATTTTATTTTTCTTTTCCTTGTTTGTTTTAATTTCTCTATTCATTACTCCCTTTTAATATATATATATAAAAACCCAAAAAACTGTGTAACTGTAGTCATGGACTGTGACTGTGGATATATTAATCTACTTAAGTGTTCTACTTACACTACTTGAATTCATAAATGACTTGTGATTTAATTCATGGAATCACAGAATCATAGAATTGTTTGGGTTGGGCCATATAATTCCCACCCTCCTACCATGGGCAGGGACACCTCCCATTAGACCACATTGCTCAAACCCCATCCAGCCTGATTTGAACCCTTTTAGGGATGAAGTATCCACAACTTCTTTGGACAACCTGTTCCAGTGATCACCCCCCTCCAAGTTAAGAATTTCTTCCTAAAATCTGATCTAAACCTACCTTTCAGTTTAAAACCCTTCTCCCTTGTCCTATCACTTCATGACCTTGTCAAAAGTCCAGCTCTCTTTTGTGCATCCTTTCAGCACTGGAAGGCTGCTGTAAGTTCTCTTGGAGCCTTTTCTTCTCCAGGTGGAACAATCCCATGTCTCTCAGCCTGTCTTCATAGGAGGGGTGTTCTATCCCTCTCATCATCCCTCCTCTGGACTCGCTCCAAGAAGTCAATGTCCTTCTTGTACTGGGGACCCCAGTGCTGAATGCAGAATTTCTCACGACATTAGGAAATACTGTGTTTATTTCTCACTAGGTTGAATAATACTGTACATATAATCTTGATCTGTAGAGATCATCTTGAGTGCCATCACTCAGTACATACAGGACAGCTGCAGGATCAGGATGTAAAGCCTCATTCCATAGCCTCAAGCTTTACTGGTAGTTTTATTTAAGACTCCAAGAGGTCCCACACGGACTCTTGTAAAGGATTTTAGTTCTTTCATACCTTGAATTGCAAAAAGGGAAAAAAACTATGCACTTATTCTCAAGACACCTCTTTTAAATTTAGTAAGAAAAAAGGTAACCTTTTTGGCAAAAGGGTTTTACAAGAGTAACATACAACAAAAGGGAGGATTCCACAAGAGTACTCAGCAAACACCAACCACCAGTTTAGTGAAATACAACCCATTGGTTTAGGTTACTCACAAGAGAAAGAGAGAGAGAAATAGAGAGAGAGAGAAAGAGAGAGAGAAAGAAAGAAAAAGAGAGAGAAAGAGAGAGAGAGAAAGAAAGAGAGAAAGAAAGAGACTAAAATGAAACTTGTATACCTACCACTGGCAATCACATGATAGCAGGTCCCAGCAGAGAAGGCAAAGATGGAGTCCCTGTGAACCTCTATCTGTATGCCCTGGCAACTGTGATCACACCTCCCAAATGGGGCATCTGGTTCACATACCACTTAGTGCCCTCCTTGCTGAAGTGAGGTGTGCCATAGCCAATCAGAAGCTCCAGGGGGTGTGGTGTGGGCAGGCTACCAGCCACACAGCCCCTGAACCATGTGCAGTCCATGAACTAAGCCACATTGGCTGCAGACCTTAAAATGCACCTCCTAATACTGAAGGCCTGGCCCCCTCTCCCCCCACCTGTCCACACACACAGACAAGACGGTTGATTTGACCCAACAATCAAACGACCAAGTGGGACATAAATCCTTTCTCTCACACAGGCCCAGACAGCATGGGTTTAGGAAAGGCAGGTCCTGAATGACTAGCATGATCTCCTTGTATGACAAGGACACCTGCTCAGGGAATATTGACTACCCAGAGTTTAGAAAATATTTTGATACCATTTCCCACAGCATTCTCATGGAGAAAATAACTGTTCATGGGCTAGACAGGTGAGCGCTCCACTGGGTAAACTACTTGGTGAGGCCCAGAGAGTCATGATTAATGGAGTTATATCCAGGTGGTTGACGGTCACTAGTGGTGTTCCCCAGGGCTCAGTACTGTGGCCAGTCCTGTTTAACATGTTTATTGACAATATGGATGAGGGGAAAAAGTGCACCCTCAGTAAGTTCATAGGTGACACGAAGCTGTCGAGGAGTTTTTATCTGTTGAAAGGTAGGAAGGCACTGTAGAGGGGTCTGAACATGCTGTATCAGTGGACCAAGGCCAATGGTGTGGGATTAGATAAAATAGAGTTCTAGGTCCTGCATGTTGGTCACAACAACCCCATGCATCACTACAGGCTAGGGGAAGAGTGGCTGGAAAGGTGGCTGATGGAAAAGGACCCAGGGGTTCTGGTTGACATGAGCCAGGAGTGTGCCCAGGGGCCAAGAAGGCCAAGGGCATACTGGCTTATATCAGAAACAGTGTGGCCAGCAGTGCAGGGGCAGTGATCGTCCCTCTGTACTGGGCACTGATGAGGATGCATCTCAAATTCTATGTTCAATTCTGGGCCCCCCACTACATAAAGGACATTGAGGCACATGTTCAAAATAGGGCAGCAAAGCTGATGAAGGGTCTAGATAAAGAGACTTATGAATAAAAGCGAGCAAATAAAATTACCCAGAGTTCAAAAATAAATGTTTCACTTAGTAGTATTACTTTTGGTCTAAGGAAAAATGTGTGGGGTTTTTTTTGTTTGTTTCTATTACATCTTTGTAAATACTTCACTGTTTTTTTTGTTTAACTCTTGGAGAACATTAAATGTCAGTGAATAGATTGCTGTTACTTGCTTCTTTGTTTCTTTTCTTCTTTCCTCAAATTCAATCTATTTTTATTTACAGCTCCCTGTGGAGGAAACCTGACTGGCTCATCAGGTTTTATACTTTCACCAAACTTCCCTCATCCTTATCCCCACAGCAGAGATTGTGACTGGACTATCACTGTAAATAATGATTATGTTATATCATTAGCATTTATCAGGTAACTGCTACTTGTTCATAATTTTTAAAGTCATGTTTATAACTTTATCACTGGCAGTTGTTCAGAGCTTTTTAGAGTAACGTACACTTAATATAACTATCAAAAAGATTAGTCATTGTTATCTTTGTTAACAGTCACAACAAATATGTCAGATTACTCAATGCGCATACAGGTGGAGCTTGGGAACTCATTGTTCCTGTTTACTTAAAAGCATTCTGTTTACACTGGCTAATGTTGTAGTGGATGGTGCTCAATTTACTAAGATTCAATTCCTGAGAAGGCAGCATAGAGTAACTCACTGAACTGCCTGCAGCCCATGATGGTCTTTAATGATGAAATCTATTGAGTCATCATATTTTGTATCACACTTGCTCTATAGGCAAAATTTCAAACTCTGTCTTTAAATTTAATTTCATTACTCTGTATCATTTCAAGATTCTTCAACAAGATACTTCCTGATGTTCTGGTTATTAGATAGAATTTTTCTAGATTTTCCTTTAATCACAATACAAGATTAATTTGACCCTAATAGAATACACAGATGGAGTTTTGCTGTTGGCCTTATATGTGACACATGATGGAAATTAATCTTTCTATTACACGTGCAAAATGTGCATCCTAACTAGGGCATATGTCACAGAAAAGGTGAAAATGGTACTTGTGATGTCCCATCAAAAATAAAGTTTTTCTTATGCTGGATGTTTTGTAATAGTGCCTTCATTGTTCTGATTAGTGCTTATGTCATGACTTCTTTATTGAGGTTGATCATATAGTTTTCTGTTCTTGGTGCTCAGTGGTATGTATATGTGTATATATAGTATAAGTACAAGTGTTGGAATTAATTCTAGGGAAATTAATCTCTCAATTATATTTACATAATTAACAATTTAATGTTGATTTCAGAATGTGAGTTGCTAACTTTCTATAGTACAGCAGCACTTGTTTGTTTATTTGGCTAACTATAATGAGCTCAAGATATTTAAGAGTATTCTGCTCTTTATATTGCATATGAGATATAAGAGATGCCACATCTTAGAATTAAACACTTTTTTTTTTATTTAAATTGATTATAAAAAAATTGCTTCTTGCTCTCAGAGTTATGGGAAGATCATCTCCTGGCAGTGTGAAAGTGTTTCAGTTTGACTGGAGTTTGTGTATACTCTGAAGCTGACTGCATTCTATCATAAAGAATTTCTGCACAGGGGTCCAATAGATCTTCACTGTTTATTTTTCTAAAGTTTCAGAAATATGTTATTAATTTTTTTTTTTATGCCAAAGGGGTCTTTGATTTTTTGATTTTCATATTTTGTAGATTTTAGGAACACAGTAGACTTAGCGCTGTAGATTTTTAGTGGGTTAATATTTAGCAACTTAAGTATAAGGTCTTTCTATCTCTACCCCTGCTCCAGTACAGGCAGCTCAGATCTGCCAGCTGTTTAGTCTCTTTCTCAAGGTACAAGATTGGAGGATATCAGAGGGAAACATAAGCACAAAGCAGAGTGACCCGGAGCACTGGAAAGCGTCCAAAAGACCTTTATGTGCTGAAGGGTCTCGACAACCCCAGCCTCAGATCCGGGATGGGTAGGGACTGGGAGGGGACCAAGGTGGAACTGGACATGTGTAAAGTAGTGTTTGGATAGATTATATTATAAAAGCCATGGAAATCAAAGCTTGCACATGCGCGCGTCTATGTATTCCTGGATGATCTGGATTGCTCATTAAAGTAACTACCCCTTATCTTATCTCCTACTAAAATCTTGTCTTGGAGTCTTTTTTACAGACTTTTAAGGCAACAGTTTGTATTTAAAAATGTGTCTTTTTGTTCTGGTTAGCAGCAAAATATTTTTTCTAAGGAGGAAACAAAAAATATAGTATCTCTGTTCTCTAATAAATCACTTTTATAAACTTTTTTTTTTTTTTTGACAGGGGAAGGTTTGTTTTCCTTTTACGAAAATAGTGAAAGTAAACTTTGAATTTAAGCTAAGAAGAGTGAAAGTGTTAGGCAAAGCATATTCTAGCTAAAATTTCTCTCTCTCTCTTTTTTTTTCCTCCAGCTTCAGTATAGAACCAAATTATGATTTTCTTTATATCTATGATGGACCAGACAGTAATAGCCCACTGATTGGGAGCTTTCAAGATAGCAAGCTGCCAGAGAGGATAGAAAGCAGTTCAAATACCATGCATCTGGCTTTTCGAAGTGATGGATCTGTTAGTTTTACTGGATTCCATCTAGAGTACAAAGGTAAGTAAAACTATTTTTCTTACCTATGTTAACAAAATCAGCTCATGCGTCCAACTTTTAATCTGTTTGATTTTCACCTAGTTTTCTGCCTGGTAATGTTTTTGTTTTGTCTAAGATTATGATAATATATATAATCTGTTCATACAAATATGAATAGTGGCCAGCCATAGTGGCCAGCCATAATGGCTCAGGGAGCTCTGGTTGTTTAGTGTGGAGAAAAGGAGAGAGACCTTACCCCTTCTACAACTATCTGAGAGAAGGTTGTAGCAATGTGAGAATTGGCCTTTTCTCCCAAGTAACAAACAGTAGAACAAGAGGAAATAGCGTCAAGTTGCATCAGAGGAGGCTTAGGTTGAATCTTAGGAAAAATTGCTTCAAAGGAGGGGTTGTCAATCATTGGAACAGGCTGCCAGGAAAGTGGTAGAGTCACCATCCCGGAAAGTATTTCAAAGATGTGCAAATATGGTACTTAGAGACATGGTTTATTGTGGATTTGTATGTTATAGGTTTACAGCTGGGCTGAATAATCTTAGAGGTCTTTCCCAAGCTAAATGATTCTATGATTCTCTTCTACTATTCTATAATAACATGGGTGGAAAATCAGCTTGTTTGATGAGCTGAGACTCTTGGCTAGTATTGATTTGGATTAATAATGCAGGCCCTATCCTCTTTGTCCACAAGCTGTATGATGGGTAAGGGCAAATTTTTGGGCAACACAAGTTTGGAGAGAAACGTCAGTGCTATTCAAAGGGATCTTATGATGTCGTAAAGTCAGGCTGACAGGAGCCTTTAACAAAGTGTTCAAGTGTTCTGGTTTTGGCTGAATTAGAGTTAGTTTTCTTCCTAACAGCTGGTATAGTGATGTATTTTGGTTTAGGATGAGAATAATATGGATACACTGATGTTTTGTTTACCACTGACCAGTACTTACACTGTCAAAGACTTCTCAGCTTCTCGTGCTGCTTTGCCAGTGAGGAGTCTGGGGAAGCACAAGAAGCTGGGAGGGGACACAGCCAGGACTGCTTACCCCAGCTGTCCAAAGTGATGTTCCATACCATATGGTGTCATGCTCAGCATGCAAACTAAAGGGAAAGCTGGTCTGGGAGACAATGTTTAGGAACTGGCTAGGCATCAGTCAGTTGGTAGTGAGTAATTGTTTTTCACTTACATAACTTGTTTTCCTGGTGTTTTATTTATCTCTTTTTCCCCCCCCATTTTTATTTTGATTACAATTTATTATTATTTCTATTGTTATTTCTATTAGGGATTGAGTTGACTGCAGGTCTGACCAGACCATGCTAAAACAAATTTGTTTTAAGCATTAATAGTCATGGATCACAATGTTGATTTATTTGGATTCAGAGTTGTTGTGCTTATTCTGAGAGTTGTGTTATGTATGTATATGTATGGCCAGACTTTGCGAACGAAGATTTGGGAAGGGCTCTCCCCATGTAGGTGTGCCCTTCCAGCCTGCACAGTGGATTTTTTAGGTGAGGCACAGCGTGCGCAGAACTGACCCCACCATTTAAGTCCTGAGGTCCATTTGCCATAGCCATGTGAGCTTGGACAGTGATAGTGAAGTCCTCTGGACTGTCTACAGCACCCGGTACTAACCAGGGCTGACCCTGCTTTGCATCTGAGATCTGAAGGGATTGGATGGCAGGGAGGAATTTAACTGCCAGAGGATGGTCCCCACTGAGACTTGAACTCAAGTCCTTGGGATTCAGTCCGGAGTGCTCTCCTTTACACCACGGGACCGCCCTTGTGTTATGTAAAAAACTTACTTTCTCTATATGTTCTTTTTTTGTTACCTCTAGCAGCTGGATGAAGGATATCACTGTGTAACACTGGCTTATGATATGATAAAATTTTTACTGTTTGTGAAACCAATCTGGTATTTTTATTCATCATTGTTGTCATCTCCATACTTAGAGAACCGTCTCTTGAAAACTACTAACAGTCACACTGTCGTAGTTTTGAGGGGAAGAACCAAAATATTTACCCACAAACGGGGGAGGAGATTCCTCCACAATAATCACATCACTATTTATTAAATCTAAGAAAGGGAACTTTAGTCAGAAAATGGATATAAGAAGGATTACTGTTCTTAACTGACATATATATATATATATATATATATAAAACTTATATATATATATATATAAAACTGAGATATATATATATATGTATGTGTGTGTGTGTGTGTGTGTAAGTATAGATGTAACTGCAAACAGACCAGAACAAACTGCTTCCCCAACACAAGAAAAACGAAACACAGCAACCCCCAAACCAGCAGGTTTCCTCCTGGAGAAAAGTAATACTTATGGGCAATGTCTGTGTCACAGCCCGGCTAACTGCAGGGTGAGCTCCCAGTCCCTCTCCAGCGAGACAGACGAGCGGTGAGCACTCAGATGAATTCTGTCTCTCCCTCTGTGTCCCTTGTCCCAAACGAAGAAGGAAAGCTGGAAAACGGAGAAAGCAGCTGCAACTTCTCTCTCCTGGGTCGCTGCTGCAGCCAGGGCGGGCAGGCCACGACACTGCAGGCGGCGATGGGACTGAAGCGGAGACTGGGACCCCAATGCTGAAACCAGGAGCAACAGCAGTGGCAGGGGAAAAAAACTGGCTTACTCCATGGTAGCAGCAAGGACCAGCAGCATCGGCTTCTCTCCCACAGCATCACACACACCGCCAGAGCCTTGTGTAGTCCCCAAGAACAAAAGAGACAGTCGAAGCCCATTTCCCACCACATCTTTCCCCAGTCTCCTCCACCCAAAATGATCAAGAAGGAATTGGTAGTACTTAACTACTTCTTTTGTTAACTAATGGCATGGGGACTTACTGGCAGGGAGAGAATTTACATCGAAACTACAACACACACCCTTTACCTTTTCTACTCAGAGAGTCAATTTATCGGGTAGATAAGATGAAACACTTCCCCCACTCTTTCACACTTCCTTTCTGCTTTACCTTCCCCTTCTCCTCCAGCCTAGTTTCAATAGTGGTTGAGAATTCTGAATATCCTTGAAGTGTTCAAGCCAGCACATTCATATTGCTATGTCTCCTCAGCATGTCTCAGGTTTTGTTTAAGATTAAACAATTATTTAGGAATACTGCTCAGAGATCTGCCCTGAGGGTGGATAGGTATGAGCGGCAGTGCGCATGAGATAGTATGGGCAAGTTCCAAGGACAGTGAACATCTCCAATGTTTTGATTCTTCATCCCTGAACAAGTGCAGATTTCTGAAAAACTAGTAAAATATATGGGAAAAAGTATCTTGTCACACTGACAATTCCAGAAAGACACAAATAATTGCAATGTGCTGGAACCTGGCCCAGGTCTAACAAGCCCTGTTCTACATAATTCCCTGTCCTCAAGGGGAAGAGGTCTCTGGATCTGATGACAAAACAATAGGCACTGTACCTACTCCAGCTTCCAAGATAAGCCTTACTGCTGAACCAGAGGAGCAACTTGTGCTGGCATCAGTTACCTCTATTCAAAGAGAAATATTGGATGCAAAAGTCACTTGTTTGGCAAGGAAAGAAACTCCTAATAAAAAAGGAAAGGAGGAAGAAATGGATGAAGAGGGCTAGTGAAGCAGGACCATCACAGAGGAGGAGGAAGAAGTAGAACTCATAAATGAGCTGGTGATGACCTGGTCAGCCAACTGTCACTTGGCTGCTCTAGTGCTGAATTAACAGGGCCAGTAGCCTGGAATTGGAGGGTAGGGAAGCCAAGCAGCAAGGATCTCTTTCTTGAGAAGGGAGCATTGACAAAGTGATTAGAAAAGCAGCATGTCCTAGTTACAGCAGCCAGGACCAGTTTATTACTGTGTGAGTGTAACCCAAACTGTGTATTCTACACCCTCAGTGTAATTTCTTATGAACTGTTAATAATGGATTGTTGGCAGCAGTTGCCCAGGGCACACCTGACCCCTCAAGCTCCAAGCTGGGTGTTAAAGGACGTTATGAGATAGGAGGGTGTTCCTGTCTTCACACCAATGACTCAGATGTGATAACTCTCCTCTGGGGAGTCATTAGCACCTTCATACCCAGCCCGAGGGATCATCTCTGCTAATGGGCCATCAAGGATTTCAAAAGTGTTCCATGACTGACAAAGTAAATCACCCTTTGTGAAACTCCTTGCCCTGGGGGAGGTACTTACTGGACATTCCCATCTGAACGCAAGCATATATAATTTTGGGTTTTGGGGACTTCTGGTACCACTCATCTGATCCAGAGGATGGCCAGAACCTCCACAGGGCTGCGACTGCCACTCCTGACAGCATTGTAACCATCATCATCACCAACAGGTTTTCCTTTCCTTTTACTTTGGACTCAGAGGGACTACATGGGGCTCAGCACAGGGACTAACAAACACCATTCTGTTTGTGCCCCAAGGTGCTGGGTTATACATCTGGGCTTTGTGGGTTTTAAACTAATTCTTTCTCTGTACCATTGCATTTAATGTAACTTTTTATTAAATTGGAACTCTGGCTTGTAATCTTGTTTTGAGATGGCTTCATTTATCCTACCAGTTTACCTTTAAACCAGCACAGGGCGCAATCTCCCAGCCTCTGAAAGTGACTCCTGTCAGGCATGAGGGAAAGGTATCCCGTCCACAAAGATGTTATATGCCATTCAGGCAAATGGACCACCATGGAGAAAGGTATTTAGTACCTGAAGGAATTAACCACACTTCAGGTGATTTAGGATGACCTGGATAATGAGCAAATATCCAAAGACACAGATCAAGTCCAGTACACATGACCTATGTGGTGTAACTTTTTACAGAACACACCATACGCCAACTTGTTGACAGTGAAGACCTGGAAAGATAGAGAGGGACAAACACTGAACAAAATAGACATGGAGAGAACATGAGAAAGTGGGATGAAATACCTACCTCAATCCTAGAGATTGTATGTGAGTAGCAGGGAAAAAAAATCACAAAAGGGGGTTCTTCCAGGAAAATGGCTGCAGGACAGAGAAAAGAATCAGAAGAGCAAAAGTGAGAAATCTTTTGGGTTGAGATAAAGACAGTTTAATATGGAAAGCAAGAGCCCTGAACACAAGGAGAGCAAAATAAGGAATTTGGTCACCACTTCCCATGGGCGGGCAGGTGTTCAGTCATTCCCAGGAAAGCAGAGCTACATGACGTATAACGATGACTTGGGAAGACAAATGCCATAACTTCAAATGTTGCCCCTTTCTCTTCTCCTGCCATATTTATATGCTGGACATAACATCATATGGTATGGAACCCATATCAAGTGGGTCATACCATATGACCCAAGTTTGGCCATTTAGAGTCAGCTGGGTTTGCTTCAACTACCTAATAACGGGGTATTGAAAAGACAGCCAAAGGTTCCTGAGGTAGTGATTGAATGAGAGCTGATGGACACAAGTTGAAATAAGAGAAATTTCAATTACATATTAAGAAAAGATGAATTACTCTGCTGTTAGTCAAACATTGGAACTGCTTGCCCTGCAATGTTGTCATCTAAATCCTTTCAAATCATAACTTAACTATAAAAAGGGCTAAGTGACCTAATCAAATTGGCCCTGATTTGCATTGGGTTTGTACTATGTCTCTTTCAACCTAAATTATTCTGATTTGATGAACTTGTTCATATAAGTTGTAATGGATGCATTTGAGTCCTACATGTACACTAAGTCTATTTTAAATGACAGTAGTCCTCAAGTTAATGCTTCATAGGTGGGGACTGTATTTTTCAGTTCCAAATCTCAGACTGACCCATATCCCAGGTCCGGTGTGTAATCGTGTTTCTGGTCGGGTTTTGTTCTTCCCGTTCCCTCTCCACCTGTTCATTTCTATGTTATAATGGAGGAAAAGGTTATTAGTTCTAATAAGTGCTCTGGAGAATAATTATGCAATATTTGCTATAGTTAGGTATGTCTGTAATCTCTCTAAGAAGCTTACTATGGCTTTATACTCTTTGAGACTTAGGTATGGAGCAGTAAGTTCTGGACTAGTTCTGGACAAAGCACCTGCTTTCTTGGCTTTCAGTATTGTTTTCTATGCACTAGATACTAGTTTTCTGGAGAATTTTGGCATCATTACCATGTGTTATTCACAGAGACTTCCTTATTGAACTTGAGATTGAAGCAGCATATATAACTGTTTTCAGGCTGTTTCAGAAGCCTTAGTTGATCTGGTGGTGTTCCAATGTTATCAGAAAAGTCAGTGCTGTTCAACTTGAAGCTTGTTGCAAAATTTTATTATGGGCAAAACTGATACACAGTATGCACAGCCAGGAGTGTAATGTTACCATAGTTCAAATCTGAACTGCCCAATAAAGAAAAATACTTTTATTCCCTGCATAATTGTTACAAAAATATGATTAAAATGCCACTGCAGAAAACATGCATTCTGGCATTTTCTCTGATCCTTTGCTAAACCTGTTTCTGTTACTTATGTGTTTTTAGCTTTATAATACTGCTATTCCTGGGGAAAAAAGTGAAAGGGCTTCAGTGGGCATCAATATCTTGAGTTCCTCAGTTGGAGCAACATGACATTTATGGTGAAGGACTTGTATTCTTGTCTCCTGCAAGCACTTATAAATTTGCTAATACAGTCTTCTTATTTTCTCTTTTCTTCACTGGTTCTCAATCAGACCTAGTGAATCATTTTGCCACATTTGACTTAATTCTTCATATATTGTAGCGTACTCTACTGACTTTCTTTTTACAAGTTCACTTAGCAGCTCCATCAGATTTGCAAAATAGTTTTAAGGTGCTAAGTATTTCAGGCTTTATTTTCCAGAGTAGTTATTAAGAAACTGTATTTCTATAGTGTTTAGTCAGCAACTTCAGGAGTCTGTCACAACTATAAGTTGGGGGAAAAGAAAATTACAAGGCTGTAATTTTTCCCTAGAGATAATTTGTGCTGTGACAGATCATGTCTTTCCTCAATTTTTGATTTATGCACCAGACATAATAGATTATTTTTTTCTCTCTTTATCTTTTCATGAAGTACTAATAACTACTTTATCCAAGGATCTCGTAAGTTATGAAACATTTTGAGTTATTTTTTTTATAAACTCAAGAATTATGATCTCTCAATATCACTTTTGAATCAATACAGATATATCAATATTGGTTCAATATAAAGGAAAAATAATGTTTTATTGATACTGTTAAAATGTTAGTTATAATCCTAAATTATTTTTTATTTATTTTTTAAAATTTGATAATTTGGACTTGAATGAATTTTCAATTTGTCCTAAGACCTGCCAGGCTTCTCAAGTGAAAGTGTGGTTGGCTTACCTAATAATTATTAATATCTGTGTGCTATCCTACAGACTTTCTAGTAAATTGCATCTTTTAAATCTTCATTGTCCATCCAAATTTTTGAATGAGTGTTAAAAACGTTTTAGATACCACACTGCAACTACCTAAAGGAATCAATGTGAATATTTAATGCCTTTTCCTAATGATTAATGATGAGATATGACTATTACTTGTTATGGTATTGTTTTACATATCAGAAGCCTGCTTTGTAGATTATATATGCAAATCCTAAAAAACTGTTAACCATATTAGGATCTCTTCATGCTCTTTTGGAAGATGTAAAGTTGAAATTTCAAAAGAATTATTCTATTTCTCCATCTTCAAATGTAAATACTATGTAATTATTTCTCTCTTCTCAGAAATCCTAGAACATAAACATGGCTTTAAGGGATCTACTTAGTTTATTGGCTTAGCTCTAGCAGTGGCCAGTAGCTTATATGTGACCAAACTACATACAAGTAAAATAAATAATATATTTTATTGATTATCTGTAATTTTTCAGAAACTTCAGCTTAAGTACTGCCAGAATAAGATAAAGTGACTTTTTATTCAAAGCTCTTAGAAAGCCTTCCAGGAACTTCAGAGTTCACATAGTCATTTGGTAGCCATACCTGCCTGTAGCAGAAAGTTCCACAGGGCAAATATACCTGGGAAATAAACACTTCTTTTGAGGTATTAGAAAGCTGGCACTGATCTTGCAGAAAATGAAGAAGTGTTCCCTATTGATCCTCTCCAATACACTTAAAGAAGAACATTTGAAATTTCTATCTTCTGTTTGCTAAAACATAATTCTCCAGTCTTTATCCTGCACTGCAAAAAAGCATCTATGTCATTCCAGCTTTTACCTAATATATTCACTGTTCTTTTTCTTTAATGGAAATTGTATTTTTTCCCAAAATATTTAACTTTTCTCACCTTCTGCATAATAATGTTGCTAAGTGGTAGTGTCAAGTGTTTATTTTTGCGCAATTTGTAATTGCACATTTTTATTCATGGTATAGAAGTAAGAAGAAAACAAATACAAAAGTATAGGCATATTTTTGAATTTGTTTCAATATTATTCATCAAATAGCTATAAATAAAAAATGAGATAAATTTAAGGAATATTTTTATATTTTGTCCTCCAGTGAGGGAAAAAGAGCTATATGAAAATATATTATTATATCATATGCAAATACATAATTATTTGGAGTTTATTACTTTTGAAGAAATTCTTGTTTGCATACTTATTTTGTAACAAGTTAGTCCTATTGATTTCCTTCATTTATGTTTTCCCACCACAGATTTTAAAATTAAGATGTGTCTTATCTACTAGAAGAATGTCCATACATCTACATTGATCTAACTAAATAACTACATCATTGATCACAATAAATTTTCAGGAAAAAAAATAAAATTCTGTAATGGAGTGCTATATCTGGAAAAAATACAGAAGATATAGTTTCAGTTATTATGCAGTAATTTGTTCGGTCTTTAAAAAGGAGACAGAACATTTGATATAGAAGGAGTGGCTTCTTAAAGAAAACTCAGGGTCTACAGGGTGTTCAAAGAAGACGTTGAGACTATATGCAGAATTATATTTACACTTCTTTCCTTTACAGCAAAACTTCGTGAGTCTTGCTTTGATCCTGGAAATATAATGAATGGAACTAGACTTGGAATGGATTACAAATTGGGTTCCACTGTCACATATTATTGCGATGCAGGTTATGTTCTTCAAGGATATTCTACACTAACATGTATCATGGGAGATGATGGAAGACCTGGATGGAACAGAGCCTTGCCCAGTTGTCATGGTAAGAACAGTTTTTCATTTATTTCAGTTGCTGTTATTACTCTTGCTTAGTCATATGGAAGAAACATGAAAAATTAGAAGTGATTTTAATAATATTCTCTTTCAGGAAACATACATTTTCAATATTATATGTAATAAGATACATATTTAATAACTCAGGAAACTATTTATTCAAGTTTCTATTTAAACATTGGATAAATAGTGCTATATGTTATTATTGTGAATAGAGGGTTACTAATAATGTCATTCTGTATGCTGACAGGTATTCTTGAAATAATTAACAGCAGAGTATATAGAGTTATACCATATATATGCATTTAAATACAGAATTTAGTACACTTTGGATGTCACAAAATACATTTGTTTCTTTTTGTTATTACTGGTTATGAAACCTCATAGATGAAATATTTTGTATATACAACATTATGTCACTTAAGTGTTTGGATGTGTGGTCTGTAGAAAAATTAAACCTTGAAATGAATGAAAGATCCAATTATTCAAAATTTCATGGATATGAAGAACTCCACTCATTTCAGAAATGTCCTGACTTCAGTTATATTACCATTGACTGTCTCAAGCATCAGCATTTTCAGATTTAAACTCTAAGATTAATTTTTTATTTTACTGATTTCTTAACAGAAATACCCATTTCAAGCTTTTCACTTTGTAAAGTCATGTATTCTGTGAAATTAAGCACAAAACCTCTCCCCTCTCCCATGTATGCAGATATTAATAACAGAAAAATGCCAAATTACAAAATTTACATTTGCTCCATAAGTTAAAATAAAATCCAATTAAGCTGTTCCTTTCAGTTCCTTTTTTATAATTTGAAGACAAAATCCCCTGTTAAATCCATTTCCAATTTGAATAAATGTATATTTTAAATAGAATATGGATTTCCTTTATTGTGTATTTTAAATTTCTATTGCAAGCTGGTGGAGTACCAATAAAGCAGAAAAAAAATAAACAATCAAATCTAAAGAATATGCAGTATTATAAGCATTTGAAGAAGTTTAATATTTTCTTGTCCACCAAAATCATCATAGTACTGAATTCCAAAATTCAATGGCATTGAATTGGAACATTGGCTCTAGCAAATGTTTGGAAGTGCATTCAAACTTGTAGGCTGTGTGCAACGAAAGTCAAAAGTGTTTTCCTCATTTTAAAATGAGATATGAAAGTTGTTTCCTAGAGAGGAGTTGGTGAGGAAGGTTGCATGTAAGATGGGAAAGGTTCCCTTTTTTTTTTTTTGAAGGTCTTATAGGAAATGAAAGATAAAGAATTTCTTTATCAATACAATAATTGTATCTATTAGTATCACTTGTAATCTACTTAGCAATCTTTCATTGCTATCTATTTTAACATTCACTAAAGGGAGAATGCTTTGCTTGGAAGCACTGCCATTGTAATTAAAGGGAAAAAACTATTATTATAAAAGGAGTAGTGGATATCTGTCACCAGCTCTAAATGGACCATTTGCTTTCCTGAATGCAAAAGGCCTTCTTTCAAAGATGAAAAACTGCACACTACTTTGATATGATGTCACAGAATAGCCTCCACAAAATAAAAAAGGCATTAGCTTTGCAATTTTCGCTTGTTTTCCTTATATTTCTTTTTTATCCAGTTAAGAGTTGATGGAGGTTTGTAGTTATGTTGCTGTGATATATTACAGTATATTTTGAAGACATAGTCAATGCTTTCCACTTTTGTGGGATATATTCCAAGTGTCTTGGTTTGAGGGGAAAAAACCAAGATGTTTACTCACAAGAGGAGGAGGGGACTTCCTCCTCAGATAATCA
>JAWWLZ010000082.1:135599824-135645861 GCA_035041345.1 Poliocrania exsul | reverse complement strand
TGCTTTCTTTGTTAACCACTGGCAAGGACAGTTAATGGCAGGGGAGAGAATTTACATAATAATTCCAAACTACAACACCAAGAAAAACAGAAATTTTATATAGCTGTGAGAAAGATATCAGTTGATTAGCTTTCAGTTACATGGACCTGGTAGAAACAGTTCAAGAACTGAATTTTGCTCTTGACCACCAGTCTCACCTACACAATAAAATTAGCATAGTAGAAATCATATTCCTCCATTTTGCTAGTTGTATTTTTGAAACTCCATTGAAACTGAGAACATTGTAATGAAATGTGCTATAAAATACCACCTCAGCAAGTGTGGGTGTTACATGTATTTATTTATTTATAAGAAAAAAAAACACGGAGCCTGTGAACAGTGTTTGTCCCCATAATACTTTGATCTAATGTTTTAGGTATGGAGCAAAAATAGTTTGTTGTTTTGTTTTTTGTTTTTTTGTTTTTTATAAAATTACCTATCACGCACTCTAAATCTTTACATTTTTAATATAAATTTAGAATCCAGGTTCTTCTTTTAAATTCTTTTGAGCCATATTTAACCACACAGATTTATAGGGAGAGTGAGGTACCTCAGAATACATAAAAGAGAAATATTATGAATGAGTATTCTCATTTTGCTCATAGTTGTAGCTAAGTAGGTCAGAAGAGAGGAAGGGAAAACCTTCGACATTCCAGGTGACTCACTCAGCTCAAGGGATATGCTTTACAATTTATAGTATTGGTCACGTAAAGAGTATAAATCAAAACACATAGAAAAGCTTTTCCTATTTTAAGAGAATAGTACTTGATCTAAGATAAAAGGCTTTAAGTATTCTCTGAAAGTGTCTGGTACATCAAGCCCCATGCAAAATCTTTTTTGAGGCACACTGATGTTCCATGTCTGGCCAGGCTTCATTATGAGCCGGCTGATGAGTCACTCAGTCTATCAAAACTTGCTTTCCTGAAATGTGCAAAACTAGAATATATGAGTATTTATAGACCATACAAAACAAAAACTGATGATTTTGGAGTTAGATTAAAGCTGAGCAATTTTTGCAATTCTACCTTTATTCCTTAATATATTATATGACCTATTTCCATGAGCATTAGGCATGACTTGCATTTGGCTGAAACAATTTTTTTAAAATGACCTTGAGCCTTTCTAATAAGTGTGGGAAGTGAACCAAATCATTGGCTTCATTCCTTTATGAACACATGCAAAGATTATCCAGGCTAATATGCTAAGCTATTTGGTATTTCATGGTGGATATTCAGAACAGGATGTAATTAACATATGCAGATGAAATATTAATATGACAGAGACAGTGATTAATGATTTCTTTTAGCTACACCAACTATAGGTAATTTTAAATCTTTGCTAGCAAACAATAATTATTTACAAAATAGCAAATAGTCCTGTAATGGGAAGTCGTATTTATGACTGTGAACACCTTGTTTCTACCAGAAGAAATCATTTATTGATCACTAAAAAATATTACTGCATTTCATTAAAGTGTCTTGTTTAATCTTTGGAAATATTTGAATCCAGGTTTCAAAATAACTCCATCTGTTAGATATATCTAACAATATTCAATATTCAGAATATTCATTCTATTTCTTTCTATCTGTAGTAAATTTTTACAGCTATTTGACGTAGTTCAAAGCAGATATATATCTGAAAACATTTAAGACAGAGGACTATACAGAAAAGCTTAATCTTAATATTTATTACTTTGCAATATAGTATATGTTGGCAATATTTTAATTAATCATTAAATATTGATTACTTAATTGGAGGCTTAATAGGTAAAATTGTTATGCACTATTTTCAGAGTGAAGCTGTGATTCTAATGTAGTTACTGCATACTGGCATGTTCTTTTGAAACCAAGACTTTAGTCAGCCATCTTTTTACATGATAAATCATAGTAAAATTTCAAACTAAAGCCAAACTTTACATTTGAATGCAAAGATTTTAATCAAAGCATTTGAAACCTTCATTAAATTTTTTTGTCCCATTCTGCATTTTTGACTACAAATATAGAATTCTTGATTATATTCCCAAATCCCTAACTATAATATATAAGTAATTAAAAAGAAAATTTTGAAAAGTGCACAAAACAGTTGTTAGAAGGCTAACATTAACTTTCTTATGTGGCATTTAACATTTTCATAATTTTTAAAAAAGCAACCAAACAAAATACACTTCTGAACAATACTACTATTTTTGAAGTGACAAAATGAGTCAAATTAATACGTAAAGTGTAACTAGATCAGTATCAGACATTATTACAGGGATACTGTAGATGGATAGTAGTAAGTATTTTGGGTTGGCTACAGTTGCTACTTATTAATTGTGGGGTGGTTTATTTGCTAAAAAAATCCACTTGTATTTAACTGGTTTTAATTATTTTATTAATTCAACATGCCAGGATGATATGTGCTCTTTCAGTTTTCTGCAAGAGGCTTATTCCTCAACGTTATTATTATTTTTTTTTAATACTGTACCTGTGGCAGATAATTAAGTTTGGAGTAAACACATTGCCCTCATACTTTGGAGGTGGCAGAGGATTAAATGAGATAGTAGAATACAAGCAGAGATACAGGGAGGATACAAAGCCAGAATGGCTTACAATCTCTAAAGAATTCTTGCAAAATCTGAAAGTAGTTCTCTGAAATCCAATGTTTATCTTTCTCATGTTAGAAAAGGCCCTCAGACAGAAATGCTTGAGGGCTGCATGAGTTCAAATGGTATATTTATGGTATAAAGAGTGGAACAAAGTCACTGAAAGAAGTGCAAAGACCTACCTTAGTTAACATTCCATTAAGCTAGTAAAAATTCTAAAGGTGTTAAGATATGTTTAAGAGCTGGCAGAGGTGATGCTGCAATTGTAATTAACAATTACCTCTGAGTCTTTCATTTAAAAGACATTAATCCCTACTAATTTCATGTTTGAATGATGACTAGCTAAATGATATTACAGAATGAAAATCATTAATTGCCATGGTCATGTGAACAAGTTGTACCACCTGCTCTTGGATCTTCCGTATTGAGTCATCCTTCTGACTAGATTTCTTCACTATCTACTTTAGAAACCATGACCATTCATATAAGGTATAACTATTATTTTTCTCATATTATGCATGTACTTTCATACTTGGACATCTCTGAATAGGTAAAGCATTCAACTTCATGGCATTTACACCATAAAAGGCAAAATTGATGCTCTTACTTTAAAACTACTGTCAACTCAATAGTTCCCTTAAATATTTTTAAGTAAAATCTGTAAAACTGGTAATGGGGAAAAAAAAACATAGCCCCTTGGAATATAATACTGTGCAGTCTGACCACTTACTCTCTTAACTCTTTGTTAACTTTGTTAACAACAAGTGAGAAGGGAGAATAATTTTCTTTTAAAATAGTAAAAATTATATTCATTTACTAGAGAGTGTAGTATAGCATGCATATATATAAAAGTATAAAGCCATGCTTAATAATTAATTTATGTGAGACAGTAGTATACCGCTATAAGTAATAAAGTGATGTGATACTTATGTTCAAAACAATTCAATTTAAAACTCACAAATCTAAGATTTAAAAGTTTGTCAGACAGAATTAAGGCAGTTGTGCATTTCACAGTGCGTTTGGAACATCTTCGACAGTGATCTTACATACTACTGTGGCTGGGAGAGGGTATAATTTCTTTTTTGTTTTTAGTCTACTGATGATAGAGTTGCTTATGTTTGTAGCCACCACATGAAGAGTTGCTATTTAAATCTGTTTCAAAGTTTGAATGAGGGCAATTGCAGAAGCCACAGAGTATTCCTGCAGGTAATGATGCTGAATGTTACTGTGAATGAGGCATTCTGGGTTTCTGTGTTTTATAGTTCCAAATGATGTTCAGTTTAACCACTTAAGCAACATGCTTTACTTAAAATTGTTATATGCTGGCTGCTTACAAAGAACTTCTCATTTTCTTTTTGCCCAGAATAACACATTTGTTTTATAAAATCACATAGAATGACCTGAGTACTTAGAAGTAGAATTGAAATCAGTTAGGATTGCATTTTGAATATAAAAATGCTATTAAATGCTAAATATTCTGAAAAGTTAGTTCTTAATAGCCAGACTTGAAAAGGCAGTTGAAGGTCTTTTGAAGAAATTATAAATTTTATTTTATTGTGATTGAAATATCTTCTCAATATGTAATTTTTGTTCCCAAGCTTCCACTCTGCATTTTTCAAAATAACGCCCATTGCTTTAGCATTCCAAGCTTTCCTCCCAGTATAGTCAGTGAAGACAGGCTTCTTAAAAGATCACCAAAGAGCTTCTTAGGAAGGCATATTTTTCCATTTGCATTGGACTGCTTGAACAGTATTTACCCTGTTTGCATACTCAGCAGGGTATGACTTAGAACAACCACAAAGGAAATACTAGATTAGTGAAATATCTGAATGTACTGCATATGGCAAACTATTATGAAGGGATGTATGTGTTAAAATTTAGCTAATCTAAAACTTAGATTTCTCAGAAAGTAAAAGAATAGGCATCTGAGTGTACTTTAACTTGTAAACCTTGCACTGCAGGTGCTTTCCAGTATGATCATGCTCATTACTCCTCTTCCATGGAGAGGAGACCATTGTACAGAAACAACTGCTGAGTGGAAAAGCCAAAGAGAGAAAGAGCTAACTTCCACATAGTGGATTTGGTAGTAATTGAGTAGAGATTTAGATACCAGTATATACTTTTGTGAGATAGTAGTCTCATTTTTCCTAAGACATGTAACTGATAGTTTATTGTAAAATATGCAAATAGTTTTGGGAGTAGGAAAATTAAAATCTTTCTATATGACTATATAGATAGCTGGTATTTTGCTGTAAACTCCACATTTTTTGAAATTATGATGAGTTAAAAATCTCAGCTTTTCCTAAAGATATTTTCTTCATATCAGACAAAGTTTGAAAATGTTACTGGAATTAACTATAAATATTATGAATTCCAGAAAAATTCAGAAAATAATTAAAAATTAATAAAGGCACAAACAGATGTCTGCAGCAAGTATTACTCTTGAGTGTCTGACCTTTTACACATACATTTGGAATTCATAATATGACTTTACAATGTCCATTGAATAATAAATGTTGTGTGTAATTATTCCAAGCTTTCATTTAAGAAGTAATAATGTAATATCATGGTAAATAAAGTATAAGAAATTAAGAAATGTGTTAGTTAGAATGATCTCATTAAAATCAGCTGCCAGAGAATCCTAATATCCAGTGTATTGAAGGGATTAGTTAAGTAGAGTGCACAGTAAAACCAGGCACATCTTCTGTTGAACTAAATATGCAGCCAATTATTAGAAGCATACTTTAATGAAGGAAATTTTAAAAAGGAGAAAGAACTTAAGCTATATATACTTGATTTTTTCAGCTTTAATTTTTAATTTTTCTTTACTATAATAAATTGATTTGAAATCAAGCATATCTATCCAATCCAGAATTTGAAATAGGTTTGCTTATATGCTTATATGTTAGTTTGAATAAACATTATGAACAAGCAAGGAAAATCTAATAGGCAACTTTAATATTTTTTGTGAATGCCATGTAAATGTTACACTGAGTTTCTAATTTATTTGGCAATAAAAATACATAGAAAGCACACATGAAAGTAGAGAAAACTGTATGTGATTTTTTTTCTTATTTATAATATGAAAGACTGACAATTTGTTGTTTTTGCTTTGAATACACAAATTTTCAAGTAGAAAGTTGAAAAACCATTATTTTACTTTCAAAAAAAAATTCATAATTTATTTTGAGGTGGAGAGAAAAACACTTTTTAGCAGTAGTTTACATAAATATATGTTTGTTTCTTTATTTAGTGTTAGCACCATAGGTGTATTTTTTCTTTTTTTTTCTGTTTTTTGTTCTTGTTCTTTTTTTTTTTTCTTTGTTTTGTTTTGTTTAGAACAGACAAGGTGACTTCAGGGTATTCTGTTCTTAGAAGGAAAAAAAAAGATCACTACCACTTATTCACACAGAGAAGCAAATATTTATTTTCCATAGTCTGCAAGACACTGATGTAACACAGGATTATGTGACATCAGTTAATAATCACGGTAAATCAATTAATTAATAACTTTCATTAAAGAAACTGATCCAGTCACCTGCACTGGCTGTAGCTGACAAATATGCTTATTTCTGACTTAACCTGAGGCAGAAGGTCCTCACTCTAGTCTAATAAGATTTCAGTTGTCAACTGGAAGAAGATTTATTAGTTGGGTTATGCTGGTGATAACATGTATAAGACTAATTTCATTCTTTGCACAAGTTTTGTCATCTCCACATTTGCTGTCACAGTGGGTAGTAGGGGAGGGTTCTGGGGAATAGAAAAACCTACAGTCAGGAAGCTCTGTTGTTTCACATTTTAATTGAAATTTATTTTCCTTCTTGACTGGGATATATACAGCATTTAGTCAACATAATATAGGAATGGTAAACAAGTTTAAGAGTATAGCTGCCCCTTTTAGATCTTATGTTTCTTGACATTTAATTCAGAAGCTGCTTGTGTTACAGCTTTTTTTCTGAAGTTACACTCTTGAAAGAACAGTGTCTCCCACAACAAAACTTTACCCCGGTTTTGAGGTATTCACTGAAAACTTTTCATGACATGTTTCTCTTTTATACCATAAAGTGTAGCTGTGTGTTAAGAAGTTAATGCAATAAATCACAACACTATGCAAGACATGTTCATGTATTCCAACTACTGCAGAAATTGTTTTGTTGTTATGAATTTAAAAGATTACAGTTTCTTTATTGTCACACTGAACATTTTATATGTTTCTGTTTTTTTGTTAATCAGTTACCAATGAAGCTGGTAGTTCAAAGCTATACTTTGGTAGCATGCCAGGAAATACACTGGATTGATTTGTTGGTGAAGTTTTAATAAAAAATATTTTCATATATTAAGCTGTATTTCTATTTAGAGTTGAGAGCAAATATAAGTAATGGAAGGCCAGAGAGCATTAATTACAGTGATGTTTTATTTATCTTCAGTTCAAATACCGGTGATTAAGTTAACATCTTTTATTTCATCATAAGATAAAATTACCAAATGAATAGCGAAACAGCTGTCCTAAAACAGAGCAGACTTTCTCAATGAGAGTAAATGTGACAATAATGTGCTCAGAATGTAACTGAAGTGTCTATAACATATTAAAATTGGGCACTCTTGGAGGAAGGGAAGAACAACTTTTTTATTTATTTATTTTACTTTGTATGGGGAATGATATCAAAACAAAGAAGCTCATTGAAACAGATTTGAAGATAATAGCAAAAAGTAAGTAACCTGGAATCATGTAAAGAATTAGAGATCAGACCAATTAGAATCAAAACTTAAATGGATCATCCAATGAGGTGGTGAAACAAGAGAGTCAGGGAATCTAATAGACATTAAGGTATGTATTTCAGGGAAAGGAATCATGTTCAAAAGAAGGTAGTAGAAAGTGAGGCTAACAGGGTTTTGAGAAAAAAACTTTTAAATTTAATCTAACTAGTAATACACTTTTTCAAAGATTAGAAAAGTGGGAAACTTATTAAAGGATCAACAGCAGATCAAGACCAAAAATACATTAAAGGAAAATGTTATTGAAGGAGGGAGGAGGGGGCTAATTAAGTTATATGCTATGTTATGTTATCTTTGTTATATTACCTTACTGAGGTAACCAGAGAGGCTGTGCATTAGAATCTTTCCTTTGGCTCAAAGGAACAGTCAAAATAAAGAACATCTATAAACTGAACAGACTTTTCTGTGTAGTTCTGAAAGAGATTTATATGAAGTTTTTTGAGTACAAATGTTGACTTAAGGTTAAGGTAGCCTTTCTATAGAAGTAGTGGGAGGTATTGAACCTGTCAAAAATCTTCCATGATGAGCAATTGGCCAATTTCCACAGTTAGAAAATTGATAGAGATTATTTAGGGAAAAAAAAAATGTAGAGCTAGGAGATGCATTATTCAACATGCTAAAGGAAAATCAATAGAAATTTTGAAGAAGAATGTGGACTTTTTTTGAGAAGTCTTAGAGCTCAACAGGCATTGAATGAAATTAAAAAGAGTTTATATTGTATCACTGAATTCTTAAAGACATTTGGCAGCGTTCCATGAAGAAAGATTGTCTTTTGAAGGAAAGGTAATACATTGTGTTAGAATAATATTTGATTACAAGGTAAGAATTGAAAGCTGTTGGTGCGATGGCAAGTTTTATATTACCTAGAAAAAAAAAATACAGTAAAAGAAGGTAACCACAAAGATCCCACGCATACTTGGGTTGGGAATTGTGCTGTCCAATACAACTTCACATAAAATTTGGAAGATAAAGTTTGCACTATCACAAAATTATATTGTATAATCATGTCTAGAGTCAAATGCACAAAGTTTCATCCTTAATAGTGGGTGACTTACAGAGTAAAATGTACATAAATTTCACTTTTGTTAAGTGCAGACTAAATAAATGCTCATAGAAGAAATAAGTATAGGCATGTGATAACAGACAATTAGATTTTTATTGTGAGATATAGAATGGGTCAGGTTGGAAGGGACCACACTGACTCATCCCGTCCAATATCCCTGCTCAAGCATAGTGTTCCTAGAGCGGGTTGTACAGGATTGTGTCTAGGCAATTATGGAATATGCCCTCTGAGAGAAATTCCACAATCTCTCTGGGCACAGTACAGAACTTCTTCTCATATTCAGGGGAATTTCCTGTGCATCAGTTCCTGCCTATTACATGGCTCCACTAAGAAGAGCGTGGCTCAATCCTCTTCACGCCCTCCCTCAGACAGTTCTGTACATTCATGAGGTCCCCTCTCAGTCATCTCTTCTCAGGGCAGAACAGGCCCAGCTCTCTCAGCCTTTCCTAATAAGAGAGATGCTCCAGTCTAAGGTAAATTACCTTGAAGTCATTATGACTTCATATGCAGATTAGTAAAAGTCTATCACGGTTATATTTTTTTTCCTCAGAGAGCATCCCAGACATGAGATATATACTGATGAGTCAGTATTAACAAAAGAACAAATAAATATAACATGAAAGTCATTTGCTTCTTGCCTTTAGATATAGAACAGTTTATTTCTCAGCACTTAGATTTCAAGGCTTGAAAATTAAAATTTTTAAATTTAATCTTTATTACAAAGAAATAAAACAGTGTTAGGTTCCTGGGAAGTGCAATTAAAAATACTTTTAAACAGCTGAATAAAAGTTCCATAAATCTATCTTTCTGATACTGAGTAATAGAACTCTACATTATGCTGTCTTCAGCTTGGTAATTTAAAGTGTAGTAAGTAAGATTCTCTGGATTGCCAATCACTAGAGAATCTCAATGATACATGTGAAGGTCTTCCAGACACAAAAGCCAGCAGCCTTGTTTTGTTTCTGTTTTACGGCATCCCTAGGGATTGAGATGTTTCTCAATTAACACAATTCAGAGACTATCAAAAATCTTAGCCAGAAATAGCTGCTATTAATCCTGTTGGGTTTTTTCTGTGTATCAGTTAAATACGTGATTTTAAGCAAATTAATGAAGATACTAGTAGTTAAATGTTTCATTGTGGAAAGTGTAAATTCCATAGACTTGTCCTGGGTATGTTCAGAAATGAAGGCTAATAACTAAAAATATGCACAAACTATCATGTGGGTGTGTCTTGGGTTGAGCTAACAAAATGCCAGCTGCCCAATACAGAGTGTCAGTCTCCCTCCCCTTCCCACTGAAAAGTGGGAGAAAGGAGAAAAAAAAACCTGGAAACTCAAAAAAGGTTTAAACTTAAAATAATGAGATATATTTATACAGAAAAGAGAAAATTAAAAAACCCTACAATATAACACACACTTACACAAGTTAGATATAACAACAATTTTCTATTTCCCACTGAAGACAGATCCCATCACTCTGCATTTATAAAACACTCCAAAAGACACCCAGCAAGGCAAAAGAGACAATAACGATAAAATGTTTACTTCCCCAAATTAAAACAAAATGCAATGTAGTGGTGGCAGCAGCAAGGCCCAGCACAGCAGGACAGCGGCAGAGTGTCCTGTCTCTACTGCAGCCATGATGCTAACTAAGAAACTCCTACTCTACTGTATTTGTATTTCAGTTTTGCATCATCTGCTATGAAATATTGCTTTGGTTGCTTAAGTCATGTGACACCTGTCTCTTCTAATCTACGTAGATTCTCTGAGCCTTCTAAATTGAGAGCTACCTAAAACTAAAGCCCAGACTACCACAGGGTAACATATATATTCTCCTGAATTTCAATCTAGAAAACAACTGAACTTAGAATGCTGTTGCATTTGCACAACTAAAACCTATGGTTATTATTCAGGACAAAAATAAAATTGTCTTTAATAACTGTTTTTCTTTTATTTAAAATAAAAATATTAGATTTATTCTTATATTTCTTATTTTGAAAACATTTCTAAAACAGTACAGTTAATTGAAAATCTATCACTTGTTAACATACTGAAATAATTCCATTAGAAATTAGAAGTGTCATTGTTGTAATCTTGCTTTAAATCTTTGAAAAATTAGCAAGAGGTACTGTATAATCAAAAAGTAGTTACACATATAGAAGCTTTAGTTCAGCCAATAAGTAAGAGCTTGAGATTTTAATACTTGTGAAATTCTGTGCTACATGCATGTTGATAAAAATGGCCCTTCTTATATTATATAAAACCGTAAACTGTGCTTGAAATGTCTTAATATATGTTGACATTCTATATTCAAACCCAAGTATAGATATTGCATTTCCTTTTTTTTGTCTTCTTCCATGTTTTAAATGCCAATTCTGCATTATATTTTATTTAATATTTTATATTGGAATTTGTGTGTTCATTGACCTGTTATCTTGGCTATTATTTATTTTATTCTTAACAGTTCTTTCTTACCCTGTTTTTCTTTCCTTTCAGAAATTGAGTCTCTGTTCCTAAATTTCTGGGATTAAGTAGTTATTTCTATTTTTTTCTGATCTGACTGTGTTTGTAATTATCAACAGTGTATTGTTTTGGGCTCTCCCCTTCCCCCGCCCCCCATCATTTCTCACTTTTTTCAGTCTCAGTTTAAAAAGTGGAGATTTCTATCTTCTTAAAATTAATTTGAAAGTCTGTGTTGTAAACCTAAACAGAAATGATGAAAAAGAATGCTGAGATTGAGCAGATTACAATGACAGATTATTTAGTTTATCATTAGCTGTCAGATTTCAAATTTAAAATTACAGTCTGTTATATAAATTAACTGTTACTGCAATTTCCTTTCAAACTGCTGATGCACATGAACACTAAAAATATTGAACATCATTTGGAAACAAAGTGATCATCACTTGGAAACATAAAGTTTCCTTCTCATATTGTAGATATATAGATGATTTGTAAAAAATCATATTCCTTGTACCAGCTGTGATTCACTGCTAGTGCTTAAAAACTTATTTTGGTAAAGGAACATTCTAGAGCCATGCAAATGGGCATTATACAACAGTAAGGAATTTTGAACGGATAATACACTCATTACAACTTCCCCAGTACTAAAGTAGTGAGAGTCTTATTATCAAAACAGAATTCAGGAGCTGATATCACTTATGAGCTCTCTAGTAATAAGTAGATTCATTGTTCTGTGAAGTTGTAAATAAATTCATAAAGTTAGTGAGTTCTAAGAAATCTCATGATTTTAAATTTCATCCTCAGATTTTTTTTTGGTTTTCCTTCTGCTTTATGAAAAGATATTGTAAGCATGTTCTCATCTACTAAGGTTATGAAACAAAAAAATATTCTCAGTGAGAACTCAATTTCATTGTCTGTCAAATGACTGAGAAGCCATTGTCATCCTCTTCATCACATAGTAGGAATGATTCTTTCTTAAACCAAATAAGTAATGAAATTTAATTTAGGTTTGAAGAGTGCACAGCTGAATAAATAAATAATATGTAGGCTATAGAGCCTCAAAAAAAAAAGTTTCTCATTGGAAGAGATGGTTTTTTTTTAAGAGATCTGTGAATCCTTACACTTTTTTGATTCATACTTTCTCTTGCATCATTATGCCACAATTTGCTATTGTAGCTAAAATGTGTTAGGTTTGTTAATCTCTGACTTATTTTTACTTCTCCACATCTGTCATAGAGTGCTCTTTTCCTCTTGTCATCTAAATATACTTGAAATACTCTGAAACAGTCTTCCCTAGAAGACTGCCAATTTTCTTTTTTTTTTTTTTTATTAATTTGTTATGTTGAAAGGTAAATTGCTTTAAAATGATTGCTCATTTTCTTTCAGAAGTTCCTTAAATATCATGTCAAGGCTTTGCTGCAGATGGTTGACTTGGAAAGTGTGTTTAAGCTTTAATTTAGTTATTTTTTCCAGCTGTGGAAGCTAGAACACTGGTGTGCTCTTTGGAAGGAATGAAGCCAAGACACAGGCCGACTGCAAAAACCTATTCAAACTCTATTTATTTCTAGCAAAGACTGTTTCACTGCAAAGACAAATAGAACAAAATATGTTAGACAGCATTTTCTCTTATTTGATGGCTCCTTTCTCAGACCCTGCTACTTTAACTCCAGTTTATTGGCAGAAACAAAATAAAGCTATACCTAAATGAAAGAACACAGCCTTATTAAGTGGGTGCTTCTGAAGTGAGACAGTCCTGGATATGTATCACACAGAGTTCTAACGGTTTTATCATCTGGTGCCAGAGAACTCTAGTGCAAGGAGAAACATGGAGTGGAGGTGCCTCACCATCCTCCAGCTTGCTGGGAACAGTAATACAGAGAGAACTCATATCCCATCTTATGTTCCAGGGGCAAGCAACATGAAAAAAAGTCTTCATGAGCTGCCCACAATTACTTCGAAAGTTAAGAAAAAAAATTTAATGCATTAAGCATCACTTAGGAATCTAGAAGACTATATAACACTGGAAATTAGTTTAATCTGCTACTATCTGTTGAATTCTTACATAAAGCTTTTTCTTGCATTAGTAGGAGAAAAATAAGGAATTAAGATTCATAATTGTCTGCTATTCAGCTATTTTAGATTCAAAATTGTTAGTGCATCTGTTAAACAAGGATTTAAAAAGTCACATAATTTAAGACTAGTTTCAATATGGTTATATTTTAGTTTTATTTCTATGTTAATAATAAATTAAATGTGTTTATTTGATATCTGCTTATGCTTTACTATGAAATATTTTGAAATATACATGCCAGTATTTGATAATAAATAATTCATGATATATAGCTCTACCCTGACATTTAAAAATGGAATCATTGTGTAGAATTAGATTTTGGGTAAATAAAATTGGAACTCTGACTCTTCAAATTTCTTTAATATTCTCTGTAAAGCTTTGACAATTTAGACAGGAGCACAGGGTTTTGTTTTTATGGTTCTGAACTTTGCTGCCCATCAAAAATGAACATGAATTAACACACATGAGACAGAAAGAGAAATATGTCTTATTTCCAGCTAATTTCATTTGTTCTAAACAATATAGGAAAAATAAATATATAAGCAATAATTTTACAAATTGATACTTTGGCTATTTGAATAACAGCCAATATTATGAAGGAGCTATCCGATGTGAACACATTCTACAGCAGAACTAAATGTAGGATTTTGACCTTCTGTCACATCTCAGTTTCTATTAGAAAATTTATTTCACACTTTCCTTAACCTTGGTTAAAATGAGTAAATTTAGTAAAGTAATTTTAAGCAACACATGATTTCAGTACTTAAGAAAACTACACAGAACTTTTTAAAACTGTGTGCACCATAGTTCCTTAGGGAAAAAAAAACTAATATAATTGAAATGGAATAATCATTGAGAGTGCAAACACTGTTTCTAAAGTTAGGCATTTTCCTCTGAATCTGAAAATGTATCTCATATTAATCTCTATAAAATCTACTTTTCATACCTTCAGAAAAAAACATTTTGTTTTCTTTAGAAAATTTCAGGAAACAGAAACTGAATACAGAAAGTCATTTGGATTTGCTTTTGGTGGTTTTAAAGGTAAAAGTTACTCAACTGTTAAAGAAATTTGCATAGAAATAATTTGACAATGTTTAATTGAATTTTATGTACATATATAAACTTCGTGTATTAAATAGCAACAAAAGTGCTTCTAAATTTTCCGCAGCTTCTGTTTATTTAAAACAAAGAGGTACTTTCATCTTGAAATGTAATCTTAAAATGTATCAAATTATGCTTCTCTGCTAGTTATCTGCTACTCAGATATTGAACTCCTTGGTTTTCTTGTTAAAAGAGATATTTTATTGATTACACATCTTTTAGAAAACTTCCACATTTTTTATAATTCAAATTTGTGATAGATTCTTTTTATTTATTTATTTAGGAAGAATTGACTTTTAGGTTTCCTCCCATTTTGTCTTTCTTTATTCATAATATTCTTTTCTTTATGATTTCCTCTTCTAGAAAATATAACATAGCCCAACCTATTATTGCAGTTAAGTTTGTGGGTTTAGCATTGCTAGCACAAGAAAATTGAATAAACCCCTTTCTCATGTTACAGTCAATTAGGATAGATAGACAGATAGATAGATGATAGATAGATAGATAGATAGATAGATAGATAGATAGATAGATAGATAGATAGATAGATAGATAGATAGATAGATAATGGGTAACCAATTATAATAACTACTGTCTCTTGTCTGTTTGGATATCTTTAACCCATTAAGACAGAGATTTATATGTCTTGTTCTTCCAGGAATCACCCAAAAACTTAATAAATTCCCAAAAGTAGATATGAGAATATCTAAAATTAATGTATTATACTAAAATTGCTGACTAAACAAAACCTAATCTTTCAAAAATTCCTGCTATATCATAATACAACCAAAACTTGCTACTGCCAAAAACTCGATGTGATGTTCCTGCTGAGACCTTACTGCTTTTGAATGGAGCAGAACTGTTACTCTCTCATTTTTTAAATCAATTTTGATTTCATAGTTGAACTGTGTTGTGAAGACTGAAGAGGCAACAGTAGGGAAATCTTCCATATTTTTCTTTACTTTTTTCCTTTGGTACTGCTTTCCAGCCTTACAATGGTGCACTGTTCTCTGTATTTGTTGGTATCTTTTTATTTCTAAAGTATTTCTATATTTTCAAATGGTAACTGAAATACATATTTCTATATCAGATTGTCTTTCACATATTCATTGTATTTTCAAAACAGTTTTAGGATCTTCATCACTTTCACATATGCAGATTGATATCCACAATAAAGATACCTTTCATTTAGAACATGAGAGTAAATTTGACTACCATTTTATATGTTAGAATTTCCTTTGCATGACTTTTTAAATTATTTTATAAGTGTGGGGTGATATGTCAGTCACTGTATTTGTTTTCTTGTTACCTATAAATTAGTGTTGGCTTAACCACTACAAGAAATCACTGCAACTGAAAATCTCACTATTGGACTGCAAAGGATAAATAGACGGCATTGTATTAAATCAGACTAGGATAAAGAGAAATAAATGATTTAATATATGTGCTAGTTTGGGCTGATAAAGTTAATTTTCTTCACAGTAGCTGGTATGGTCTATGTTTTGGATTTGTGCTCATTGATAATACAGGGATGTTTTTGTTACTGCTGAGAGGTATTTACAGTTTCAGGGCTGGTCCTCATATCATTCCACAAGCACAAGAAGTTGGGAGATGACATAGCTGGGATAGCTGATCCCAAATAACCAAAGGGATATTCTGAAACTTTTATCATCATATTAATCAGTAATCTAGGGGGAAAGCTGGGCCTGGGTTGCTGATCAGTAACTGGCAAGGTATTGGTTGCTTGGTGGTGAACAAATGCTTTCATTTGCATCACTTGTCTGTCTTGGGTTATGTTTCTCTCTCTTTGTTATTTTCCTTTGCATTATAATTCTCATTTTCATCCTTCAAATCCCCTCCCTTCTCCACAGGGGGAAATGAGCGAGCAGGACTTTGTGGTGTTTATTTGGCATCTGAGATTAAACCACAAGACATTAAATTCTATAAAAAATACCTAATCATTTCACTAAATAATTATTTTTCTTAACCTACTCATTTAAGCAAATTAAATACTAGGTATCCTAGTCTGGATTTTGAAACAATAGCCCATTAAATAAAATGTCTGCTCTTTAAGGCATGTTTTTCCTCCCTTTTCAGAGTGTATGCACTCTTACTATTTTTTTAATTGTATTTGTAGCTGTGTAATCAAATATATTTGCATGACAAAGCCATATTGTGCCATTTATTTTTAAGTGGCATTCTCCATTGATTTCACTGAGGACTGCTGCTTTAAAATGGATGGTGCAATATGACACTTAAATATGCAAATACAACTAAATTATGTTAGATCCTAGCAGTAGAAGCTAGAAAGCAGGTGATCTGAAAGCAGTAGTAGGAATTTAAAAAATCAAGCTGCAGAAAAAAAAAGATAGCAAAAATATTAATTTCTTTAAAAGATGAAGAGATTTGAGATTGACTCTCCTGTAGTACAGTCTTCACAGTTCTTTTACTGAAGTTTTGCCTTGTGGGTTCTTACTTTTGGTTAAACTGTGAATGCACAATGGAAAACATATCAGCAATAATTATTGCACATGACAAGGGCTTTTAACCCCCTATTTTTTTTGCTGGAAATAGAGAAAAAGTTACTTTATAGCTGTAGTTAGATTACAAGGATATGTTGTTGTGCTGTTGTGGGTGATTTTGCCTCTGGTTTTCATCTATATTTCTTTTACAAGTGAATGCTGAAATTTGAGAAAAGGTGTCACTGATGATGGTAATGTATTTTATATTGTATCCTCTATTTACTAATGCATTGCGATGAAGAGGTAAAATTTAGTTCTTTGACAGACGTGCAAGAATATTAATGATCTAGGTGTGTAATCTTCCTGATAACAAAGCTTGCAAATTTAGATGCAGAATGGGCGATACTTCTTTGTTGTTGTGATAGGGCTTTTTCAAGGGTTGCAGAAAGTGCTATTTTACAAGGCAAGATACCATAAAAGTTCAGCACCCATAGGAACCTTTTCCATTAATGATAATAATTATGTTTCAAGGTAACAGTGAGCAGTGCATCAATACATCGATTTTTATCTCATTCTTATCAGAGTTAAGTCCCTTTTGTCCCCCACTAGTGTTCCATTGGTGACCCTGGAAGACAGGATAAGGACAGCATATTGGGTAACATTTTTGTGAATACACTAGAATAAGACAGCATAAATAAGTACATAAACTGATACATTGTTGCAGAGTCTAAGCAAACATTATTTAAAAATATTGAAATAAACTTTAGACATTTTAAAGTAAACGTTTCCCAAAAGGTAAAGAAGGAAATATAGTTAGTGAACTCTGAGTTTACTAAAATAAGAAGCAAACCTCTTCCTCCTCCCCAACATATTCAGAAATGTCTTGCAAGACAGTCTTGCTGCTATGAGAATTCAATGATTTACCACCTCATGATTTAGGAAATTCAACATTTTCTCAGCTTGCAAAAGTCAACTAGGTGCCTGCATCTTGAATTAACTTTCCTTTATAGCAGTTTTTTTTGAAACCTAGGAAGGTGTATTCTTGTGAATGTAAAGAGCCATTATAGAAGCAGTTGGAAAATAATGGGAGACAGTAAGGGAAAACCCAGAAAGGGAAGAGGAAAAAATCCAGAATGAGAAAACTAAGACATTACTGTGAAATACTCAAAAGCAGATATGTTGTTCTGGCTGCAAATCAAATATTGCATATGTCAGAGTGATAAATATTTCATGTCTAACTCCAATCTGTACTGAGCATGTTGTAGCAAAGGCTGCAGACAAATCTCGTTGAGAGTCTGTACCTGAAAGATCCCTACTGGAAATCCTGGTTCCAGACTTGTTCTGTGTCTCTTCTCCACTTGTTTGAACAGCTATGTGCCAGCTTCTCTTGTGTGAACAGATATAAGCCCACAACAAATCCAGTGAAGATGTATATTTTTATCATGAAATACAGTGTGTGAGAAAAACGTTTAAATGTTTCAATGTGTTATACAAACATTTGAATAATTACTGGCTATAAAAGAAAATGGTTTTGTAATCACCTGTTAGGGACGCTTAAGTTATTTTAGCTGGACTTCAATATTATTGAGAAATTTTTAAGGTGCTAGATCTTATTTTGTATTTGGTGGGGGTTTTTGTTTTGTTTGTTTGTTTGTTTTTTAATTTGTAAAAATTGTTCAGTTTCATCTCTGTTGGAGATCTATAGCATTTTTTTAGTGAAATTATTTTTGACTCTTTTTTATACCAGCTGTGATAATACCACCTTTCACATATCATGGAATATTTTGCCTCGATATATACATAGATAAATATATTTTGCTCTGCTTTAAGTATAGTAGTAGTTTTGTAAAAACACTTTTTTAAAATTAGGAAAATACATTTATTAATTGCATAAGTTGTAGGAATAAATAGGGATATTTAAAAAAACCCCACATCATTTTTCTTTATAAGTAAAGGTCCACTCTGGGGCAGCCACGTGGTGTAATGGAGAGCACTCCAGACTCCAAATCCCAAGGTCATGAGTTCGAGTCTCTTTGGGGACCGTCCCCTGGCAGTTAAATGCCTCCCTGATATCTGATCCTGTCAGATCTCGGATTATAAGGAGGGTCAGCCTCAGTTAGTACTGGGTGCTGTGACAGTCCCAAGGACTTCCCTGTCACTGTCCAAGCTCGCTTGGCCGTGGCAAATGGACCTTAGGAGTTAAATGGTGGGGCCAGTTCTGCACATGCTGTGCCTCACCTAAACAATCCACTGCGCAGGCTCAAAGGGCACACCCACGCGGGGAGAGCCCTTCTGAAATCTTTGCTTGCAAAGTTTAGCCATACATACAAAGGTCCACTATATATTGAGGGCTAAACACAAAGCTATTAAGTATTGCTTTTGTGTGCTATGACTTCAAGTTTCATTAAGAGTGAAATTCAGTCCCTTTTTTTGTGTCAATGGCCTTGACTTTAATGGAATCATAGGTTTGCCTAAATTTACACATTATTTATATCTGCTGATTAGAAAACTATAATAATGACATGAATGATGGAGTAGGATAGTGGTATTGGTCTTTGAGCAGTAGCTTATTTATTCAACTTACAAAGAGTAAAGAAGGAAATGGAGTTAGACATAAGTAGTAAGGTTTTTTGGCAGTCTTATTTCTTTTATTTTATTGCTTTTGTTGCTTATATTCTTCCATATTCTCTTCTGTTTCATCCAAAACCTGGAATAGAAAATCTTGAGTACTTAAAAGCTGGTAAGCAGATCTGTTTTCATCAAAACTATTTGCCATGTTCGAGTAGTGAAGATTTTCTTTGTGTTTTTCCAATAACTCAAGGTAAATAAATCTCTGAATATGAGGCTCAGCCAAGATTCTTTATATTTTTTTGGCAAAACGTCCAAATAGTTTCATTATCTGAACATGTTTTCACAGGAAAGCATGAATTTCTGATATTTCACATGATGGTGGATTGAGGGAACACATTGAGATTGTTCTTTTAACCCATAGTGGACAATATCCTGAGTACATATGATGGTCTTAGTGTTCACTATGTATCTCAGTGTTCCTATGCACTGTGCTGAGCATTGCCAAGACTATGCCCTGTTCTGGGCCCTGGCTGATTGACTTAATTGTAATGTATCTACCATATCTATCACATCCATACACACTTTGCAAGCAAAAGTCAGACCCCTTCTGTTGACATATTTCAATTACCCTGACTTTCACACTAGCCCAGTAAATCATTTTCAAGTGGTGTATGCAGACTGGAGCAATAGGTGCCATCTGCTCCTGTTTCAGGTACAGTCTGTCAAACTATGAAACTACACCATACTGAAAGGAATTCATGTTAATGTAAATTGCAGAGATCCACTCTCAAAGTGATAGGGCCTTAATCTGCTGCATTTTAAAGATGTGTTCTTTTCGTTGTATACTTCACCAAACATTTTATATGAATTAACTGAAAGTAGTCTTAAAACATGATTTCTAGCTACACTAATAAATATATTGTATTTAGTAAGACAATTAATAAGACAAAACCTTCTGAAATAATAATTAGAAAACCATTTTTTTCTTATTTAATGCAATTCACAACATAGTAATGTTTTGAGAGAATACTACACACAAAAAAACCCTCCAAAAACAAAACAAAAACCAAACAAAAAACAACAAAAAACCACCCCAAACTCCAGATGTGTTTAGCAAATAAAGCATTAAATACTACTTACTTTATAAATGCATCTCTCTACAGGAAAAAAAATGTTATATAGATGAGTTAACACTGAACTCACATAAAAATATTTTATGGTCTAAAACAGTTAGAAAAAATATTCCAAAGACATACCACAGTCTTGACAACAGATTAAACTCCTGAATTAGTAGGTTTGTGTGAGAAGCAGATAATAGGCATAGGAAAACACTAACATTGCATAATGTGTCATATATATGAACCTGGATGTCTGATGAAGAAAAAGAAGAAATAACACTGTTTATTGCTTGACAGTTTTGAATAATGGCAAATAGTAAGTTTTGTTGTAAACCTTAGAAAAATACATTATTGTTGTATATAGCATTGTTATTTATCTGACATTTTATCAAGTATTATAGCTGTTAATAATAGAATAAACATGATGGTTTTGTGATAAAGAAAAGTGTGTGCTCATAACTTTATAGAGAGAGAGTTATAAATAATTGAGATATAAATAAGTGGTACATCATGGTCAGTCAAGAAATCCTGACTTTCTTATTTCAGTAGCTGTAGACATTATTTTGAATTATGAGTCTATTGGCAGGAGTAAGAATTTACTAGTGTGCAGAAGGGCTGCATAATCTATGCTTTTATTATAGCATAAAGCACCATGTGAATGAATAATAGTTTTGTAAACTGTAAATAATAGCATACTGTGTACAAAACACATCATTTATTTATTAAGATGGTTGATAAATAGTAAAGAAAAAAAAATTGATCTGGAAAACTCCAGAGTGCCATCAATTCTCTTTTGATGTATGAGAAAATTGCACATACTCAGTATGTCACTGGATGCACAAATGCAATCCAATGTAGAACTGCAATAAAATTTCTGTAATAGAATATACCAACATACAACAAATCAATTTAAACTGGGTTTTTTATATATAATACTACATTATTAAAAACATTATCTTCACTTTCCAGCACCCTGTGGAAGTCGGTCAACAGGCTCTGAAGGGACTGTATTATCACCAAACTACCCCAAGAATTATAGTGTTGGTCACAACTGTGTTTACTCTATCACTGTTCCTAAGGAATTTGGTAAGTAGGTCCAGTCTCATTCACATGTTTTTGTTGCTTGGATACATTCTGGACTTGCTTGCTTGCTTTTACATAAAAAATATTAGTGAGAAAAAGCTGTTTTAAAGTGATACTTCTGTTAACACTTTTATCATTTTTATAGTGCACTGTTTTCTCAAAATATGTTTTGTTTTGAAATTACTGTTCAGTATTTTTGCTCATTGTGAGGACTAATATGTAACTTAGACTATTTCTGTGATGCCAGAAAATTATAATAATGGTACCAGTTCAAGTTTCTTTTCACAAAAGGTCATGTGCTTAGACTCTAAAAAGTGTAGCATAGCTCCAGCTGCAGGGGAAGCAGTGTTTGTCTTAAATATTTGGTAATAATTCTCTTGTAATCCTTGGCTTCTCTGCATCATGAGCAATGACTTGGTCTTTACTGACAAATGAAATTAGATCACCGTGTATCTACACTGTTTATCTACCTGGTTTTTGTAGATTCCCACATCCTCCAACAAAATTTCACTTCCATACTAACATTTTTTCTGCTGACTAGATGATGCTGACAGGGCTTATACATCACTGTTGTAACTCACTGGATTGATGAATTATTTTATCTCATTTTGTTATTAAACAATGGTTATGATAACAGCTGATTGTTGTTCACTTTGACTTCTTGGTAAGCAGTATGCCACATACTGAATATAATTTATTCTTTTAATACCGGTGTTTCAGATTTATGTTTGGATAAGCAGGACTTTATTCTGACCCACAGCTCACATTGAAAGTTGGTCAAATAACAGGTGTCTAGGGATGGGGATGGGGATTTATTAACCTTCCTTCATGGTGATTGTACAAACATTTTAGCCAGTTAAAGGCAGTGCTTCAACTGCTTTGTGTCCATCTGCCATGCTCATGATATCTGAACTCCCCTAACACCCAATTAATTTGTTCTTATGTATAGCATAGAGGCACATAGCCCACTACAAAAAAAAATTAGGTTTTTAAGAGTATTATCTCCTAAGTCATGGCAATCTCTCCTTATTTCTCAAGAATATTAAGAAAAAATCAAACAAATTTCCACAATTCTTAGTTCATTTCTAGCTGTTAGAAGCAAGCGCTTTTGATATAACTAATTTCTTTAAGATAAAGTGGAAAGTTTATATCCTCCCATTTCCATCAAATCTGATGCTTCTTAGTTTAAGAAACAGATGTCAAGATGTAAAGAGTTGAAATTACTACAATAAAGGATATAAAATGTTAATGCTTTGTTCTTCATATCTTTGACATTCTGGAAAAAAATGAAATTTTGTGATTTCCAGAAATAAAGCCAGAATTCCTAAAACAACACATGGAAATGGGGAAAAATCCCATTCTCTGTATACTTGTTTGGAATAATTTGAGAAACACTCATTTTCTTTACACATTTAGCACGTTAATAACAGTGTTAAGGTATTCTGTTTAACCATTTAAAAGTGCATAGACAAAAAAGAAACCTGATGTAAAGGAAGAAAGTCATGGTTTAGATATGCTTAACCCTAAGAGAACAGGATTCAATGACATACTGTGAAATGTGATTGCATCAGACTATCTGAGATCTTTCACTGCTTTGTCTTTACTCCTTTTTTATTTTGACAATTACTTCATGTACCTGTAGAATATAACGCAGAATTTCTTTTAATCCACTTTTATGCATACAGAAAACAAAAATGCCTGTATCTTGAAAGAAAAAGGTAAAAACCCCATAACTAGTAGTAGCCACTCAAAAATGAGGATGACATGACACATTGAAACAAGTGCTAATATGAATATTTCTATTTTAGCTGCATTTTTTTGCCATGATCATCCTACAGTAACTGAAAGCAGAACTACTTACACCCAAAGCTCAAATTTTAAAATTAAATCTTCCTTTGAATTGTATAGTGCTGTGGGATTTTCTGTAAGTTAATAATACTTCTCATCTCTGCTCTTTCTCTAATCTATCATCACTAAAATTATTCTAATAACAACCATCAAGGAAGTCAAAGTCATTCTGGGAATTGATTTAAGCAAAATTTTTTGGCATTCAATAGAATTATTCATCTCAGTCTGAAATTTTAAAATTTGTGTAATTAAGATGTTTTATCTAATAAGCTTTCTTTAGCTCATACAATATATTCAAGTACAGCTTCAAAGGTTAACAATAAAATTGTAATGCTAAACTATTTCAGATCAGTTTTAGGAAATTATTACTCCAACTGTTGTTTTGGGCCCTGATAGAAGACATTGCATTAGGAAAAGAGACTTCACTTGCAATTCTTGCTATGTAAGAATCACTCACTGGGAAGACAGTCACAAAATAATGCTGGCCATTATGTAAAAAGACACCAGACTTCATCTTCAACTCACTTGCTGGTATACATTACAACATATAAAGTAATTTTCCTAAAGAAAACAGCAATAATTTTTCACAATCTTCTCTATGGCTTCAAATTCCAATGTGAAATATAGCACTATTATTTGCTGAATGGAAGCTCTTCAGGAACTATTTTGGCATTCAATATGGTATATGAGAACTTATAACAAAGAAATGTTTTTGGGGAAAAAGGTAGCTAAAATCAGATCAATATAGAAAAAAAAACCCTACATAGAATGGAATAGCAAATTCAGTGTGTAGATGGGAACTCATTGGCCTGGATTAGTTTTTGATGGAGTGAAAAGAAATGCTATTTCATCTGCAGCTTCTCAGGTTCTCAAGACAAAAATTCTGTGGAAAAGTCATTTCAGTGCAGACTTTTTCCCAGTGTTTCATTATTCTGTCATGCAGAATCACAGTTGCAATATTTCATACCATGACAGCTTTAAGCTACAAGATAAATGATTCACAAAAGCACACAGTGTGCCACAGGCAAAATCTTTTGTAAACATGGAAGACTCATCTTCTTTGACACTTTCCCACTGATATTTTAAAATGGTGGAATGAACATTAGTTGTTCAGCACTGAAATCCAGCACTGATTACAATTAAAATGCAGATGTTTGTTTTTTTTTTCCTGATGCACATGAACTAATTTGTATTCTGTGCTTTGCATAATGGTGTCATCTATACTTCTATTTCAGTTAATATTTTTAACAGCAAAATAAATTTTACATAACCTTGCCTCTTTCTGTTAGAGCAAAAAGATAGATTGAATATCCACAATAAGGTATGCAAGTGTGGCTTTAAGCTATGCTATCAGAAAATTATCAATTCTCAGTGGGCATCAAAAATTTTAAAATTTAAATTAGAACTATCTTTTTCTACCAAGAAGCTAAAAAAATTGCTTAAAATTTGGAAAATATCTAGTTTCCGTGGAGACATTTGGTTTACATTCACAGCAAGACAAAATATTTTAATGATAAGCATGACCATTTGGGACAGGATTTCTTAAAATTCTGGCAACAAAGGTAGCTCCAGTTTGCTTACTGTAAACAGAGAAATTAAAATCCAAAATTCTCTTCAATTTCTGAATAGCTTTTTGGTATTCGCAGACATACTTCTATCATGCACTTCTACTTTTCCTTATGTCTTTTCTTAAATTTCTGGGAGATAGTCCTGAATTATTGTATGTAAGCAACAGGGAGAAGAAAGAAATAGAGTCAAACAACAGAACTCTGGGATTACTATTATTATTAACATCCTTGAAAGAGTGATTTGTTGACAATATTGAAAGGTAAACATGCCAATTTTACTTTGCCAGTGAAGATACTCATAGAACAAACAATGGTGTCAACATGTTTTCTGTTAGACAGCTCACTGCATCTAGAATTGTTAGGCAGCTTAACAGTCATGTCACAAGAGAATTATTTCTGTACTATGTGATTTGATTTCAAACTCAGTTTACATTTGTAAAGGAAAAGATAGGCAAGGACAGATCATAAGCAGCAGAAATGTGCCAAATAACAACCTCACATCAAGGGGAGATTAGAACCAAATGGTATTTATGATAATACTTAGCTGCATTACAGTAAAACATTTGCTTTAATAACTTGAATCCATCATCACTGCTGTGTACATCTTAATTTAATTTAAGAAATGGGGCAGACGTGTATGGACTGATATGTTTGTTTTTTTTAAATGTGGAGGATTTAACTCTGCATCATAAGTTAAAATGGATGGAAATGCCTGGCTGAATATTTTAAAACATAAACTAAGCAATTATTGTATTAAGCCATACTTTGCTGAAGGGGAGATAGAAATGATAAAGTATGATATAAAATATCAAAATGCTGCCATAGGTGGGAATATGATCCTGTTTCCTGCCCTCTTTTGTACAAGCCACCACTTCAAAGTCAGTGAGACCCCATCGTTCAAATAATGCTTACTTGTCAGCAAGATGGAGTAAAACCACAAGGACTGATCCAAATCCTTGTATATACAACTGTATAAAGATTCAAGACACTCATTTCAGGAAAGAGGCAGTGATTCAGCTTGTACAATGTATTTTATAAAAAGTAAGTCAGCCTACCTTTCCTTCCCAAAAAGAGAATGACTTAAAAAAAAAAAGACTTCCCCCCAAAAGTGACCATTTATTTATTTTCAAATTTTTCTTTTATTTAGGTAACTATTAAATTATTTTTAAGAAAAAAACTGTATTTTGTGTATTTGTTCACAAAACTTTTGTATAAAGACAGAAACCCTTACTCTATCATAGGACACTTCTAATTAAAACTAAAAGCATTATAAAAACATGAATCACTTAATCTAGAAATTTAATAAGAGTCAATTTAGTTGAGTATGAAAACTATTAGGAGTATGGCATTTCAGTTTTCTGATTTGTTTTCTCAGTTTTCTAAAGTATACAGTGAACATTAATGCAATGCTGGGGATGCACATACAAATATTTATTATTACCAATAGGAAGAAATACCTGCTGTAAAAGTAATGCCAGTAGGTGATGGAAAGTTTACACCTATTTTCCTTTTTCCTTTACATTCTTTCAAATCTGTTGCCATGTTGTGATTTCTCTTAACACCATTCTGATACTACAAGGTTTTCAAAGGATCTTGTACTAGCATCTGAAAACATTAGAATGATCATTAGTAAATTCTTAAAACTGAACTTCAAAGCTCAGCATTAAAAAGTTTATGAAAGTCCTTTTGCACAATTTTCTTCAGTCAGCTAACTAAGCTTAATTCAAAAGAACATCAACAGAAGTTTTATCTATGATAGGCTTTAGAAACTCTGGCTAGATTTGAGACATCATTGTGCAAAGGATATCAGGCAGACCCAGGACTAGTTTTCATCCCAGAGACAATAAGCCTAATAAAGGTAATATTAAATTGTAATATTTACTTACAATTGATGAAATAATGTTTTTAATTATATATTATCAGTATGAAACATTCACAACATTCTTGTAAATGCTGCTTTATATTAATTTAGCTCGTTGCCAGAATATTGTTTTGATTTCTCTCTGAGTGGACTTAACTGTGGCAGGTACATGTGTTTTCATTTGACTCTTTTGTCAATTTAATTTTGAGAGTTAATGAAGAACTATGAAGAGGGATAAAAATGCTGTCAGATAGCCTTGAGCCACAAGAATATGTAGGTTGTGTGCATTGTGCTAGAAACAAATAATGCACCCTCCTATCACAATAGAAATTCAATATTCTCAACGTGCATTGAGTATGAATTTATTTTCCATTATTTTGAATAAATATGAAAACCCCCTACTTTTCTGAAATTTACAATGCACTCAATTAACTATACAAAAGTATGGTTCATTTCTTCCTTACAGTAAGATTGTATAACTATATAACAAGTACAGTAAAAATGGGTAGAACCTGGCTCATTGTATTGTGTGCAGTTCAGCAAGAAAAGAATGTGAAGGTGGTGAGTGAGAAACAGAAAACTTAGTAGACTACCTTCTGCATATTAAATGGACATGAAAATCCTAATGAAAAAAATCTTCGTCCCTAAGTGTAAGTTCTGGACCTTTGGAGTCAGATACAGTGACGTGATTTGTGTTTTAATCTGTATAATCCAAGTGGGATTGATCTAAATCTGTGAATGTTGTCTTGTGCTGCCCTTAAACACTGCTGATTTATGTGCATATAAGTGTTAGGCTTGCATGCAAAGCAAATGGGTGTGTATGCATGTAACTGAATCCTTTGCTGGAATACATTTCCTCTTGTTTCCCCTTGCTTAAGGCACCTTACTATAAAAGTTAAGTATCTAGTCTAAGTCATTCAGATCCTTGCCCTAACCAACAAAGAGAAGTACATATTTCCATGGTGTGATTTATCCCGTCCAAAACACCTATCTGCAATTCTTTGGAAAAAGATAAAATCTTTGTAATGTAAAAGAAACAGCACAGCCTTATTTTATTGTATTTGTTCTGGCAGCTGTCATGGGTTAAATGAATTAGAGAATATCCCTGCAAATGCAACCCATCCTGCAATTATGTTGCACAGACATAACTTCATGATTTTGCCTTGTGAATATGTGGTAAAGTTGACAATTTCAGATATGTTTCAGTGAGCAGCCATTTAGTGGCTTGAGCTTGGATCATTCAAATTCAAGCTTTACTTAAAATTCCTCACCCTCAAATGTTTTAAACTTAACACTAGAGATTAACAAAATCTGTGTTTTATTATTAAGTGTATATTAGACAATAATATCCCTGCTTCTTTAAGTGTTGTTGGATCACATACTTAAGAAGAATTTCAAGTGGTGAACTGCATTAGTTAGTTATTCTCCAGGAACAGAAAGCCATGGCCTATAGCCTGTCTACAGAGTGAATGGATTTACATTACCATCTGGAAAAATGAAAAATGAAAGGCAGGACAAGTTATATTCTAGAAATACTTTTTTTTTGTGCGTGTGTGGTTTTGTGGGAGAGTTTAGTGAGTATTAAATATTCTCTTCTCCAGAATATATAATAAATGTACCTGAAAGTGCTATTTAAAATGTAACTATTTTCAGAATTTGATGTAAAATTAGTTACAATGCAAGAATTTATTATATATACAAAACAGAAAATTATTTTCTCATTGATGTAAGAATTTCTTCCTTTGAAGAATATTTTGCAAGTTTATAACAATATTGTACAGATATTTTTATTTGTCATTGTATTTCAAACACAGAGAAATAATACTAACTACTTAATTCAGATATGAATAGGCTGGTAGGAAAATAGTGTATATCAAACCTACCTCATAGATAATGACTATATTTTTATCATACTGCTAAATACACATGAATTACTGTACTACAGGCTTTCCATAAATAGCTGGAGCCTACAGTCTCAGATTTTTTGAAGAATAGAGATGAGCTTTAGTTGTATAACTATTAACTTTGGTTTGTGTTTCTAATTCAATGCTAAGTTCATGTCATTCAGATGCTGACTATATAATTTACAAAAGAACCAGAAGGTCATTTCACATAATTTTCCACTTAAATGTAAATCTCTTAGGCTTCTAAGAGGGAGGACTAGCAGGTTTTATATACTCAAATTCACAGCTGGGTACTATTTCATTCATTGATTCAGTGCTCTACATGCCCGCCAAGTGAGAAGATGCCAATAAAAAAATCAGCATAGAGTGGCATTTAAATAAGATCAAACAATTCAAGGTATTTTTGAAACAAAATTTAAGAAATTTACTATTTTAATTGCTTGATATGAGTTGAAGTCACTTTTTCAGTGCTGTTTTTAATTTTTTTCAATAAAAATGATTAGTTTTCACTCAAATATTAGTGATGTGTTTGAATATATTAATGACCAATTTAATACAGACCACTAAATAGTTGAAGCTATTGAGTCTGACTAGAAATATATGGCACCAATAGAGCTGTCTTTTTAATCACCTAAATTCAAAGCAGAATGATAAGACCACATCTATGGTCTTCGAAGAAATTCATAGTTTTAAAGTATGCAAAATTTGACTACAGTGGAATTGATGAAAGATTTCTAAAGAGATTTTTCTTTTTGTTTGTTTTGTTCTGAGCGGTGTGGCTCCAGCTGCTCTAAACATTAAATTATCAAATCTTACTCTCTGAGTGAAAAAGCTGCTTTCTCGCTCTTCAAGCTGGGCCAGTTGTGGGGACCAGGCCTTTCTTTCTCTTGCAGTTTGTGATTTTTTTGTTTGTTTGTTTTTGTGGTTTTGTTTTTGTCCATGTTTCCCCTCCTCTCCTGCATTTTCCCATTTTGTAGCTCCAAAACTCAATAGGAAAATCATCCCAACAGAACAATTGCGGATGTGCCTACTCCCTGCTACGTAAGTGTCACTGGTTAGCAGTAAGAGACAAATAAACCTGAACAGGGAATCCATTAGGAGTCATTCTGACCATTGCCGAGTTTCCATCTTGAAGTATTCTGATCCATTTCAGGGAAGGAGCTCGTAAGGATCAGACTAGGATCAAGAAACTGCAAAAAATGCCTTTAAGACGTCTTCTTATAAAATGGTTCATCATTAGGCCCTGCTCATATGGTTATAATCCATCCTCACTTTTCCTCTTTGTTTTATTCCTTTGTGTATAAGGCATTGCTCTCTCAAGGGAACTTATTTGTATTGACTCAAATATTTGTGTTTACCACTGTGTACACAATCTTCCAAGATTCAGGATTTCTCTCTGATTTCTCTTGAATTACCTCTGTTTAGAACAGAAATAAAAAGGTCTTTGCAATCTTCCCTGTACTTTGCTTTGTGTTTCCTCCATTTGCACTCCTGACTGCAGAACTGGGTGATTATTCCACATACTTAAATCAGAATCTCTGGGCACTCCATATTACTGAAAGGAAAAGATGAGGTTTTTTTAGCCATTTGCTGCTTGTATCTAACTGTTTATTTAGAGTAATTTAAAAGAAAATTTCTAGTTAAACTTGAGATAGAGCTGAACTGCATCTACTCTGATAGCATGAGTAAATTTCAAGAAAATAGGATTAAATTCTCCAAGGATAAAAAACCAAACTAGGTATTTTGAGAAGGCATTAAAAGACTGTCAAAATATGGCTACTTTGTGAGAGGAAATTGTTTTGATTTGCTACTTAGAGAAGATGTTGAATTTCTGTTTTGGGGGCCTGTGTGGAAACTGGCGAAAGGTGACAGTTCTATTGTTTCTGATAAATTGCACCTAAGGTTTGTCAGTCAGGTGGGAGATGAGAAGGGGACCATATCATTTGATGATTACAAAAGGCAAATAGCAGAAGAAGAAATAGGAACAGGAAAATTAGTGTATATACATATACATACATTTTGTGAAAGGGTAAAGCCTCCCTGAAAGCAACACTCAGCTAATGAGGTTTGCCCAACTCTAAATGATTATGCAAATGTTGCAGGAGAAGAAAAAGGGAAGAACAAACTTTGTTATTGACATGGGGTGAGACCTATCCAAGAGCCTTGGTCTGATAAAAATACCTGTATGACATCTGTCCAGATTTTGTAGATATGTTTAGGATTGTGTCATTCAGTGAAATGGTTCTATTGTGACTATTACACTCGAAATCCCACTCAATCAGTGTGTATATTAAATGTAATATTGGATTGACTACTCTGCTTTTTACTTTAATACTTGAAGTCTGCACAGACCTATCATTTTAAGATATATGTGATGGTAAACACCCACTTGCATTGTTTAGAAGCTATCATAGTCAATCAGAAAAAAGATTCTAAAAATCTGGGATTTGTGAGATTTCTTAAGATTGAATCACCAAGTCAAACTTTTATTTCTCCAATCCATCTGTTCCTCTTGCTTCTTCCTCCTTTCTCCCATTCCCATTTTCTATAAAAGACTGTGGATCCTTAAGCAAACTGTTTTGGCCCTACTCTTCTTGTCTATACTTTCAGCAGTAACACCAAGAGGATAATAAAATCCTCAACATATTAATGTACACTGTTAAGAGTTATCAAAAATATTGAGGCTTCATACCTGTTTGTATAGGGAGGGTGAATTTTGCAATAAGGTAACTTTGGTGGTCACTTTGTGTAGATACTATTGATCAATGTCTGATAATATACAGGAAACAGTACTTTAAGGAAAAGTTCAAGTCTTCATTTTGTATATCGTGTCCAAGTAAATATTTAATTTTAAATTTATTTTTAAAACAAAGTTCACAGTTGAAACCTTAAATAAGTTTAATATACCTCCAACATAAGCAAACATATTTTCATTTACAGATTTACGCTACGGGTCCATGTTTCCCTTCTTTTCATAGAAACTTAGAATCATTTAGTTTAGAAAGACCCTTAACAACATTGAGTCCAACCATTAACCTAACACTGCGAAGTCCACTACTAGACTGTGTTCCTACGTGCCACATCTACATCTCTTCTAAATACCTCTAGAGATGGCCATTCCACCACTTCCCTGAACAGCCTGCTTCACAACCCTGTCAGTGAAGAAATTTTTCCTAATGTTCATTCTAAACCTCCTCTGCCACAACTTGAGGCTATTACCTCTTGTCCTATCAGCTGTACAACACTCCCATTCCTTTTCCACTGGGTAGCTTTCTAGCCATTCTTTTCAAGCCTGTAATATTGCCTGGGGTTTTTGTGATGCAGGGTACAACCCAGTACTTCACCTTATTAAACCTTATACAATTGGCCTTGACCCACTAATCTAGTCTGTCCAAATTCCTCTGCAGAGCCTTCCTACTCTCCAGGAGATCAATATTCCTGTCCAACTTTGTGTTATTGCTGCAAACTGAGGAAGCACTTGTTCCTCTTGTCCAGGTTATTGATACACATATTGAGCAGAACTGTCCCCAATACTGAGCCCTGAGGGACACTGCTTCTGTCCAGCTGCCAATGGGATTTAACTCCATTCATCACCACTCTCCAAGCCCAGTCATCCAGACAGTTTTTACCCAGTGAATACTGCATGTGTCTAATCCATGAGCAGCCAGACTCCAGGAGAATGCTGTGAGTAACAGTGTGGCTTTACTGAAGTCCAGGTAGACAACATCCACAGCCTTTCCCTCATCCAATAAGCAGGTCAGGTTAGTCAAGCAGAAGGTGCCTTTCATAATCTTGTGCTGGCTGGGCCTGATTGTCTTACACGTTTCACATGATAGCACTCAAGAGGGTGTGCTTTATAACCTTCCCTGGCAGCAAGACCAGACCAGTCAGTGTGTAGTTCCCTGGATCCTTCTTCCAACATTCTACATTAGCTAGCCTGTAGTCAACTTTGACCTCTCTGACTAGTCAGGACTGCTGGTAAGTGATTGGAAGTTTCTCTTGGATGAGTTTATATCACCCTGCTGAAATCAAGTCAGTCAGAATTACTGCCTTAATGTGGAAGAGAAACCTAAGTGTCTTGTATTATTGCAGTATGGCTTTTCTTTTCTTTGTTTCTCTTTCCTTTTTCCTTTTGGGGCAATGGTCTTTCACATGCAAAGCTCCTTCTCAAAGATTGTCTCATAGTTTGGATTTTCACAGATGCTTAATTTTTCTATTTTGGCTTGTTTATTAATTTAGTTGTTGATAAAATGTAGATATTGTTAGCATAGCAGATAAGTCCAAATCTGTGCTTTAAAAAGTATGATGAACTAATATTCTTGCAATTTCAATATTTGTGCCTGAAGTTTTCCATTGCCTCTTTCACTATGTCATTAATATCTTGCACATATGATCAGAATGCTCCTTTTGGTTTGGTTTGTTTTTGAGGTGGAGAGGAATGTGTAAATGCAACCTAACATTGTGTCATGATGTCAGTGACATTTTCTATCTGATTTCTCTGGTAGTTTTGTTTCCTCAGACTGTCCAAAGCCCCATCTGTGAAGTCTTAACTCATGCTGATTTAGGGTCTTTATGTTGTATCCAAGGAGAATAAATTTTCTTTTCACCTCACAGGTGAAAGAGCTAGCTAATGTTTTAACATTTAATTATTTAATGGTAGTTTAAAAGATCAGACTCTGAGCTGAAATAGGATATGCTGTACACCTACTGGATGGGGTAGTAGTACTAAGATGTAAGTCACCTAGTTTTGTTCACAAGTGAAGCATTTCATATTGTAAATTTGAACAATCAGTAATGGTCTCGCATAGAAACGTGCTAAAATCTTCAGCTGAAAGACAAGATATTTGAATATGTTGACTGTAGATGAAGACTATTTCCACTAGATACTAAGGATTATAATGTAATTTTACTCATACCACTTTGATAAATGCAGAGTATGATGAATTAAGAGACTAATGCATTTCTACAACTTAATATTATTAAAATAAAGCATTATAACATTTATTAATTAAAATAATGTAATTTCAATAATAAAATCCTTAATAATAACATTTTCATCATATTTAGAATGCATTTTCTATCACTTCTGTGTTATTATTCTGCTAAAATAAAATGGCAAGCTCATTGTTATTCAAGATTTGCTTTCTCCACAAACAAAAATGTTGCTCATTTAGCTCTTGAAATATTCCATATATTTAGAGTTAACATTTCAGTTATAGCACAAGTTTTGCCAGACTGGAAACTCTAAAAAGCATTTACATAGGGATCATATTGATGAAGTCCTGTTTCTTCTGTTTCCTGCTAGCAAATAGTTGGAATATTTTCCCTTTTTTCCTTTCACAGGTGTTCTTTCTATACCTTTTGATAATTTTTATAATGAAAGATTTCTTTCATGTTTTCTACTTTTTTGGGCTTTGATATTCACTGAGAGTTCTCTTTGGTTTGCTTACTAATGAAAATAAAAGAAAAAAATTACTCAAATATTAATTTCATCCACATGCTTCCATAAACTGAAATAATTATTTGTTTCAGATTAATGAACTGGTTAATCACCTGATCTAAACAATAGCATTTACTACTAGGATGATAACAAGTAATTATTATACACAGAAAGCTGTTGTACTTTTAATTAGCAGCTCTAAATTAGCTGAGAGGTGGTTGAAGAAACATAGTTTTTTTCAAAGTGACTTTGTCCTTAAATCTAGAACCCTTAATGCATATTTAATAAGATAGCTTGAATTAAACCTGGTATCTTATTAAGACTTTTTTCTAATTTTTGGATTAATATTGTTCTATTACTGTATTGCTCTTATTCTTCTTACTATTATTAGTACAGAGTTTAAATTGTTTGTTCCTTCTATTTTGTGTATTACTTAAGAGTTCAGTGTCCCTGTGGTCCTTACTTAAGCATTAGTGAGAGACTTAACCATAAATTTATTAATGGAAGATCAGCCTTCTAATTTGAGCACCTTATTTAAATACGTCATTTGCCAATTATGTCTTCCCTTATTACATTTTTTTAATATATAATTTCATCAAGCTAAAAAATTAGTTTTTACCAGAACTATGATGAAGAAGTTTGTAGAATACAACTAATGCATGTTATTTTTGTCTTTATGAATAATAGTTTTATTAATGATTTTGTGATATACAGTCACCAGAAACACCAATAAAACCAAGTTTTCATGATCTGTTACGTCTTTGGATATTCCTTCTGTTATATGTAGGCTACTGTTAAGATCTACAGGAAAACATCAAAAGCTTGCAAGTGTGTTTCATTTCTCCTTCAATTCTGAGCCTGTAATAGAAAAATTAGCAATAAACAGAATTCAGATGTTTTACCAATATATTCCTCTTTCTTTTAATAAAAAACTAGCTTAGACAGTCATATGCTGTGAAAGTGTCATTCAGATTTGTTTTCTGAAAGCATATAAGCATTTGTAGAAGAAAGCAGTGAAGCCAGATTAGAAAATGCTTCCCATGTTCAAGATTAGCAAGATCTCACATTTCCAAGATGTGTCTGCAGTTCAGAAGACTGTAGTAGCAGGACCATGCCTTCTACTTAATTCTTAGCCTCTTTCCACCTCTACCACTCACTTTTCTCGAAAAAAATGGACAAAAGAATTGATCACAGATCATGCAATGTGCATAACTGGGCCCAGAATGTTATCTGAGTAGTAACTTTCAGCATAATATAAGTGTCAGTACTTGTTAGCTGTATAGTCTTGGATTCTTTTTTCCTTCATCCTATTCACTTACTATTTTGCAGGAGATTAAAAGTAAGTTACAATTACTGGCCTCAAGAGAGAAGCATGTCTCCTAATTTTATTTTCCTTTCAGAGTATCCTGAGTAGTTGCACATCGTAACAGTAAAGAAATGTCTTTTATTTAGAAGAAGATAGTAAAATTTTACTATATAATATTTTGTATAATTATTTTTTTCTTTTTCTTTGTTTCTGCAGTTATGGATAGTACTTTATAGTTTCACCCATCTAATTAGATATCAACTTGAATAAGAGGGAGATATTTAAAAATTTTCTCATGCTTAAATATGGTTTCTAATATAAAAAAGGCCTAGAACTATTTATTATTTTGACTCTTAAGTTTAATAATATCTTCATAATGTATTTTCCAGTCATTTTGTGGACATTATTTCTCCAAAGGTCATTGTATTAACTTTCTTTAAAAAAAAAAAAAAAAGATAAACTGTAAAATTTAAAATAAAAAAACAACTAAATTTTAAAAAATCTTAATTAACATGAGGACTTGATCTAATCTCATTTAATCAAATTTTAACTTAAACTTTCAAAATAAGGCTGTATAACTGTTAGACTAATATTTTAATGACCATACTAAAAGTGGTAAATTTTACACTTGGCGTATCCAAGTTTACTTTGTTCCCTCTGAATGTAACCCACCTGAAAAAATAAGAATTATTGATAAAGGAAGCAAAGAAACTGAGTCTACCATGCTTTTCCTCAACCTTATTATGAATTCCTCATGGCAATTAAAAAATAAATAAATACCAGAAACAAACGCAATAATGTTAACAAAAAACCTTACAGCATTAATGTTAATTGGATGTAACAGTTTAGCTAATGGACAAATTAAAGAATGGCTTTCTTTGGCCAAATATCAGGTAGAAGCACTCGTAGTCTAAATGAAAATTGCGTCCCTTGATGCACTGGTTACTGTTTGAAATTTAGACCCATATAAGCCATGAATTTATAGAGGTGAAAGAATTAGGGCAGTAAAGGTACTGAACAATGGAATTATTTGCTTAAATACATGCTGCATTCCATCACTTAAAGTATTTAAATCAAGACTTTCTAGTCTTTATAAATACAAATTCTGAAGCCTTAGGTCTAGGTCATGAAAATCATAACAATACCAGGTAAGAAAACAAGTGTCTGCCCATCAGTGTCCTGAGACACAATAAATGTGGTGATCCAGATAAAATGCAATCACAGGACAATGCTTACTGATGATTCTCAGAAGTACTTTCTCAGTCTCCATTGATCTGTGACTGAGGGAGTTTTTGATCTATATGTGATACCTTTGGTTTTAGTACTCCTTCATGAGTTCTTCCATTAATTTACCAAATTGCTTTTTCAGTGCATTTAGGTTTAGCATTTCTGACATCTTGTAGCAAGCACTTTCAATCTACAAGAATGTGTTGTATAAAGTGTTCCTAGTTTAAAATGTGCTGTTGTCTTTTTTTTCACTTGAAGGTCTTCAGTTCTTATACTTAAAAGGATTGTAAAAATAATTCTCTATTCTCTATTAACCCTTATTAATCTTCTTTTCAAAATGAAGAATTCAAATCTATTCATGATACAAAACAGACCATTACATAATTGCTACATCATGCTTATCTGACTCTATATTAATTTCACTCATGTTTTTGAAGAGGGCATACCAAAATGTCTAGTCTCTTGAACCCTGGATTTTCACATTTGTCTTATAATTACTTGTTGTTTTCTTCTCTTTTCTTGATAATGCTAATATTTCCCCCCCTTTCTGTCACTACTGAGCACTGAACTGATGTTTCATAGGAATTACCTGTTATAGCCTCAAGATGTCAGTCCTAGGTGGTTAATAGTAATTCAAAGCCCATCACTGTGAGTATAAAGTAGATCTATATTTTATTAATTTGCAGTACTTTAAAATAAGTTTCTTTTAATATTTTATCAATAGTCATTCATAACCATATTATCTTTTTGTATATTTTCAGTTTTTTCTTTTCATTTAATTGATAATGTAGTGCCATCAACATATTTTATAACTGTTACTTGGAATTTTAAAAAATAATTAAATAATATATTGAAAATCACAATTCCTGACACACAACCCTGAATAGGTCTATACATGAAGAAAACTATTAATTCCTGCTGTTGTTTCCCTAAATTTCCTAAACCATGTACTTTTATTTTCTTTTAAATATCATGTGCTGAAGCACTTTTTGGAAATTGTGGAATTATATTCTTTTTATAGTTAGCATATGCATAATTTCCTTAATATAAAAGAATCTAACTTGTGTCCAAAATGATTGTGTAGAAATGTCATGTAATGTAACTCCATGTAAATAAGCAATAAATGATTTCTAACTGATAGCAAATCATAGTGATTTTGGTCAATATAATTGGAAAGATAAACTCATGCTATATAGGGACCTTATCAGTAATCTTGCAGGGTTACTTAGTAGCAATAATTATCCAGTGTTAAAGATGGCTAAGCTCTGTAACTTTCCCTACTGGCTTGGTAAAGCAATCTCAGTAAATACAGGGTGTGCAAAGTAGATATGAAAAAAATTTCGTTCTTCAGCTTTTACTTAGGATTAAAGCATTAAGCACTGATGGATCTGGGAGGTATTATCATAGATTTGTGTTGTATTATAAACCAGAAAAATGCCTAACTAAAATGCACAGCTAGTAACAAAAGACCTACCTTAGTTGTTAAGAAAAACTACATATAGGCCTGCAATAAAATAGAAAAATGCCTGCACATCTAATCATTAAAGTGTTTCAGCAGGATAGCTTGAAACTGGTGTACTTCTACATTAAACAATATATTGTCTAACTTATCAGTAGGCTTCTCCATGCAACTTTTTCAGATTAAATTTCTAATTCTCATTCTAGTAAGTGATCTGCATCTCTAACTTGCTCTGTCTATTAAAGAGAATATAGTTATTGCCTGTAGCCATCTATAACTATTTTTTGTCTAACTGTTTAATTCAGGTATAGTATCACTTCAACCCCCTTTCCCTGGTTTAGAAATACATTGGAAATATATGAGAGGAAAAGCTATATATTTAATCCAAAACTTTGAGACTGACATTCTTTCAAAAATAGAAAAAAAAAAACTAAGTCTTAAGCAAATTTCACAGAAATAAAGACCTTTTTTGTCTTTAAACATGGTGTTATGATCTAAATGGGGGAAAAAAAAACCCCATAAAAAATAAAAAGCTTGCCATCATGCCACAGTTATAATCTTCATCATATATGTAGTTGTGTTAAGTACAGTTAACTGATGTGTCTGTGTGGTTTAGAAAATCTCCATGAATTTTATGTTGATCATTTACAGGCGTACCTTTATATATTGGGAAAACTTACTTGTGTTAAGTATACACTTCGACTTGTGTGAAAGCAAATCTATGGTCAGTTCATTAGCTGTAAAAAATTTATATAAATATATATTATATGTTATATGTATGTGTGGTCTTTTTACCTTTTAACAGCTTTGGCACCCTTTTGTTTTCAGTTAAATAATTTTTCTCCTTATTTTTATATCTGAATATTTTTTGTAGCATTAATATATCAATTCCATTCAGTTTCATTGCTCAGTCACTCAAGACTTCTGTCCTTAATCATGTAAGTAAGAATAACCCTTCTAGTGGTTTACACATAAACCCATTACTAGCCTTTTGACATCTAGTCTGCAGTGCACCCAAGAGAGTTATACTGCTAGAATTAATTTTTGCTTTGTCCAAGTTCAGAGACACTAGACAACTGTTACTTGCTTTGAAATGAATTACTTATTCTGTTACTTGCTTTGAAATGAATTGAGATTTACCCAACAGAATACTATTAGCAGGGACTCTAATTTGTATTCACAAACAATTAATACTTTTCCTGTTACAGCATATGCTAAGAAGTGTCAGCTATTACAGAGAAATCTAAGGGATATCATTAAACATTACAGTTACAGACACAGAGTAGACTGAATGTATTAAGAGTAGCTGGCAGACAACCAAATATTTGAAAGTGTAACAGGAGAAACATGCAAAAAAATGACACCTCTGCTACTATTTTAATTTAGAAACTAAACAATGGCAGTAACAGTGCTAACTCAGTTGTACTTGGTTAGTGTTATGTCAAACTGAAGTATTCCACTGAACAGCGCAAGATCAGATCAGATCTTTCAATTCTTTTATATGAGCTGGTCAAAATTTATTGAAATTTCCTTACCAAAAGCAATATTCCTATGTATGAGTTCTGTAAGATCATCTCTTTAGGATGTCATCTTTCAGTCCTTTTCTTCAAAAACCTTCTCAGGGATTACTGAACAATATATCTTCAAAAAGCCCAACATACATTCAAATTATCTTGCAGTTTAAGTGGCCATTTTTCTCAGGCAGAAGGCAATGAATAACAGTTTGTTTGGTGTCTACATGAGTATAATTTAATTTTAAAATATTGAGTCAATCCATCATTGGTATTGCTAGTTCAACACACCATAGTTTATTGCTACTTCATCCTAAACAGAAAATAAAACATTTTTTTCTTATCTGCTGCTTGTTATGAAGCTAAATACTTAAATACTCTTGCAATAAAAACTGGTTAAAAGTAATTGTCATCATACCAGTGCAGTCAAATCTTAATTCAGGTGCCTGATTTTGTGAAGTCCTGTCTGTTTTATGAGAATAGGCACAAGAGTTTCTCTTATCTGATAATAATGTCATTCATGACACTAACATGATCAGCCATAAACACTTGCTGAGTCTTTCTCATTGAGAGAGAACATCATACAATAGTTTCCTGCTTCCTGTAGTTATACCTGAATTTTATTTATTTAAAGCATAGATTTTCTTCATTGGTTTTATCATCTAGTTGACTGACCATGATTCACCACTTAGAACAGTGAATGGGGTATCCAGACTTGGGGGTTAAGATGCATGAGAAAGTTGCATTTATTCTTTCTTGTTATCTTTAATCACCAGAGAGACCGTTTTTCTAGTGAGAGATTTCTCTTTTGCTGTTCTTTAAGGAAGATTGTAGAGTCTCAAAAATGTGGACTTTTTCCTCTCTTCCCCCCTGCCCCCCCCAAAAAAAGGAAGTAATTCTAATTCCTATATAAGACTTCATAGGAAAGAAAGTCACAGCTAAATCATAAGCAGAGAGAAGATGTCAAAGCAGATTTTTTTTTTACTGTGAATTAAAATTTTCATACTGTTGTGAAAAAAGTCTCTTTTGAAAAGATTATTTATACTGAAGACAGAAATTATGTTTGAAACTAAGAACAGCTAACTTATGCAGAGTAATTTGAAATTCTGAGGAAGTCTTCTAGCTCTATAATTAGGTCTATGTGTATACCACAACTGTTAGACACCTGAACACTTTAATTCTTTACTAATAATCAAAAGAAACCTATTTTAAACATAGTAGGAAAGATTTATCCAAAACACTATGTTCAAATGCAATTTTAAATTATCATCCCTGACACATCAATTACTTTATCTGGGTTTTTTATTTGTTGGGCTTTTTTCAGTTCTTCAAAACTAATTTGGTACAAGAGAGAGTGATATTATTGAAGAAAATAATGACCTTGATGTAAGCCATGTATGGCTTTTCCAGATAGAAATAGATGGCTCCTGATTAAACATATTTCTATATTAAGATCTGCAGCAATAATTTGAGCCCTTTTGTAATTAATAGTGTTGATTTTCATTTTCCTTTGCTGGAGACAGTTACTGAGACCTATCATTATAAATGCCAATTCTGCCTTGAAGCAAATATGAGGAGCTTCACTAGGATCGCATTTACCCGGCTTGTATGAAATGCATATTTCAGTTTATGTAGTAACAACATTTAATCCATGTTAGTCCTTCTGGTATTATCTTAAGGGCAAGTGAATTACATTCGTAATGGACTTGATTTTACAGTAGATCTTTCTGAGTTCAGTAAATGATTAGGCCTACAAAATATCCCTAAGAATGGGAAACTCAAGGTGAAGAATTTTGTTATTATATAATTCCTTTGATATCAGTGTAAGTTACTCAGAGTATTTCTTTATATTGGCTTAATATATAAATTAACTATATTTTACCCACGTAGATTTTGCTTACTCAGTTCTGGTGTTAATGACTATTATATGCGATCTGTAAAGATTTGAATTGTGAGTTGTGTTTAATTTACTGGGTCAGAAGTAAGAGCTGTTCAGTGGGGAGGGAAGGGGAAGGGAAGGTGTTGAGGGAATCTCAATGTGTATAAATACCTAGGAATTAAAGGAGGTAGAGACCAAGTTTTCAGTGGTGCCCAGTGACAGAGCAAGGGGTAATGCTAACAGATGGAAACACAGGGATTCCTTTTAATCACAAACTACTATTGTGAGGGAGACAGGGTGCTGGAATGCATTTCTCAGAGAGGTTGTGGATTCACCATCCCTGGAGATATTAAGAATCTGAGTAGAAATGGGCTTGAGCAATCTGCTCTGAATGGCCATCCTGTACTAGACTATACTGATGATCTCTGAAGGCTTCTGGTCTCCTATTTTCTGATTTTGTAATAGGAATTATACTGACAATATTGTTTATTAATCTAAAACTATTCAAATTATGCCAATATTAAAACAAAAAATCATACAGAAGATCTCCAGTTAAAGTGATTTGATCATTATTTGGACTAGTTAATAATTTTCAATTTTTTGTTTCTCAAGGGCTGATTTTAATGGATACTCACATTATATTTTATCCATTTTTTGTTAATTACAAGACATTTTTGCATTGCCTTCAAATATGTAGGTTATTAGTTGATTTTAAGAAAATTCTTTTTCAAACACTAGGAAAAAAAGGTATAAACACATGCCAAGTGGTATAGACTACAATGAGCCCCAGAAAACACATGAAAATGAAGAGTTGATATAATCTTTTTGGATTTCAGTAAAGCTTTCCATACTGTCTCTAACAGTATGGATCCCTCTGGACAAAATGTCCAGCATACAACAGGATAAACACACCATGTGGTTGGTGAGCATTTGGATCATGGGTTGAGCACAGAGGGTAATAGTGAATGAGGAGACATCAGACTGGTAACCTGTCATGAGTGGGGTTCCAGAGAGCTCCATCATAGGCCCTGTGCGCTTCAATATTTTCATGCATGACTTGGACACAGGAGTGGTAGGGATACTAAGCAAGTTTGCCAATGATACAAAACTGGAAGGAGCTGTTGACTCCCTCAAAGGCAGGGAGGCCCTTCAGAGAGACCACAACAAATTAGAGGGCTGGGAATCATCAACCATATGAAGTTCAACAAGGGAAAGTGTGAGTTCTGCACCTGGGATGGAGCAACCCTGGATGTACAGACAAACTGGGGAATGAGATGCTGGAAAGCACTGCCAAGAAAGGGACCTGAGGCTCCTGGCCAACAGGAAGTTGAATATGAGTCAGCAGTGCCCTGGCAGCCAGGAGGGCCAACCGTGTCCTGAGGGGGATCAGGCAAAGCACCACCAGCTGGTCAAGGGAGAGGATTGCCCCACTCTGCTCTGCATTGGTGCAAGCCTCACCTTGAATGTCATGTACATTTTTGGGCACTGCAACATAACGATATTGAGCTATTGGAGAGCATCCAAAGGAGGGCAACAAAGGTGGTGAAGGGCCTTAAGGGGAAGCTCCATATGTGGAGTGGCTGAGGTCACTTGGTCTGTTCAGCCTGGAGAAGAGGAGACTGAGGGGAGACGTCATAGCAGTCTTCAACTTCCTTGTGAAGGGAAGAGGAGGGGCAGACACTGATCTCTTCTCTGTGGTGACCAGTGGCAGAATCCAAGGGAATGGTATGAAGATGTATCAGGGGAGGTTTAGGATAAGTATTAGAAAAAGGTTTTTCACCCAGAGTTGGGCACTGAACAGGCTTCCCAGGGAACTGGTCACAGCACCAAGCCTGACAGAGTTCAAGAAGTCTTTGGACAATACTTGCGGGCACATAGTGTGACTATTGGAGGTGGTCCTGTACTGGGCCAAGAGTTGGACTTGATCCTTCCAACTCAGCATATTCTGTGATTCTGTAATAATCAGAATTTCCCTTCTTGTGACATAATCTCAGCTACTCAAGTATCGGTCACTATGCATTACAGTATTTCGCAGTTTAATTAAAAAAGAGTAAGTATGCTGGCACAAATAAAGGAAGGAAAAGAATGTAAATCCTGTATCCCCTACTGGCTGTATTTCTGCTTGACTTGAAGAAGCAGCTTGACTCACTGAAACTGAAATTGATCATAAAACTGGGGGCTCAAAAACCCTTACTTGAGCTTTCTGCTGTTCCATATTAAATACTTGCTGCAAGTAAGTCCTATTTGTCAGTTCTTTTGATGTCTTAGCCATACTAGTCACCTTATACCTCTTCTTAATGTATTTTATCTAAAATCAAAGAAAACTTTTAGTTACTTTCTCATATTTTTTTTCTGTATTTTATTAAGAAATACATAACTGTTAGTGAAAAAAAAAGTTACCACAAATGCTATGTGGACTTTTCTCTTTACAAAATAGCCAATTTTAAATCACAGATCACTTTCTTCAGTGTTATACTTTTAGACAGGAAGGTTCTAGACACAAAGCTGGAGGCAAAAACAGTCTTGAAATATTTACAAAACATAGAAGACCTTTGAATTTAGCTCACTATATGGTGTAATTGCTGTGTAAATATTTTATATTAACCCATAAAAATGTAAATATAGCTTATCAGTTCTATTTTTACAATTTTCCCAGGATACAACTCTTGAAAACAGTTTTATGCTTGTTATGTGTGCCTCAGCAGTTGCCTGAATTTTCCATACGTATTTTGAAATTTAATTAAAAATTGGAAATAGCAGTGGAAGTCATAAGAAACTCTGACTGGCTCAGTGGCAAAATTGAATTAATTGAGTATGAAAATAAGATTTCATAAGAGTAAAAATCTGAAAGAAACACTTAGCTGGATTAAAAAGTTTGCTAGCTATCTTTAGCTAACACCGAGGAGAAGACTTGAATCCAGATAAATATTATTTTGAAAAACAGCAGAGGTAGTGGAAACATCAATGTTTTCTTTTCTGGAGACTGGAGAATAGATGAGGAAGGTAATTTCATATCTCACTTTTTGTTCCTCAAAAATGTTGCACAAAAATCTTCCAGTGTCTCAGAAGCACTTTTGTTTGAACCTTTACAAGCATAACACTCAGACTTTCTCTTCCAAAAGAGGTTTTCTTGGTTTTCTTTTAAAAATAAAAAGTGTATGTGATAATATCATGAGTTTGTAAAATGGTACTGCCATTTTTTTTTAAAAAGTAGAAAAAAACCCAAAATTGAAAGTCAATTTGAAGACAATACAGTTTTAATATACTGTTTTTAAAGGGTTTAGGGTGTATAAATTGAAATGATTGTAGGTCTTAGCCTCATCTTTTATAATTAAATATATCAGATGAAGATATTGTAGAAGTTTTGGCAAAAAATTATAATCTAGTAGCAACACTTTGGAATATTTATCCTAAAATGTCTAACCTGGATAATGAGCCAGAACTGGTTCTTTCTCTTTATAGGTGTTCCCATACATAAAATATCTGACTATTTTGACATTTAGATGTGTATAATTAAGTAATTTTCCCGTCCATTGCTAGCAATGGTGAATATAAATGATTTCCAGATCCTGGGATCAGAACTAACCTAAACAATTATTTTTATTTTCACTTTTTATTTATGTTGAAAGTGAAAACACCTGTGATGCAAATATGCTGCACAAACTTTTGAACTTAGGGACAAAAATAAGTCTTTAATTGAGTTGTTTTAAGATGACTTTAAAAATAATATTATTTGACATTCGATAGATGTATTCTGAAAAGTGTTTTCCACCTTGAATCTGTTGCTCATTTATTTCACAAATGTAGAGATGCATTGACTGTTGATATTCTTATTAAAAATGAAACAGTCTAAGGTAAGTAAAAGCTAGAGAGGCTTATCAGCAAGGTAATTAATAAAGCACAATATATAATAATATGCCTGGAATTATAAAGAACATTGCACAGAGAATTTAGATGTGTGTTGGATGGGGGAGAGCCCAGACTTTGAAAGTATATTCAAGAGCAGAAAAATAGCTTTGTTCCCTCGTTACTAGAATCTTTTAACAATTATATGTATGGTTTGTGTACCTTCATTGTCTCTTTTACATATACTTTTATCCTTTTACTGTTGTAATGGTATGAAAAATAACTAATATTCAGCACCAGGACTGCTTGTTTAGTAATTTTTAAAACAATATATTAATGTACATTTTGTTCTTTTCTTTTTTCCTTTTCTGCCCCCTCCCCCCACCCCCCTGCCATCTGTTCCCTGTGTTTGGCTTTGGTTTTGTTTTTTCCCCTGGCTACTGGTGCCTACCTTCTTTTACTTTCTATTTGGTCAGTTGTTTTTGGCCAGTTTGTGTTTTTCCAGACATCACTCCATGATGTAGTTGAAGTATATGATGGCCCAACTCTACAGTCATCTTTGCTATCCTCTCTCTCAGGATCTCATTCAGGTATCCTTTAATAGAACTGTCATAAAACTGTTATTTCTTTATTTTATGAACCTAGAAAGACAGCGTAGTCAAAAAAAAAAAAAAAACACCCAAAAATGTGATTTTCATGTTTTCTTAGATTCAAGTCAGGCAAACATGTGAAATGGAGATTTTAAGCTAAAAGCTAAAACACCATAATAAAATGAATTGCAATTGTGTCTGAGGGGGGGTTGTTGTCTTTTTTTTTTTTTTTGGGGGGGGAGGGGGCAGGGAGGTGGGGTTTTTTATT
>JAWWLZ010000082.1:135583104-135599814 GCA_035041345.1 Poliocrania exsul | reverse complement strand
CCCCCCCCCCCCCCCCCCCCCCCCCCCCCCCCCCCCCCCCCCCCCCCCCCCCCCCCCCCCGGGAGGGGGGGTTGTTTATTAGCTATTTAGCTATAACTATTTTGGGTATTTAGAATTCTTTTTGCCTTTACGGCTTTTATCTAGGGAGTAATTTAAAACAGATATTAGATATTTTAAAGTAAAATCATGTGGATTAATTGCATGTTGACACAATTAAAAGAGGTAAGGAGGTTGGGTTTTGTATGTTTAGTTGGTTTTGGTAAAGAAAAATATAAACTATTCCTAGTAACTGAGATGAGCTTTAGCCTCCCTTTTCTAGAATGAAATAATACTGTCAACATGAAATATTGAAAATGCATATATCTTGCAAAGTTTACTGAGGCAGAACAGAGTTTGGGGAGCATTATTCCTAGCTTCAAAGAAGTTTACATGCATTTTGAACTCCTCTTATGTAAAAGGTTATGATAGCTTTGCATTTGCTTTGTTTGAGTAGGTGAATCCCTTCCACTGAGCTCAGGGAACCAGATCACGGTTAGATTTACTTCAGTTGGACCAATAACTGCTAAAGGATTTCATTTTGTTTATCAAGGTGAGATAATACAAAAATATGTACATTTATTCTGTTCATCACAATTTGTAAGTCATCAGAGAGAAACAGACTGCGAATGCAGGGGAAAGTAATAGCCTATTTCTACATGGTTTGAAAAAATTTTAAGAGTATTCTTTTATCTGTATTTTAAAGCTTAAATCAAATACTTTAGAAACATAGAAGGAGTTCCAAATTTAAGAAGACGTATACAAAGCAGCTGTTTCTGTTTGCTAATCTGATTGACACATTTTAGATCCGTCTTGGTGCCCAAACTGGCTTATCTCTCAATTTAAATGTGAATAGCTGTAAATGTTATTACCTGTACTTTAAAAGGGATCTTACCATTGTTAAGATACTTTTCTTGATTTACATTATTTGCCTTTGTTTGGATCAAATGCAGAAATTGTTGTATCTCAATACTTGCAACAGCAATTCACTCTTTCACTATGTTTAAATCCTGATCTGACAGCCAGAATACACATTAAGAAATCCGCATGAATAAATGTGAATATCTATTTGACACAAAATTTTATTTTGAAACCTATATTAGCTGAGTATTTCTTGATAGTGTTTTTTATCAATGTCACTTGAGAAAGGTTCTGGTGTGGATTTTATGCATTGCTTCTAATCTTGGCAAGGATATCAGTGCTATGTTCTAAATAATAAATCAGAAATCAAAATAATGAAATCTCTATTGTGAAGATTCATTTGGGCATTATGAAAATGTTCTTAATTGGTTAATAACTGAATATTTCTTCCAGTAATTTTGTATGTTTGTAGTTCAAAATCTTTGGTGTCCTTCACCAAATCTAAAATTAAGAATCCACCATTGTTTGTATATTTGCAGCTGTTCCAAGAACAAGTGCAACACAGTGTAGCTCTGTGCCTGAACCGAGATTTGGAAAAAGGATTGGAAATGAATTTGCAGTTGGTTCACTGGTTCTTTTTGAGTGCAATCCAGGCTATATCCTCCATGGGTCAACAGCAATTAGATGTGACACAGTACCAAATGCATTGGCACAATGGAATGATTCACTCCCTACATGCATTGGTGAGTTCTTAAGGCTTTTTAATAGAACTAATTACTACCTTAAGTGTAGACCATTTCTAACTGAATGTGTTTATTCTTTGACATCTGTACAGTATCCTTTCTTCCTTTCATTCACTTTCTTCTTAATTCAAGGTTAAGTTTTAGTCTCCTTCCTATTCTAACCTTGCTGTGACATTTCACAAGCTTCATGAACATACTCTACTGCTATAAATTATATGATAGCTTCTCTTACATTAACATCAGTGACAGTCCCTGATTGTACCTTAATCAAGACTATATTAGTGAGCTGGCTTGCAAGACTAAGATGCTCTCACATTGAAGATCTCTAACAAGATATTGCAAGCTATTAGAAAGACCACTAATATAGTAAAGATTTGGAATAGTTGCATTACTTGCCAGGAAAAAAGGAGTAACTTTTCAGTACAGAAAATATATGTCTGGTTCTAGTCATACAAGATTAAATCCTCAAAATTAAATTCTTAAACTAATATACATGCTTGACATTTATAAACTGACTTGCACCAAGTGAAAATCTACTAATTCTGATGAAAATCCTCACAGTAAAGAGATAAAATTCTAATGGTATGTTTTTCCATAAGTTTAGCCAAAGGTAAATATGGCCCATTTACATAATATATTTTATTAGTGCTTGGTTTGGTTTTTATTATGGAAAAAACAGTTTAAAATTTAATAAAATTTGGATATCATTTGTACAGATGTTTTCCCAATGCCATAATTTTTTTCCACTTCTATGTGTTGTAGTACTGACTGCATTATACATTAATTTTGTGCAAATTGAATACATTGAAAACTATTAATTTTGAGGATGAAGACATCTGAAGAACTCCATTCTCAAAGAAAGCAGTAAATATAGTTACTTTGCTTTTCTTGATGGAAAACAGATTTTTTTAGTAAAAGTTATTAGAAGGCATTGAAAAAATGGCATTATGATATTGACTCCAACATTAAGAATTACATAATCAGAAGTTTGGGTGAGTAGATGAAAAGAAAATATAGAATGTATTTTCATTAGGTTGACTTCTAATCTTCTGTACTAATCAGATGATTGTGCATGATAGAGTCTGAGTGGTTTGCAGTAAATTAAAATATTTTTCTCAAAAATACTAAAATCTTGATATAGATAAAGGTACGTATCAGTCAGGTGATAGATTAAACAGCTTTTATACACAAATACTGTTTATTTAGACAATTTCAGGCACAGCAAGAGAACCACAATTTCTATATTGAGAAGAAGGTGATGAATTTATTTTCAAGGATTACAGTTTAATCAGTAGAATTGTACTACTTTTGCCCTTGAAATCTATTCCATTTGGGGTTTTTTTCAGATATAGCATCTTAACAAAGTGTTGAAGTAATTGTTTTTAACATTGATCTCAATATATTGATATTTTAATACCTGATTAAGTCTATTGGAGAGAAAGCTATCTGTCTCTAGGCAAGTCGGACTGAGGAAGGGTTACAGGCCACCTTCTGTGTGAAAATCCCTATGTCACTAGAAGTGATAAAATACATAATAAGGTGAAAATTGCATTGAACTAAATCAGTTTAATGATTGAAATGGTAGACATTACCATATTAAATTGCTTTCATTCTAGCGAATTTTTCAATACTCCCTTACAGATAATAATCATAGAATCACCAAATCATAGGATCATTAAGGTCAGAAAAGACCTCCAAGATCATTGAGTTTAGCCCTTGACCAAACACCACCATGTCAAGTAGAGCATAGCATTAAGTGTCATGTCCATTCATTTCTTGAACACTTTCAGGGATAGTGACTCCACCACTTCCCTAGGAAGACTATTCTAATGCTTAACCATGCCTTCCATGACAAAATTTTTCCTGATATAAAACCACAACAAGCCCCTGGCATAGTCTGAGGCCATTTCCTCTTGTACTGTCACTAGTTGCCTGGGAGGAGAAGCTCAAGTGATCACACTTTAAGTGATACTAGCCTTTACTTTATCTATGCAGTTCCAAACAAATTCTATCAATTATATGCCACACAAAATGCAGCTACAATGTTTATTATTAAGACAAGTTGTGTTCTTCTATCTGTTTTCAAAATCCTCGTATTTGCAGCTTCTGAAATTCCTTCAGAATTTAGCAGCATTGCACAGAAGTGATACATTAGATTCTAATGGATTTGATAAACTATTTCATCAATCTTTTCCTTCAGCTTCTAAAATACCAACAGAATATCTGTATACAGATTAAGCTGTAATATTCTTTGTTCCTGTTAGTGCATCTAATGATCAAGACAAGATGCATTCAAGCTGAACAAGAGAAACTTCATGGTGCTTAATGTGTCTGTCCTGTCTCATGCATAACACTTTCATTAATCCATGGACATGAATGTGATGAATGCAGTCTAGCAAGGATTTTTCAAATTCTTTAATGATGCAGTAGATCTACAGTCTGCAAAAGAATAACTCGCACAAGAATAGAATAGTCAAGGAGTTGAGACTGGTGTTATTAATTATTTAGACAATAAAGTATCAGTATTAAAAAAGAACATTACCTTTATTTGTGACACATTCTTCTTTTATACTAATGCAATACAGAACTGTTCAAACTTCATTCTGGACCCCTAAAAAACACTTTATTTTTTGTAAGATTACTGGGAGACGATGGTATGGATTTCACTTTGTTAAAAGTCAGATAAATAAGGGGAATATAAACATGATTCTGCAGGTTGGAAACTGACATAATTCTAATTTTCCCTTATTCTTTCTTGGTCAAGAAGGTTTTTAAGATAGAAAGTTTTATTTTCCTGACGCAAATATAATTTTTTAAATGTAGCATCAATTTAAAATGTTTTCATCTGTGGTATGCTTTTATAACAACTTTTCTCACTTCTGAAGCTTCATAATTCTTTTCCTGCCTTATGCATTTCCTTTCAGTGCCCTGTGGTGGTATCTTAACAAAGCGCAAAGGGACCATTTTGTCTCCTGGTTACCCTGAGCCTTATGACAACAATCTGAATTGTGTGTGGAAGATAACAGTACCAGAGGGAGCTGGAATTCAAGTAAGTATACTCCCTATTTGCTTGTTAGCATCATTTTCAGAACTGTTTTTCCTGATGCAATAGAATGAAAAGATCACTTATGTATACATTTTTTAATCTCATTAATGATTCTTAAAACAGACTTTTTTGCACATCTTTTTATTTACACAGTGATTAAAAGTTACAAGATTTAAAAAAAATCTTAAAAGATTCACTTGTAACTTTTTACTTAGGAGAAAATTACCATGACTTTAAAATGATCAGTGGCTCCTAGTAAGCCAAAGGAAATAGAGAGCCTTCCTATGAGTGCTTTTTTGCTCTCCCAAAATTGACATATCTCTTAATAGAGTGAAATTAAGTAAGCTGCTTCTGTGGACAAGTTCCATATGTTTTCCAAGAAACTTGTCTATTTTACTCTATGTTTATGGAAGTTCATCATGATCTAAAGATGCTTCAGTATAATTCAACTTGAGATGGGAAGTGATCCTTTAAAAGAGTTTCAGAATTCTTATGTACTTACATAGATTAAAAACTTCACAGAACACATAGCAGAAAAGTATTCATTAAGCTGTTAGGTGTATCTCACTCCAAAGAATACATTAAAGAAACTGATAGAAATCTAGTTATTGGAAAGGCAGTTGTGTTTAATACATTAGGACTCTTAAACATCATCTTAACAAATTCCTAGCAAAATGCCTTTCAAAGAAGCATGACAGCAAGATGTTCCTCCTCAGTTCAATATATAACTACTATAGTGTCCTGGTTCCAGCCAGGACAGAGTTAATTTTTTGCAGTAGCCATGAGGGGGAGGAGCCTGGATCCATGTGGGTATGGGTAGAAGGTTGTTGGATACCACCTTATGTCATTCTGGGTGCAGAGGAAAGGATCCTCTGGCTTTTGGAAAGAAGGATGGGGCTTCTGGTCAATAAAAATGGGATGGGGTTGGGAACCTATCTGTCATTGTTCATTGTCTTGGGGTCAGCAGGGAACATTTCTGCATGTGAGTCACTCTCTTTTATATGCTTTTTTTACTAATATTGTTCCTGTTACTGTTCATTTTCTTATTGCTGTTTCCAGTAAATTCTTCTTATCTCAATCTATAATCTTTCTCTTTTGTGCCTCCTATCAGAGGCGGGGAGGAAGAGAGAATCTTGCGGTCTTTTTACTAGGATTACTAAATTGTTGAATATTATTCCTAAACCATGGCATGTAAATAAAAAATTAAGTTTCTGGAGGTAAAGACTTAATAATGAAAACTGGGAAAATCATTGTTTATAGTTTATTAAACTCTTTTTAATAAACTGGATTACAGAGCTTTTGAAGTATTCCACTGTATCAAGAAAAATTTCAAGAATAGTTTATACTTTAGTTCTTCATAAGCATTAAAAAAACCCTCTACCTTGTTGTTGTTGTTTTAAATATCGAAAATACTTCATAAAACCTCAAAAATATGGAAGGAAACAGAAAAATCATCACAATTACAACCTAAGTCCATTCGTTATAATATTTAAGAGTCCAAGTTTCAAGGCTACCAATGTCCATTAACAATAATATTTAATTACCTAAATCAATTCTGAAATTGATTTTGAGGAACACTGCTTGATTTAAAGAGTTGAGTAGAATAGCAGTATACTTTGTTCTGTGTATTTCTTATACTAGGAGGATAGCTCAGAGGATTTAGATTAGGCATTGATCAGGCATCCTGACTTAGGCCATCAGTTTTGCTTTTTGGTAGTGCTTATCTCTTATTAAAGACTGGGCTAGGTGATTAATTTATTAACTTTGATTTCAAGTAAAGTGTCTAATCGTCATGATATTCTTTGGCTCCAGAGTCATAATGACAAAAATTACATTTACTGTTTCCATTAGTTGTAGCTCTCCCAAGTTGTTTTGATTTTTTTTTTAATGAGGTAGCAAATACCTTCCTTCATTTCGATTATCAATTAGTGAATAAGTAATTCTTTTATACTTGTGTAAATGTAGTGACTGCAGGGCAGTTTCTTGGGCATACCTGTATTATTGTAGTTACATCTGCAGAATGTGTAACATTGTTACTGAAAAGGGCATTCCTTAAGTGTGAAATTCATGTTTGATCCTTCCAGTCCTGTGTGACTGTCAGAGACAGGTGTCCGAAAGATAAAGACCGTGATACAATAAACTGAATACAGACAATACGGGGTCACTAAGACAGAGTACACATCAGAAGTCATCATATCACTTTTATTGTATTATATTTTTTTTTACAACTGCACTTTGCTTTCTATCTACTAAAAGCATAAAAAAATAGCAACAGAATTGTTTTGGGTTCAAGGGGGATTTTTTACTAGAGGAGAAAGAAAAAACTGGGCATACATATATAAAAAATTAATTATTACTGTGTAAATCAGTTACTTGAGGCTACATTTGAAAACTTTGACTGATTTTTTCCAACCTGAGTGCATTCATTCAAATGCAGATATTCAAGATACTGTGACGGATAATGCTCTTGTGTTCTGTAAATGCATAAAATAGGACATTTTCCTTACCAATATTATTTCCTCAAATTAACAAAACCACTTTTCCATGTATAAAGGAAATAAAATAATGTATCTCTAATGCATACTCTTTTGTGAAATATGGGCATGGAATTTTAAACTATTTCTGTGAAACAGCTCTCTGTGTGTATGACTACATTGTTGAATTTGTTGAAATATTGTGATCAGATGTGAACACTGAGCTGTCCCATATCAAATCAAAAAGCAGACATTTAAAAGTATATTTAGATAAATATGAAGTGTGCAGCGAAAACTTGCCTTCAGGCACATAACTTAAATACCTTATATCAGGAAATTAATTCAACTGTAGTTCCTTCTAAGGTTAGGGCAGAAAGTCACTTTGAGTAGATAATTCAAAACATCTAATACAGACTCTGACTGCAATCACTGCCTGAAGGAATGTCTGCCTATTTATTAACTGCATGGGGAAGTTACAGCAACTAGCACCAGTTGCACTAAAATAGATGTTTTGAATAAGGTGTTTTATGATGAATATAAAAACTGTAGGTAGCAGCAATTTGGCCATGAAAAGACCTAAATGCCAGATAATTTGAAATTTGTTCCAAAGGTTTCCTAGGTGCCTGAGGTCCCCATTCTCTAAGTCCTTAGAAATATGCTGATAAAGACAACACCCATAAGTTTCATTTTAAATCCCTGGTGAACCAAACAGACAAGGCTCAAAATTTTCTGGGAGACCAGATCCAGTGGGCCTCCTCCAAGTATCTGAAACATGCCAACAGTCAGCCCCTCTCCAACGCTGTAGTGTATGACCAATTCCTGCAAAAAAGTGCAGTATTTAAGGCCCCTATCCAAGAAATAGGTAGCCAAATTAAATATTCCTTTTATGTAGAAGATGACCCAAATCATATATTTTGCATAGAAAAGTAACTTAATTACTTAGTTTTACTGGAACTGGTGCTTATTTCTTCTGTTTAAACTATTTCATTTTGGAATTAAAAAAAAAAAAAAAAAAGGAAGCATAATTAAGGCAGAAGAAGTATAATTCTCTACCTTAATGACCAAAGTACTACTTTCTGAGAGTGGCTGAGGTTTCATCACGCTTTTGTCACTCTTTAAAAGCTTTTCAGGAAACAGTTTCACTAAAACAAAAGAAAAAACAAACACCAGACCCTCTGCCCTTACAGAACAGGAATCTGGTGTTTCTTTGCTTTGTGAGGTGTAATTTCACTATGTGAGAACAGATATATCCTCCCTGTTGCAGTCCTTATGAGAGGACTCTTTGTGTGTCCTTATGAGAGGAAGCATTTTGACACCTCTGGAAGAAATGAATTGACTACTCTGCATTTTGTTTGTAGCATGCTAGTGACTGCTTCTCCTCAGGGGATGAGTCTGTGATGAAGGTAACCAAACATAGCAGGTTACTCTTACCTGGAGGCAGACTTGAATAAGGCAACAGAGATGAAGAAGCATACATCACTATGGGACTGATTTAGTCCTGGATAAACTAGAGAGAACAATAATAATAATAATAAAAAAATTGCAATAATTGAAGATATCATGTTTTGTCTTCTCAATGTCCTCCAAACAAGGAAATAATATTCTACACCCATATGATTTTCACAGTTGTGTGATTCTTGTCAGAGGTAATATGTGTTTGTCACATTGAATTGGAATCAAATAAAAGCAGCCATTTTATACACTTAATGATGGTTTCCCATTCTCTTTAACAAGGAGAGCAAGACAACTTTTCATGACTGAAAGCAACAGAGGCTACAATTTAGTCTTCTTTGAGCTTGAATACAGAGGGGAAGAAGTTTATGTTCTTTACCTCACATTTTTCTTCATAGGTGCAAGTGGTGAGTTTTGCCACAGAACACAACTGGGATTCCTTAGACTTTTATGATGGTGCTGACAACAATGCTCCAAGGCTTGGAAGTTATTCAGGTGACTGAGATTTTACAATAAGTGGTTCACAGATTCAACTCTTTATTGTAAACACACAGCTCTTTCTAGTCCGCGTGTGTGTGTGTGTGTGAGCAGGCACAAGCATGGTTTATGTGTTTGTTTCTCCTATTGTTAATGATAGGAAATATTTCTGTTTTAATCAGTCATCACTTAGCAGACTTTCATAATGCTGTATATTTTTAAATATTAGAAAGGAAGTAACATTCAGAGACTCTCAGACTAGATCTCTATTAATCCTATTTTTTTCCCACTCTTATATCAGGGTCCAGAAATACAAACCACAAAAATAGGTTTCTCTTGAAATTATACATGGCAAAAGGATGCATTCTTTATCCTTATTTTAGATAAATGGGACAGGTCTGTTTGCCTTACTTTTTCCAGTTTTCTTTTGTTTTTCGTCATTATACTTTGGACATGTCTGTGGTATGAGATCAGAGACAATAATATTATTCTCTTGTCTTGTGCTGAAGCACAAATAAATAATCACATTTCTAAGAACAGTCCTACAACATATTGTCAAAGCTGCTTGATATATGTGACTGTTATGTTTAAAATTATTCTGGTTACAGAACTTGGTCCTGCTTTTAAGAAAACCCTAGTGACTATTTCTCCTTTTATGGATAAAATCATGTAATATAAATTTATAACAGACTTTACTTGTCTACAGTTCATGCCTCTGATATTGTGATGCACTGAAAAAGTAAAAACTTATAGGGACAGGTATTTGATATCATCCCTGATGACAAAACATTGTGGAATTGGTTATGTGACCTATCTTTCTCCCCCTTCCATCCTCTCCCCACTTTCCCCCCTCTCTCTTTTTCTCTCCTTCACTCTTTATACACACACATACACTTATGTATGTTTTAATTTCAGTTTCTGTGCATTTCAATAATATTTTGAATTCTCTTTTCAGGAACAACCATACCTCCACTTCTAAACAGCACATCAAATAATCTGTACCTAAATTTTCAGTCTGACATCAGTGTTTCAGCTGCTGGATTTCACCTTGAGTATACAGGTAATTCAGAAATATTCAATTAGTAAAGATCGCTTGCAGGTTCCAGGCATCAGTTGTACGTAAACTATATGAAAGAGGAATATTTAGTCCTGTTGCACACAATGAGCTACAAATTATCACTTCAAAATCATTAGTAAAATGGTCATTTAATTCCAAGTGAGCAAATTCACACCTGAAACCTGTACTGCAAGGACTGTGTAGTTTGTCTTGCTTTCATCTTTAAGTTGGTTTTTTGCTCTCTGAAGAGCTATTCTGCATCTACAGCAGCCAGAAGTAAATGCAGGTATGCTCATTTCACAATCCTAATCCACTATGTCCTGTGCAGCCCTGGACTCTTCCCACAAATTCCATCCCTGCAGCCCCACACCCCGCCACTCCTCACCAAAATCTGCAAATTATGCTCAATACAGTAACATGTGCAGTATGTACGTGTAGGACACAAATACTGGTCACTCTCAGGAGAAATGAGAGAATGAATAACCTGAAAATTGCAGCTGTCCTTCCTAACTAACAGAAATGCCTGCAGGTTGGTGAGCACACAATTATTTCAAATATTCTTTATGGCCGAATACCTCACCAGTGGAAAAGACTGCAATTATAAATGTGCTTTCTGTCTGAATGACTTTGCCTCAGATGGCTGACAGGAACCATGGCAGTCACTAATAGTTTGTTGCAGGCTTTTTGTTTAGGTCTTTTTAGGGTTTGGTTGTTTTTTTTGTTTTGGGGGGGGGGGAGTTGTGGGTTTGTTTTTGGTGTTTGTTTTTTTTTATTCAGTTGGGGGTTTTTTGTTGTTGTTCTTGGGGGTTTTTCTTTGTTTGTTTGGGGGTTTTGGGGTTGTGGGTTTTTTTGGTTTTGTTTTGTTGTTTTGATTTTTTTCTTTCCCAGCTGTGCGATTCCGTCTGCTTATATTGGTTCTGGTGTCTGATCTGCATAATTGTGTTGCAGTTATTTCTTGTCAGTTTTACCCTATGCAAATCCCATGCTCTGATTGTCTGATTAGCCAGTTGGAGAATACAGCTTTGCAAAATTGCTGCCTGCTCACTTGTCTATAACTAAACATTAATCATAGGTGGATTTGTTCTGCCATTTTCTTGAAATGCAGATACTCTCTCAGCTGCGTAAAACTTCAGATGGGAAAAAACATGCAGGAAGTTATGAAAATGAAGTAAAATGAGACCAAAACCAGTGGAAGTGAAAATGCACCTTCATATCCCTTCTTGTTCAAATGTGTTTAATGTACTATGTGCATACAATTTTTACCCCTAAAAGCTGAAAAAAATCACAGTATACTATTTATGATGTTTGTCCATGCCAAGAACAATAGCCAAATATGTGTGTATGGATTTATATGGGAGTGTATGTATCTGAGTCCATACAAAAGTAATGTTTTCTGTGTGAGTGTTTTAATCCAAGGAAGATGTTGAAAATTTGTGATTCAGGAAATAATAGTAGACACCTCAGTAGCTACCAAATTAACCAGTAGCTCAGTAAAATATGCTACTTTACAAGATAAATGATTAAGTAACTTTTCTTGTGCAGGTGATAGAGATATGTAATTAAAACATCACATAGATTATTGTGATTTAACCCCAGACAGCAACTAAGCACCATACAGCCATTCACTCACTTCCCTCTCCCCTCTCCAAAGCAGGATTTTTTGTGCTTTCCCTTCTGCCCAGCCACTGGCAGGGTGGTATAAGAAGCTGAAGAGTTCTTGATTTAGTGTAGACACTGCTTTATAACTGTCTTAATGTGATATCAACATAATTCTCACACTAAATCCAAAGCACAGCACTATTACAGCTACTCAGAAGAAACTGAACTCCATCCCAGCTAAAACCAGGACATAGACTTTGAGATGGAGTGAGATAATTGCCAGAAAAATGTCTAAACCTGTACTCTTTATTGAAAACAAATGTAAACTCCGTGGGCAAAAATGTTGTGGCCAGTAAAGAATTGCAGTTGGTGCATAGAGAATGATGACTTTTGAATTAAGAGGTTTGGGGATATATTTGATGTATTTTATAAAGATATGCTCTGAAATAAATAATTTTTTGTGCATGTGTGGGAAATATTGAAGTAAAATCTCTGGTATTCTAAATACAGATTAGGATTAAGTGTCCACAATAATTCCATAAAATCTGTGGAATACACTATCTATACTTTCTTAATAAGAAAATTAAAATAGAAAAGATTCTCAGGGTTATTTTAAAGTTTAAGATAGAAGTATATTGTAACTAGATTCCTGTACTACAGATTTCAAAGCAAGGACATGACTTTGTAGAATAAATATGGAACAATATAAGGCATTAGGTATTCCTCACTGTTTACCACTCCATTTCACACCACAGAATCAAATAACTGTTTCAGAGCCTGCAACTGGGATTCTTGCCATACAAAACTAAATAAAGTGTGTACTTGAATGTTTCTGTTGTATCTTCAGCCAGTAGTGGACAATCAGCCTATAGGAGCAGACTAACTAAAGCAAATAATAATTAAATCCTTCAGTTTAGCATATAGTATGAGTTTCATGTCCTAGACACCAGCTGTTTCAATCTGTGGATCCATGACTGTTAGTCCCCACTACTCTCCACAAAAGACGTAGTCTCTATTACCTATGAATTAGAGGAAAGATTTAGGATTTTTTTTTCCATCTGTCATTCAATTATTTTTCAAGAAGAGACTATGGAAAATTCTGCATTGAGATGAATCATGAATTTGATATAGAAGATTAAGCTAAGAGACAACACTTTCTCTTTGTTACTAAGGAAGACAACAGAAACTGTACCTTGTCTATCTTCTGGATTTTCGACTCTTGCAGTTTTCTGCAACAGAGATGCAGGAAGTTTTTTGAGATCCCAAAACTCACAGAACTGCTCTATTTGTAATGAAATTTCTCCAGAAATGCATCGATCAGAACAGAGTTTACTCTCTTCAGTTGTGCTGGTCATATCTGACTCTGAGGCAAATATTCTTTCTCTAAAAGTTGTGATTATGTTTCTAGACATAGTAAATGGAAAGTTATGACATTTTAATGTGAGTGTTTCATATTTGTTCTGCCTTTCATTGAAGCCTATACTGGCAGAGGACATCAAGAGGAGTCAGATAAATTAAAGTCTAAGTCTTTAAAGTATTGGTGCACGGTTGCCATTTAAAATCACATCAGAGATAATTATTTATATTAAACAATTTTCAAGTGAGTTTTCCATAAACACGTTTTGTTCAATTTGCTGTGCATCTTTCAAGTATATTTCAAGTATTCTAGGAAGCTCAAGTCTGAAGGGAAGCATGCCCCTCTTGCCAAAATTATTACTTTTTCATCTCTACGGCAGTTTTCTGTAAGAAGGTTTCTTTCTATTTTGTTTCCAATATTTCTTTCCATCTTTCATGAATAGTTTTCATGCTGTCCACTGTGGATTATGTTTTGACCTGTTACAAAATCCAAATGCTTTTGTTTTTATAGCAATTAAATGAAACAAAAGGTACTTTATTTGGTGAATACAGTTTTTAAGACCAAGTAAATTATATTTTGGCATAAGGAATTAAGTGTTCATATTCAAAACTTAATAGTGGTCTTATCAATAATGTTTTTTCTAGCATATTTTTTGCTTTGTTCATTCCTTAAATTTTTATTGTATCCAAAACATGCAGTTTATGTATTCCAGTGGATACCATCAATGCAAAAGTCTATTGCATTGAAAATGTATTACATCAGCTGAAGCACATTAAGAAACAGCACTGTAAAATGATTTGGTTCAGAGAAGAAAAAAAAAGGGCAACAAGACCTTTCTGTTCTGGCACCTTTTGTCTGGGAGGAATCATTGTGTTCAATTCTGGGAAAGGGACTGGCAACTTTGGAGATGAGCTTCTGCAAACGAAGTGCTAAACACTTCTCTAATGCTTATATGTTTTATGCCGCTATAAAAATCTTACTTTAGTCTTCGTTTTCTCTAACTTAAACTTTACATTATCCAAAGTTTCATTGGTAGGTTTTTGTATTTAGTACCATGGAAGCTGTTGGGGAAGGGTGAGACAGCGTCAATTAGCTTCTTTTTCTTTATATGAAATTCTTACCTAAAAATTAGAATAGAGTGAAAGTATGTTTTCAATGAATACTTGTGTTAAAATCTCTTTTCTTTTTAATGACAATTTAGGAATCTAACACATTTTACTGCAATAGTAGTATAATGTGGTGCAAGGAACTAGTTATGCACTAATAATGAACAGACTCTGGTTTACAAATACATTTATGATTTCAACTGAATAAATATCATGATACTCCAGAGACACACGTTCTGAACTAGCCCTTGGCTGAGAAGGTGACAAAACCTATGTTCCAGTTTGTTGAAAGACATTGTAGACATTCAAACGATATTTTTTCCCAAACATAATTGTATTAATTGAAGTGAGAGCACAGAGGATGAATACCTGTGATATGGTTTGGGCTGATAAGATACCTTAAGAATGGCATTTAAATGAGTGTTCATTTCACTTTGCATATTCACAAAGTTACATATTGCGTTATTTTTTATGGCAGAAAGTTTATATTAACAGCTCCTATTTTATTTATATAAATAAAGTATAAATTCAAATTATTTTGTTCCAAACTGTTTTTTTCTTTTAATAAAATAAAATATCATGTGCTAAATAAATTTTCAAGAACAGGAATTAAAAGCTAGATTATCCATTTAATATCTACTTTCTAGATGCTAAACATTTAATTTTTATTTTTATTTATTTAATTTACAATACAATATTATTGTAAAATTATGGTAGTGAAACTCTTATTGATGTACAAAGCATTCCTTTTAGACAAAAAAGATATGCATGCTTTATAAATTCCTTAGAATTTCTGTTAGCTTTCAGCTTTCATATTATATAAAAGTACCATTTTAGGGTCTACAAATAGTAATTTTTATTTAATGACCATTGTACATCAAGTAAACAGTTACATTAGTGAGTTTTAAAACATGCAGATGTTGATAATATTTTGATGTAATGGCATTAAATCCCACAATGTTTTCTTATGACTCTAAGTTCTGATGCTCAGGTCTGTAACTGCCCTGGCTTCATGACTAGGGTGTGATTCTTACTGAAGGCAAAGAAAGTAACTGAGTTGCTTATCCTCAGTGGTACACTTATTCTTACATTCCTGAATGTTCTTGTCTAGATACAAGAAAGACATTTATTTATTTCTCTTTTCAATGACCACAAGAAAAAAAAAAGTCTCTTGGCAAACTGGCATCTATTGCAATCAAAAATGCAAAATATTAGTATTATAGCTCTATAGATACTTCATTAAACATAGCAAATTAGGTGAAATCTGATGAAAATATTTACTCTGTGTATGTGTGTGTACATGAATGGAAGAGTAGCGTCTGACTTGTGAAGGATGGAATGCAGATGAGCATTTATACTTTGCACCGTTTTTCTGCTGTTTTGCACTTTGTATGGTATTGGCCAGAATCCCCTGGAACACTTCCTGGGAAACAGTAGTAAGATGTTCCCAATTTGACTTATTAGGTAGGCTGTAATTAGGAGTGAGATTGGAGGTGAAAGTTAATAAGTCTGAGCCAGGAGATAGTGGGAACTTAGAGGAGATTTTGAGTTGAGACTGCAGGTTGCTGGGAAGTGTTTGCTGCCGCACTGGTCCTTTTACTTTACTCAGGAAAGAAGGTTTTTACTCCTTATATAACATTTTTTCCCCAAATAATATGCCATTTGCCTGTCCATAGACAACTGCTGGTACTCAAGAGCTCCCTAAAACTTACCAATACAGTGTGCTTATGTACAGCATAAATAGAAGTTCTATGTGAATCAAAAAACAGATTTTTTTTGTTTCCTAGGATTTCTAAACTTCTTGACTTTTCTCAGCTATAGGTTTGGATTCTTGTCCTGAGCCACAGACCCCAAGCAATGGAATCAAAATTGGAGATAGATACATGGTTGGAGATGTGGTGTCTTTTCAATGTGATCAGGGTTATTCTCTTCAGGTAAGTCAAGTTACAAATTTCAAATGGTGCCTTTTAGTTCTTTAACATGGTTATATTTGGGTCTATCAATATAAAGTGGACAGTGAACTCTTCAGGAATTGTGAACAGACGATAAGTTTGCAGGACTGGTAGACTTTTCTGTTAGGTACTAAATTAGCCACTATCCAGCTATACGTATATAAACTCCATCAGAAGTATCTGACTTTGTGCTTCTGCTGCATTAGTGGTTATAGGTTATTATCTATTATTGATGTTATCCTTGGTACTTGTAGCTAGACCATGAAGTGTGGGCAAAATAAATTCAATTACTTTATGAACATTTAGCAACAACTCTCTATGAACAGAAGGAAAAATAAAGAGTGGGAATAAGAACAAAGGGGGAAAATAATTGTTTTTCTTAGGAAATCAGATAGTTCCAGTTATTCTCCTTCAGTAATATCTTGGGAATTTTTAACCAAAAGGTCTATCAAATATGGGTGTATTTTTTGGCAAGTGTCTTGGTTTGAGCTGGCAAAATGCCAACCCTCCAAGTACAGGGTCAGAGCCTCCCCCCCCCAACACCGAGGAA
>JAWWLZ010000082.1:135549498-135583004 GCA_035041345.1 Poliocrania exsul | reverse complement strand
GATCAGCTGACAGCCCCCAGGCCCAGGCTGAACTTCAAAAAACTCAAATTTAGGCCCACCTAGGTGAACCCATGACAGCAAGTAAAATTGCTATATCCTTGCATAGCAAAATTAACCAGGCACAATGTAATGGTTGTAAATCACCACTAGGAATAGGTCTGCCTATAGGAAAGATCTGGAAAATACTTTGTAAAATTTGTAGTTACACTGAAAAAATCAGATCCAAAACTGAGTATTGTTTTCACTTGACACACTTCACAAAAGGACTCCTGTGTAGCTCTGCAGTCTACAGTCTCCCCTTTATCTACCTCTTTGAGAGCCAAAAAGAGAGAAAATAATCATATTACTTATGCATAGCAAAAAGAACGTTCTTAAAGGGAGAAAATAATTTGTATATAACAGCACATGATTAACTGCCGATGGAGTCATTGGTACCTTTGGGGCAAAATAATAAAAGAATAAGTTAACTTTTTTCTTCATTAATGTCAGTCTCACCTGTAACACGTGTTGATGAATGTCAGACAACTAAATGAAGTTTTAAAAATGCTAATAATTTCAAATAATTCTTTTATATAATTCTCTGAAGACCTAAGTATTAGGTTCATATGTACTGCATCAAAAATACAAATTGATTTTTTTTTTTTTTAACCAAAAAAAAAAAAAAGAAAGTAAATAGACTTGTCTGCTTCCAGTTTTTAACTGCCGTTTGGATCTGGAACCTGTATCCAAGTTTCCCCTTCAAGATAGAATTCATAATAATACCTGTAGATTTCTAGCTGAAATAAATGTTCTGTCATTGCAGTTCTGATGACTATTGAAATTTACTTTGTATGTTGCCTGATTTTAACTAAGAACAACCTGATGGATTTTTTTAATTATTTGCTTTAATTCCCTGCTTAGGTACAAGTTTGTGAGCAGACAACCCACAGTAAATGGCTGAAATAAAGAAAATATAAAAAACATTGAGACATAGAGTGTGCAAACACACATGTGAAGCTTCTTCCCTCCATGTTGTTTTTCTGGCTTATACAGTGTGACTATGTGGTTTTACAAGATAGCCCAAAAACAGTTTCTCTTAAGATTTTCCATTTTTGTTTGCTGTCTCTGGCAGATAATTTCAATTACGTGAGGCTGATGAACAGCTCAGAGGGTCTCTCTATTATGAATTTAAGATGTAAAATCACCACAGTTTAATTTTTATATTTTGTATCTCTTTTTTCAACAAATGATGCAAATCAGTACTATGTAAATATTGCTTCAGCTAGACCTTTAGTTTCCAGACCCTTGTTTCATACTGAAGTGTGTGTGCAGAATTCAGCTGGATACTATTATACTTTTAGAAATAATATTAATGGCATAAACCCAGTTATCTAGTGGGCTAACAGTCACAGTCTTCTCTGATGTATTGAAGGTATGATACAATTCACAATGTGGAATTAATTGTTAGAACTTTTTGTGGTTTATAATGAATGTGTTTTATATTTGATTAGGCTTTAAATTATACCTTATTTTTCTTGAGATATTAATGTGCTATATATACTATATGTTTGTTATATGAATTAGCGAATATTGTGTCATTTTAGGGACATTCACATATCACTTGTATGCCTGGACCAGTAAGAAGATGGAATTACCCAATTCCAATATGTTTAGGTATGTTCAGCATGCATCGTGTTTCTTAAATATGGCAAAATGAGAAAGCCACAGAACTCAAAAGTAATAGATACATGTAGGGAAAACAATAGGGACAAAGAACGTAATTAAATGTGAAAATGGTCAAATTAAACTAAAGGGTTTTAAAGTTTGTTGCACATTTATATTGGCAAATTATTCCTGTCCAAGCAGGAAAACAAAGAAGTATGTTGTCCCTTTCAATCCAAACTGTTCTATGATATGGTATGATTCTATACGTTTTACTCAGAATCTATCATCAATTCATTATCAGACCTCCAGCGACTCTCAAAAACATAGTTAATTTACTTAGGACTCATTTCCCCTTAAGAGTGATGACTATTGTAGAAGATCATCATCATTGCTATGCTTTGCAAACAAAGATTTGGGAAGATACTAAAATAGAAATAATGTTACATTTTCATCTCTAATGAGTTCAATATAGGCATGTCTACCCAATTTCAGAAGATACTTTATTTTTCAAGTTAAACTATATATACAACCATATTAATATTATTATTATTATTATATTATTGGAAAAAGCACTGAAAACCTGTCAGAAATGAAAATGAAAAATCTGAAGTGCATTTAAATATACTCTTTTTATAGGAGGAATAAATGAGGGGAATGTAAAACTCCTTCTAGTTGTATTCTCTTTCACTGCATAGAAATTTCTTTTTGCTTGAGTTCACTAACAATAATAAACATTATTTGTAATCTTGAATGTATGGAAAACAGGATCCTACTCATTAAAGATTTTTTACTTTGCTTTTCTTCAAGACAGATTATATATTCTCTTGAGCAGCCTCATATAATCTTGTTCTTAATCCTGTGGTGTGTTAAAAAACCTCCTATGAGGTACTGAGCTCCCTCAGCTTAAAATTTATAAATATTCAAGAAGATTGAGATATTTGTAAGAATTTTTTCAGGAGTTAATCTTCAGTTTCTGTCATTAAGCATTAATATATGATTAGGAAGTATAATTGCACCGCTCTTGGTAAATTCTGAAGACAAAGATGTTGTGCTGAAATTTTAAAGGGTGTTCTTTTCCATTATTTTTTCCTTCTTTTTTTGCAAGTAATGATTTTTACTTGTGTTTCAAATGATGTAGCAAGTTTAACAAGGAAAAAACTGTTCAACAAAATTCTATTTATCGTAATTACCAACTGTAAATGTAATGTGGAAGTCTAAGTTACTTTATTCACTGATGTCATGCCTGAAAAAAATAAAATTAAGTAGAAATACGGATTTACTTCAATGTCTGGAAATACATGTGTCTGTACCTTTTCTAAGTCTGTTTATCTCATTTTTATAACAATGAGATACAAATGAAGTTTTTAAAAGGCCTCTTGAAACACTTTGAGTACAGAGTGTTTTTAAAATACATTGTTATATTATTCAGATGCTCCTTTACAAAGTGATGCAGCATTGTCTCAGTGCTGCTATGAGCTGCTCTGTGCCACCAGCCTGTCATGAGGACAGTTCACACAGAGTGCAGAGTAAACATTAGGGCATAAAGTTTGGGAAGGGTCTGGGGCACAAGTCATATGAGGAAGTGCTGAGATTGATGGAGGTGTTTAGCCTGGAGAAAATGAGGCTCAGGTGAGACCTAATTGCCCTCTACAACTACCTGAGAGAAGATTGTAGGAAGGTGGGGATAGGCCTCTTCCCCCAAGACAACAAGTGATAGAATGAGAGGACATAGTCTCAAGCTGCACCTGGGGAGTTTCAGGTTGGACATCAGGAAGAATTTCTTCATGGAAAGTTTGGTCAGGCGTTTTGGGTTATTTCTTCACACAATGGACTGCCTAGGAAGGTGGTGAAATCAAGAAGTGACTGGACATGGCACTTGGTGCTGTGGTCTAATTGAGAAGGTTGTAATCAGTCCAAGATTGGACTTGATGATCTTGGACATCTTTTTCAGCCTAAATAATTCTGTGATTCTGTCATCTGTTCTCTTTTTGGGTGCATGTGTTCCCCAAGTTAAAACCAAGTCAATTGAGATACCTGTTTTTAAAGTGACTACTTGGAAATTACTTTCTTAGAGATATTTGTGTATTGTTTGAAATGTAAATCTAGCTATTATTATATTATTAATGTTACAAGGACCTTCAATGTTTTGGATTAGTTTTTAACTCATTTCTCTCTTCTGAAAAATGTCTTTGATTGTTTGTTTTTGGCTTTTGTGTTTTGTTGTTTTTTCTTTTCAGCACAATGTGGTGGTGGCATGTCAGACTTCAGTGGAGTGATCCTCAGCCCTGGGTTTCCTGGCAACTATCCTAGTAGTTTGGATTGCACATGGACAATAAAGCTGCCTATTGGGTTTGGTATGTGTTCTTTCATGGATTAAAATTGTTGGATTTTTTTGTGGATTCAAAACACTGAACCTAGATTTTAAAATATTTGTTAATCTTTATCCTAGCAAAAACCAGAAGTAATTATAATTCACTTAAAGGAGTTATCAAAGTCTTAAAAGAAAGATGTAGAATATCTATAAGGTTCTTGGGTTTTCATTTAACTTATGCCACAATTTTCTGATAAAGAAAAAATTGTTTAATTAGAATTAAGCACAATTTTCGAACTTAACAAGATTGATTTCTCTTTGGGAAGTCATAAACCCAACAAAAATAAATAGCTATAATGAGTATTTCAAAGCAAGTCAGTATCAGTTTAGAAGTTAAAGCTACATTTGAATTAATTATCATTAAGCTTCTTTGCATATCCTAGGTGAATATCACATCAGCATAGAAATATGCCTTGAAGGGAACTCTAGAAGCCTCCCACTCCAAGTTGTCAAACTTCCCACTCAAAGTAAAATTGTCTGTAACAACAGATCAGATCCACTACAATAGGCAGAACTTTCTCATCAGGGCTGCTACTCATGTTATGAATTACCAGCCTGTAACATATAGAAATGTTGTGCTCTAGATGTAGAACTTTGCACCTTTGCTTGTGTAAGCCTTTAAGAGGGTTTGTTTACTCTGTCCTTAAGGTTTTCAATGTTCACTGAACAGAAGTTGTGTGATTTAGTATCCTCCACATATTTTTTGAGGATGCATTCTCATTTTCTAAGTCTCTCCTGAAGACACAGAACAGTTTAATCTCCCATAGCAACCTGTGGAATATGGTGTTTTTTACTGGCTACCATCCACTGAATGGCTGATTATCGCCCTTGGAGCCTCAAAGTTACGTTAATTTTTAACACAGTGTGTAATATATCCACTGTTCTGCTTTTGTCAGTTTAATAATAGAAGGAAACAATGGTTGATTAACTGTTATTTTCCTTTAGCAAACACACATTGACTGCTCCTGAGTCCCTTTTTGTCTTTTATGTGTTTGGAAATTGCCTCTGATTAAAAAAGTTCCATAATCTTTCCGAATACTGCAGTGAACTTTTAGTTGCCATTGCCCAGGTCCTCTGTCTCATCTTCTGGGTGGATATATAGTCAGAATTGTTCAAGTCACCAGAATGTCTCTTATTCACCATCATTTTATAAACAAATTATCAGCATTTAAATTACATTGGCTAACCCCTTGACCAACTTTGGATGGATCTTGTCTATATTTTATTATGAAATCTTTATTCAAAGCTGGCCAGTGTGGTTGTCCTATCTAATTTTTTAGTGTTCCCTTCTGCAAGTATTCAGATTCTTTCCTTTCTCTTTTTAAAGTTAATTTTGTGATTTTTTATTTTTGGGTTAGAAATCCCATGAGCATAGTTCACTTATTATTTAAGTGAAAGCCAATTGCTCTGCATGAGTTGTTTAAAGTAACTTAACAGAATCTAGCTGTGGGAAATCCATTACATTAGAATAGGGAAATAACACTGACACTTTAACTCTGCCACTACCTGAATTTTTAGATAGCCTGATGGGGCAGGTCCTAGTGTTTCATCGTGAGTCATAGTGCTGTCTAGAATCTTCAGATCTCAAGAAGATTCCTACTTACTGAGTTATCATCACAGGAAAAAAAAATATATAGCAGTGCTAGGTGCATATCCCCTGGGTGAAACCTTCAGGAGAAAAGTATATTCAGAGCTATAACAGAACATGATACTTTGCCAGATGGTTCTGAAGAAAATTTCTAATAAAGAAGAAATAATAAAAATCTGGACTATTAATTAAATTTCACATTTCATAAAATGTTGTGTTCAACTGCATGCAGAACCTGCTGTGTATTTCTCAAATGTGTTGCCCTCTGCCTCTTTCCTCCTCCTACTGCTATCCAATCTCTTTTCCAATACTGACTCCTTACTCCAATCCATTTTCTTTGCTTACATTCTCCCAGGCTTATGTTTCCAGTAATTCTAATGTGACTTTTCAGACACCTATTTAAAATTTTTATTAGTAACATACTGTTTAGTTTGACTTCCATTAGGCAGGAAATTCAACTAGTCAAGTTTTGGAAACAATTTCTCGGATAAATAAGTTTAGCTCCACAAAAATCAATAGTTCTGGACTGCTTTGTACTAACTGAAGTTTATTCGCTGGATTTATGAACTGTTTTCCACTTAATGTACGGGAAAACATAATGCTCTTTTATTTCTAGAAGAAAACTAGATTGAAATGTGCTTGATGTTTTTGACCTTTTCTAAATGGGATAGGATTGAAAATTAATTGAAAATTAAAGTAAAATTTCCCTTTAAAAAATGAAAAATATGACATTTGAAAAAGTGATGGCTAAAGCTGGTTTTAATGATGCTGTTATTCTAATCCAGTGTGTGCACTTACATCCAACTCTTCTGAGCAGCAAATAGAAAAACTCAAAAACTCCATAATGGGAACCTTCTATAGACTTTTTGTTTAACTGTTTCTAAGAATTTTTCTCAATTACTAGTTATAGGTCATAATGTTTTCCACTGTATGTTAGCTAATAGTGTAATCTAAACCGGTGACAGTATGTTGATTTGCATATATAAATATATTAAATACTCTCAAGTGGTGTGTCCAAACTGCAAAACATCATAGAAAAAATATCAGTCTAACAAACAGGAGTCTCAGACAAATAGATACAAGTTCTACAGGCTGAGCAAAGGATGAGTAATTCAGAGGACTGATAACGGTTCAAAAACTTGTGGAGGAAGACTACAATAGAGAGGCAGAATGATGGGGAAATAAATATTAGACATGTTTTTGTATCAAAGAAAGTGGACAAAAGAGGAAAAAAAACCCTGACAGTAGGATCGCATGAGTTGGCAGTTATTAATGGCAACTTAAACTTTGGACAAGTATTTGGTTCACAGGATCAAATGAAAAGCCAAGCCTACAAATATCACGGATAGAGAAAGACAAAACCTTGAATATAACCTGATTCTCTCTGTAGGAAATATTTGGAAGGCTGCAAAGTCAAAGAAAGACACTTACAAGTGAAAGCTTTCTTATCACACATAGGTTGTCTTCCGATAAAGAAAGACAGAAATTTTCAGGTTGACAGTAATTTAATTATGAACCTATCCTTTTTCTGGTAGCATATAAAATGTTCCATGCTTCATAAAACCATTCACAAACTTTACATGGTATCTGGGGAGAAAGCTCTAAGAGACAGTGACAAACTCTATTTAGCTATTTCAGTTTAGGAGTTACAAAATTATTCATTACTTTTCATAATTTATCTGACATGATATCTTTTCCTTTCAATTTTATATGAACTAATGCTGCATGCCTTTGCCATAAACACCAGTGGGCTTAGTCATCTTTCTAATGAAACAAGTCCATTATCATTCCGTAGCTGCACTTGTTTCAGACAAAATACAAATTCTACTTTGTTGAAACTTATATAGAAATTTGTATAAATAGGTAAATGTTTGAGCCCCATAACTACTCAGCTGCTGATCATTTTCTTCTCCTTCTGCCACACAATCATTGTAATACTCCAGCTGGTTAGCAGAGATAACATGCTAATGGATAGTAAGCTGCCTTACTATTCCTTACTAAACCAAACAATCAGAAATTTCTGTCACCAAGACCATCATATGCCACGGTGTGTGTATGATAATTAAATAATTGAATGGAATGTTTAATGGGAGATGTTCTGATGAATGATGGTTAGATACTATAATTTACATTTTTTTTGGTGATTTATGAAGAAACCTTATAAGGAGTGCAGCCACCTCCTGCAGCCACCTCCTACAGCCACTCCAGACGATTATTCTTCCTGCCTCTGGAGCCCAGTTTGGTGCTCAGCCCAAGCTCAGACATGTGGCTGCCACTTTCCCATTTGCAGATTCAAACAGTAATAAAGCTGAGCACACACATACACACACACAGGGGACAGTGGTGTCTGGTCACACACATTGACACTGAGAGGGTACTGCCTTCAACACTTACTTGCAGGACTTACTTAAAAAAACACAGACAGCCAAGTCCCCTCTTCCTCATGGGCTGGAAGAGACAGAAGGTCACTAGTGAAGTCACACGCACGCAACATTGTCTAGGTTGACAAGCACACATATATTTGTGGATCCCTTAGGCATCTTTCTAGATCTCAAGCTCTCTTATCTGCTTCATGGGTTCCCTACTTGCCAGCCAATCTAGTCTGACGCTCACTGCAAATGTTCAGCACTCACACTCATCCTTCCCATGCACAACTTCTGCAGGTTCTGAGTGTACCAGCATGTACCCTGCCTGCCTGATACCCTGAGCTGGACCTAAGGCCTTCCTACTCCCTGTCTAGTCCAATTTGAAGTTTGTGAGCAGATGATACATGTGCAACCGCACATTTGCCAGGACTGGGGAAGATACAGACACTTGCCCCTCAGCAGCCAGCACCAGGCTCAAGTCTGTGACCCACGGGCCCATGGCCCCATTACAGCCACCAACACTGAGGTCTTTAGTAACCTCACTACTGGTCCCCTCAGCAGCTGGTTTCAATAACACACTGTTCCCACTCGAATGGCAGGAAGTTTCTTGCACACACTTCAGGCCAGGGACACAAACACCCCCTGCTCCGACTCCAGAAGCTGGCACCCAGTGCACTCATACTGGTGCCCTCATTAGTCGGCATTCTGGGCACAAGGTCTGTAGGATCCTGAGAGCTATGACCCATTACTTCCTGCAGTAGCTGACACCACTGGCCAGGGACACTCACACCGCTGGTCTGACTCCAGTAGCAGGCACCAATTTCCACTCACAGATTCAGGTCTCACCAGTAGCTGGCACTTAATCCTTGCAGCACACATAAACACAGGAAAAAGAGTGAGATTACATAGATAGATAGCTAAGACAAGGCTTAATAAGATATGAGATGGTAGGAAAGATGTGACCAGGTGCAGGGCTCAATGAGACAAACATACTGACCAGCGTCATTTTACATGCAGCCTGTCCCTTTAATGCCCCTTTGTCATCACTGCCTCACTTACTATTTGTCCTTCAGGTTTGTGTCTCTGTATGTTCTTGTTTTTGGCTTCCTCCTTTTCTTTTTCTTTGCTTCATTGGAAAAAGTAATTTACCAAATAATCTTGAAGGAGCGGACACTACTTCCACATACTTTTGCCATACATGTAATCGATATATGATACATTTGTTTTTATTGTGCCTCATTATTTTTATATATAGATACTCTTTTAAAAGTTAATATAATTCGAGAAAGATTAGTTTATGTGCACCTATTTCTGGGATAGAAGTCTGTCACTGGGGTTTTTTCAGGTGTGTATACACAAAACATTTTTTTCTTTTACTAGAAAGGGAGATTATTTTTATGCAATTGAAAACAGGAAAGATTTAGCTAAATGGAATGTATTCAAAATTAAAAACTTAAATTTCCCCTAAAAACACAAACAACAATCTTTGCCAAAAGGTAGTATGTAAATTTAACCTACAGTTTGATACCTTCAATCATTAGTATTTCAGTATGTTAGCATTTCTGACCTTGTCAGCCTCTCAGAATTAGTAATGTATATGGAGAAGTAATGCTTCAAACTGAATTCCATGGACTGCATCTGGCAGTGTAACACATGCATTTCCAACTGATTATTTTCTGCAATTATCAGTGTAGTATGTGCATACTTTATTTTCCCTCCAGGTAGTGATACTGGTGGCTTTTATTTACTGACAATGTTTTTCAGGTGTCCATTTGCAATTTGTGAATTTCTCAACGGAGACCATACATGACTACTTAGAAGTTAGGAGTGGATCTACAGAAACTAGCACTGTTATTGGGAGACTAAGTGGCCCTCAGCTACCAACCTCTCTGTTCAGTACAACTCATGAAACCAGCTTATACTTTCACAGTGATTACTCACAGAACAAACAAGGATTTCATATTGTATATCAAGGTGAGATATGGATATTCTTTGGGAACAATGTTTCTGTTGAAGATTTTGTGGGGTTTTGGGAATGCCTAAAAAATAAACATCATATTAAAAATTTTCTGTGTTTCAGCCCAAAGTGTTATGCATTGAGATTAAACAGAAAAATGCAGAAAATTAAGCTGAAAAAGGAAAAATAAAAAGCAGGTCAAATGTCAGCATTAGATAATTACCAATATCTGAAATTTTTGGCATAATAATTTATATTGTGTGCTTTTATAAAGTAAGGTTCTTCATTCAATGTTTGCAAGCATATGAGAATTTTAATTTTATGTATTGTGTTCTGGAAGCAAAACATCTAAATCCTGTTTTAGAGTACTGGATCAATGTAGGCTAGTGCAAATTCCTGCCAATCCAGAAATCTCTAAATCCATTTTATTTCCTAGTTTGCAATTTCCCTGAAAGGTTCTTGTTCTGTTGTACCCAAGTAGGTCATACTGAGCTGGTGAAGACTGCAAGATCATAATTCTATTTATAGAGTTGTATATTCATGTAAAAGGGATTAGGTCACCACTGCTCACAGAAAAAGGTCAAATATGTATTTTAAACCAGAGCTGCTTTCATTTTATGAATAACACAGAAGATTTAAAGGGTTTTTTACTTTAGAGCATTCTCCTATTACTGTTTTAATAGTCACAAGTCCAAATTGACTTGAACTCTATAACATTCTGGAATTGAGCCACTGTAAAAAGTATTAGCTCTAACTGGTAAAGTCAATTTATGACTTAAACTGCTAAGAAGGCCAGACTTAAGAGCTTACACTATTACTGCTATTAATGAGAACAATTTCGGAGATGCTGTTATTTGTTGAAGAACTGAAAAATTCCTTTCTATGTTTTAATTACATATGAAAGAACTGCTTCTTTCGAACATATACAATCTCTGATATTCTGATACTGCAGACTGCACAGCTTATTTGTTCTTAGTTCTGTAATAAGAAGCCAATGCTTCAAATCTTCTTGGAAAAGATCAGCAAGATGTGTGGGAGAGGCTTGTTTTCAAATCTTACTTATTTACTATAAAGTCTTTGATAATCATAGTTCAGTATTGAGCCTTTTGGTTCTTTTGCAGAAAAAAATAAAAGTATAGACATGTTTATTTCTCCTTTCCCTTAAACATAAGAATATAGATCCAGAAAACTACTACTGGATCAGAAAAAACCACTTTGTCTCAGTAAGGTGTCTTCAAATTGTAAAAGGAAATGTTACTCAGTAGCATAGAAGTCTAGCTAGTTTCACTGTACTTCTCCAAGTGTAGGATCAATGATTTGATCATCACCATCATGGAACTTAAGACATATGGAATGCCTATGATTAATAGTTTTATTCTAATTACAAACTTTTGTTTTTGAAGTAATTGGAATTTGTGGTTTACCTATTTTTTTCCCACCATTATTATTACTTATTTAAGCATATCAGCTACAAAGCTGTCCTGATCCTCGACCGTTTCGGAATGGTTTTGTTATTGGAAATGACTTTACTGTGGGGCAAACTATTTCATTTGAGTGTCTTCCTGGATACACATTAATTGGAAATTCAGCTCTGACTTGTCTTCATGGAATCAGCCGCAATTGGAATCATCCTCTCCCCAGATGTGAAGGTATGTTCTAGCTGACCTATGAACCCTTCATTATTTGAAAATCTGCTTAAGAATTATTAACTGGAGTAGTTTCATTTTTTCAGTTTATAGGGGCTTGTATTTTTTTTTTATTTTGATCTTTACACAGGAAATATTAAATTTTGCAAATTAAAATTTTAGCAAAGAAGCTGAAATGTTTCATGGAAATATGAAATCTTTGAAAACGTATCTGTGGTAATAAGTTTACCTTTTGGATGGTTAGACTTAAAGTCAGGAATGTGGAGACCCATGCTGTTTTAAGCTAGGTAATGCAACATAGTAAAAGGTCTAGACTGAATCAAGAGAAAAAAGGATTCAAAAACTGGATTTACCAATTTTTTCCACTTATGTTCTGTTTTATCAGTTAAAAAGAAATGTTGCAGGTGGCATAAAGTGCAATTGTCCTCCACTCAGTACTGTGTGAAATTTTTTGTACATTTAATTTTTATGAACGGGAATTTTTTTAATTACATTTTTTTTAACCTTTTATAATTCTTTTTCACTGTTGTACATGCAGCAGTTAAGTAGATTCAACAAACTGTAACTTGCACATAGCTTACTTTTTAAGGAGACAGAATGAATATATATGACGATTCTCTAGACGTGTTTAGCTTATCCCTAGCTATGCTGAAAGGAATCTGTACCTAAGCAGCAGGCCAAAGAAGATCAATCATGTAGTGTCATCAGACTCTGAAACAGAAAAGGATGGATGTTTTGGTAACACAGAAATATCTTTGAGAAACAGATGTGCATCACAAAAGCTATTTGTGGAACTGAGGACTGAATTTTCTTCAATATGAAATAAGTACTCTCTTCTGGAAGGTCCAGGTTTGTCACAATTGAGACAACATTTAAACAGCAATGTTAGATTCCTGAAAAAACACTAGACACAGCGAAGATACTTCTTATTTAAAGTTGTCTTCCTCAAATCCTGCATTCCTGGAACTATAAAGTCCAAACACCTTAAACAAGCTATTGACTGTAAAGTTCTGTGTGTTGGGTTCCTGCTATTATATGCCATAGAGACCCTCCACAGTTTCAGGAGAGGTATTCAGGACCCCATTCAAAGGCCTAATTTCCTTCTAAATTGAATGGTAAAAACTCAGAATTTAGAATGGGATCCTTAATATCAAGCATGTAGGACAGAAATGTCTCAAAAACCCCACAACAACAACCCCCACCCCCACCTCCAGAACAAAACACTACTACCACCCAAACACCCTTCCCCAACCCCCTCCCCAAAATCCCACACTAATAGAAAATAAAAAGCTCCTCTATTTTCTGAATTTTTCATTGTATTTTGAAATGTCTACTCAAATTTAGGTACTTAAATGAGAAGCCTCATTACTCCAAATTCCTTCTGAAGTCAGTGAACCACAGGAATTTCTGGGTGATGTGGTAGCTAAATTAAAACCTAACTGATACTGAATTCAGAAGAGGATGCCTCATCATGTAAAAGAGAGGTGACACCTACACTGTCTGTTTGTTGAAAGGGAAAGTTAATTCACTACAATTAAGTTTTAAGCCCCATTTTCTGGACCCTGTGGAAGCAGTAATGGGTCACGTCTTAACTACTAAACACTTAGCTTTTCCCTATTACTCAGTTCTAGCTGTGTTATCTATGCCTCAGAATCAAAACAAATAATTTACTGAATGAAGTAATTCTTCTTCCTTGAACTACCTTACTGTACCCAAGAATTTAATTAGTAAATCTGAAGATGTCCAATAGGTATTGCTGTTCTGAGTATCAATGTTGATGAAATTCCTAAACAGTGGCTGAATGTTCTACTTCATGTCATGAAAAGATGAAGATTAAAAAAATCAACCAAATTAATAACAGAGATCTAAAATGTGTGTTATGCTGCATGATTACAGACTGTCCGCATTGCTCAACTCCTAGAAAAATTTCTCAAATTGCATAGGGTTTTGTGCAGATATTTTCTGTGGTAATTTTAGTAAGGAATTTGTGACATTTTTATATGATACATATGATTTGGGGGTTGTGTGTTTTGTTGGGGTTTTTTTCTTTCTTATTGCAGGACAAGAGTAATGAGTTATCTTCTAGTTCTGCTTGGCTGGATTTGAGATAAAGGCCTTGTGTTGAAAAGAATAAAAAGAAGTTGGCTATTTTTATATGCCCTGTACCAGAAATCTGTCCATGTTTTAAGTTTGTATTTTCAGTTGTGCAGGGAATTTTACCCAATATCAAAATATTTTTTTAGTTCCAGTTCTGGTAATATTTATGACATCAGAATTTTAATTTTTTTTACTTTTATATTTGACCAATAAAGTCAAAAGAGACTTCTGACTCTGCTTAAAGCCAAATAAAATCTGTTTCTTTGCACAGCAATGGTCATACTCAGTGTAGTTAAAGTGTGTTCAAATGTGTTCAAAAGTATGGATTTTGCATGGTCTAATAACCCAAAAATCATCTAATATATTTTTTTTAAAAAAGTATCTTTTTTATAGCTCTCTGTGGAGGAAATATAACTGCAATGAATGGCACCATATACTCTCCAGGATACCCTGATGAATATCCAAACTTTCAAGACTGCTTCTGGCTTGTAAGAGTACCACCTGGGAATGGTATCTACATCAATTTCACTGTTCTTCAAACAGAGCCAATATATGATTTCATAACTGTTTGGTAAGAAAACACTGATGGCCTTTCTTTAATCTTCATGTGACAGACACTATGCAACGAAGTATGAATTTAAAAGAATATATTTGTGTGTTTCCCCTTGAAACTGGTGTTCTCTGTAGGCCAAAATGAGTGAGTTGCACCAATCCATATTTTCCAACAGACCATTCCCTCTAGGCAGCATTGGACAAGAATTCAAAAACAATCATAGTGTTCCTTGGTTTGTTGACAAAGAAAAGCATACAGAAGTACACTATGACCGCTCACCAACAGCCAAGAGTAATAAGCAACACTTAAGAAAGCAGTAATAATAAAAAGGTTGCAGATTTGTGTTTTAGCGTGTTAGTACTAGACTCTACAGTAACACTTTCTTCATTTCTTTTGAGTTGAGTTTTTTTTAATCTTAAGAGTGCATAAAAGAAGAGACTGTGTTTGTATTTGGCCATGACAAAAAGAGTTGAGCTGACAATAGCTGTAAACAAGTTATATTCTCTATATACCTGGATCCATGTCTATCATGGCTCTGCATGATAACCTTTCACCCTCAGCAGCAGCCTGTCACATTGATCCCTCCACCATATATCTCAAGACATTTCACAGCTTTAGCTCTCATTTATAAATGTCCACATGCAGTTCTCAAGTGGAATCTTTTATTCAGACTGTAAGCATTTTATTTTTATTTTTACCAAAGCAAATATTCATGTCTTTCAAAATTATTCTATTAATTAATTCTAATAATGCTATGGATCTCTTAATTTTCCTAAAAATTACCAAATTCAAAAGACTGAAGGAAATGAACAATATTAAGTTTATTTATTTTCTGATAGCCCTATTTGAAAGTACAGATACACAAATGTGTTCAGAGGTTGTGGCAAGAGGATGAAGTACAATTGAAAATTCAATAATTTTGAGTTTCCTGCAATTTTTGTTTGAAAATAAGAATATTGCTTTCAAAGGGTGGTTGTATGAGGATCCAATCCACACACAGGATTTGAAAAGTCCTTCCACCCTTCATGTCTTTTTTATCTTATTTTAGTTGTCTCATGGCTTTTGGAGTAATCTAGAGAAAATTTAGTGCATTCTTTTGAAAACTGGAGAAATTATTTGTTTGGACAAAAAAAAAATTTTTGTGTTTTTTTTTTCTTAGGGATGGACCAGACCAAACTTCTCCTCAAATTGGACAGTTTAGTGGCAACACTGCCTTAGAATCAGTCTACAGCACTTCCAATCAGATTCTGATCAAGTTTCACAGTGACTTTACTACCAGTGGCTTCTTTGTACTTAGTTATCATGGTAAGTGTGATAAATTTCACTCTTTCACTGTCTGTACTGATCACTGCAGGAAGACAATTAATTAAAAAATTAATTACATTTCCTAAGAAGGGTTGCTGTTGTTAATATGACTAACCAGCACTAGTGTAATGCAAAAATATGAAAGACTGCTAACATGAATGATGAAAATAAGCTATTTTCTTGACCAGATATTAAATTTGCTAGTATTCAAGAAAAAAAAAAAAGCACCATGATGAACAAAGAATGTACCATCAAGACCCTAAAATTCAAAGGGCACATCTTCTTACTCCTTAAAACGCTTCTATTAAACTTCCTTTGAAATCTAAATGTTTTTGGTGGACTTCAAATTTCTCTTAAATATTGGGATATTTTGATAAAATTACTGGTTTTGTAGAGATGTCAATGATAGTGAACTATATTGTATAGTTAGCATTAATCTGTATGTATGTATGGCCAGACTCCATGAATGAACATCTGGGAAGGGCTCTCCCCACATGGGTGTGCTTTTCCAGCCTGTGCAGTGCATTTTTTAGGTGTGTCACAGCGTGTGCAGAACTGGCCTCACCGTTCAAGTCCTAAGGTCCATTTGCCATGGCTGAGCGAGCTTGGACAGTGACAGTGAAGTCCTCGGGACTGTCTACAGGACCCGGTACTAACCGGGACTAACCCTGCTTAGCATCTGAGATCTGATGGGATCAGATGGCAGGGAGGCATTTAACTGCCAGGGGACGGTTCCCACTGAGTCTCAAACTCAGGACCTTCGGATTCAGAGTCCAGAGTGCTCTCCATTACACCACGGGACTGCCCTTAGCATTAATCTACCCTGGAATTAAATACTGACTGAATGAAAATGTGTTCAATGAATCAAATTCTACCTCTTTTTGTAAGCATTCAAACCCTCTGTGGTCAACTGTGTTTTGCATTCCTGTAAATACAAGGAAACAGAACCAGAAGTAAGGGGGTTTTTAGGTGCTCTGTGAATGCCTTTTGGATTGACAATTCCAGAAACATGGACAGACTACAGTGTGTTTCTGAATCGTGATCGAATTTTGGGACTAGAAGACTATCTTTTTGCCTTGGTAAAGACCATGGCAAATACAGATAGATAGAATTGATGGGATTAGAGGAACTTTAATCTAAACAAAACAAAACAAAAATTGCCTAAAACTTAAAATGAAAAAAATCCACCGGCAACAGCACTTGAATTGCTTGCAGAGTATAGAGTAGGGCTAGATAGAGAGGGGGCAGAATTTCTATGTCAAATCTTGACATTTAAATTGCATGTATAAACTTCTGAAGGACAAAATGACACTTTGTATTAATTAATATATAAATTGATATTTATTGATATCTACTAATATATCAATATATGACAAAAATGTGTAAAAATGGTCATGGAATCACAGAATCATTCAGGTTGGAAGATAGCTGTAAGCCCACCACTAAACCAGGCCCATAAGTACCATGTCTACATGTCTTGTAAATACCTCTAGGGATGGTGACTCCACCACTTCCCTGGCCAGCCTGTTCCAATGCTATATGACCCCTTTTGTCAATAATTTTTTCCCAATATCCAATATAAACCTCATGTGGAGCAACTTGAGACTATTTCTTCTGGTCTAATCACTTGCTAGTAGTAAAGTGTCCCTAAAGAACTTACCTTCTTTTACTTTCTTCTTTTGCTGTGAAAATCGTCATTCCACAAATAGGGGCGCTATTGTGTAATTGCGATGCAAATTGAGCACCACAAACATTACTCAGGAAGAAACTTAAAATGATCTTTGGATTGATGTTGTCAAGATAAAACAATTTTCTCAGTATCTTGGAGTTTATGATCGTCCATTTCAACTACTTAAAATTTATATCAATAAAGGCAACACAGTGAGAGAAGTCAAATTTATTTAAAATAGATAATTTTGGGATTAAATTTAATGATACACCTGATACCCTCAAATGAAAGACATTTGAAAGAAATGATAAAATTTTTTATTGAATCAATTCTTAATTATGTTGGTGATTCTTATTACTAGTTTTTTTCAGATGCAAATAGCACAGCTGTCTCATATTTACTTGGTGTGTTTTACTTTAAATTGCTTTATCCTAAAGCAGAATGTAAGCTTTCTGACTCATTGATTTAAGTAGACCTTCTTTACATGATCAACAAAAAGGAGTGTAATAGGAAGATATCAAATGAGTATGACTCAATAGTAACAACAGGTCTTACCTGGTTACAGTATAAATTTTGTGACTGACAAAAGTTTGGCCAATTAGATTACTAAAAGAAACTAACCACAGTAAGCAACCAAAAATGTGTATTACTGAAGCTGAACTGTCATTTGCCACATGTAGATAATTTTTCAGTGCTAAAGGGAAATGCTATAAAAAACAATGCTATATGAAAATCTACTATCAATGAAAACCAAGCATACTTAATCCTATCTGTACACTTTAAAACAGGGAAGACTATATTGCCAGTATAAATATGTCAATGTGATTTCTCTGGCTAGATTTCTGTCTTAATTGCATTAAAATTAAATGGAATTTTGTCTGTGTTCAAATATAGGGCCCTCCTCATAGGTTCTCTATATACTCTTTTCATACTCTTCCTACTTACCTTATCTGTTTCACCTAATTATTTTGTCTTGCTGTTGCATCATCTGTTAAATTTCAGAAAATTATTTCATTTGAGACTTTAAATGAGAATTTTGAAACAGGATTTTTCTCTCACCCTATCTGCAGGTGAGAGATGCTCCCCACAGCTATTCATTTACTGGGGAATTTCACAATAAAAATGCTTCTGTGCATTAGTTGTGCTGCCTCTGAGGACAGTTTTTGGGATTCCAAAACTTGTATTTATTACAAGATTTTAAAAGTTGAAGAATTCAACACTAAAATCATATTGTAATTTAAAAAAAATCCAGAACAAGCAAAACAATGATTTCACGATACAGAAAATGTTTATTCTTCATGTGAGATATTTTAAGTGAGAAAATTGGCAACCATTTCTAAGGTTCTTAGGTTATTTAAGAAGAGGGGGTTTGCCACTAAAATAAATAACTAATTAAAAAACACAGGCACAACTTTGGATGTTTTCATTTCCTTTCTTTTGGTTCTCTTGAAAGTTTCAAAATCAATGAATAGAGTTTTTGTTTTATCCTGTTAATGTAGGCATTAAATCAGTTGTGTTTGCATGGCAATGTTAGCTGTGTTTGAGAATGACATCTGTGCTTTGTTCCTCTTTATAGCCTATCAGCTCCGGGTCTGCCAGCCTCCAGCAAATATCCCAAATGCAGAAATTCTAACTGAGGATGATGAATTTGAAATAGGTAATATAATAGAAAATAAAAACAACCTCTGTTTCAAAAAATAAGCTTGCTGTGCACAGGATGCTTTTCAGGATGAAGATCATGCCTATAATAGAATATATTTTTATTTAAAAATACATTTTTAAAGAAGTCATTCCTTTAGCTATATATCCTGAATCCCATCTATGTTTCAGAGATAACATATAAGTAATACAGTAACTCTTTGTAATTGACTTGATTTTAAAATACTTTTTTCATACTTTCTAACGTAAAACACTGTATTACACTGAAACAAACAAACAAAACCCATAAGAAGACATCCAGAAAATGCCATATTCTGTACCAGAATTAAAGTTCTGTGACATAAATGATAAAATCAAATTTATGAAAATTATGAGGATCAGAGAAAGGGATGACATTCTGACTTTCTGAGACATGCTAATAATATTACTTAGCAACCTTTAGATCAAAGAAATTTAATTTATATGATCAGATGTTAGATGTCTGATCTGCTAGTTTTGCTCATGTAATGGCAAAGAAAAATAAATTTATTTTTAGTATATACCAATATTTGATTAGCTGTTTAGGTAACAAATAGAAAAGAACTTTTTTGCCTTTGTTCTCTGTAATCTGGACTAAAGAGAACTGAAGGGATTTACAAATTTTTACTTTTATTGGTACATAAAACTATATGAATTATTGATTTTTTTAATTAAAAAATGAAAATTTCTTACTATCAGCATACTGGATTTAGATATCATCAACTAAATCCAGTTCCTATTTTATTTTATTTTATTTTTCCCCTCAGGGTTGTATGAGTTACTGACTTGATCTAATACCTTTATTTAGTTCCATAATGGTTATCCTATAAAATATATTGCTTAAAGCTTTGTGGACATGCGGTTCACACAGCATCAATCAAACCTAGACAAATTAGCAAACTATCCAACAAATAATGCGGTGAAAAACAGTGATATATACAGCACAGTGTGCAACACAAAGCTCATTTACCACGTTTCTTAGACTAATCAAAGTTGTTTATGCCAGAGGTTATTTAGCCCATTGTATATAGTGGCAAGAAACTTCATTAATCAATAATGTTTTCAAAGTTAAAAGCCCTGGTTAATTGCTATTTAATGTTTCTTTTGTTTGTTTGTTTTTTGTCTTATTTTGTTTTTCCAAACAGGAGACATAATAAGATATCAGTGTCAACCAGGCTTTACATTGGTTGGTAATGAGATTCTGACATGCCGACTGGGTGAAAGACTTCAGATGGATGGAGCACCACCATCTTGTCAAGGTTTTTTTTTCCTTTTTATTTTCCTGCAGCCATTCCAGCTGAATGATTCCTCTCATACTCTCCTCTATCTCTTTATATAAAATGACATACTGAAAGTATTTCAGAGTTTTGATGCTTTTCCCAGTATATCACTGTTGTGTTTCATATATGTCAGATATTAATGCAAAATAATTAGCAATCTTTTAATGAATTTCATGAGTTTAAAGGACTGCTGCTCTATTTTGTGAAAGTATTGAAAACTTCAAATAGAGATACAATACTATATCATTGTTAAGGTCAAAACAAGATTACAATCCTGTCAGCTTCTAACATCAGAGTTCAAACCAGTCTTTATTAAGCTGAAATTCGATGTGTTACACTAGAATATAATTTTTCTTTAGTTTCCAATAAAATATGAGCGTTTTCTTTCATACTAAACTGATTTAGGAAGTAATGAAGATAAGCCTTGCTTGTGCTTTATTAAAATAAAATTAAATCACTTTGAAGTTTCAGTGGTGGGTATTTATGTTTTCTTCATAATTCTTCCCTCTATTTCCAGAAAGATAAGTAAGGACCTAAACAAGTATGGTAAAGTCTTTTCTAGGTAAAAAAAAAGACCAAAACCTCCTAAAAGTATAAGTTATGTGAACAACAGTCATTTTGGATTCTGATTGTTGCTGTGATATTCCTTTGTGATCCATCTACTCCTGAGCTTAATATTCTAACATCTAGTGCAGAATTAAAATTCTTCCCTGAATCAGTCATAATAAATATATTTGATTTACATTTGTATTATATGAAAAATACTGCCATCTTGGTTTTCTGCCAGTCTGATGTTTTGGTATTCCCTTGCTCAGTAATGTTAATTCATTAACATATCTATAAAACACTCATGATGAACAATTTATTTGGCAATAGTAAATTAATTGGGAATAAATCTAATACTTTTACAAGTAAAGCTTTAATATTTAACTGCTTCTTAACAATTTGTAAAATTTCAAACTGGCACACAATATAGATGTTAAGAAATTAAACATCAGTATATTAATTTTTAGAACTTAATTATTACTATAATCTTGACCTAGGTTTTCAGCTAAGAATTAAAAAAATGCTGTCTTATGAATATACCATTTTCCTGTATTCTTGGAAAAATGGAAGGGTCTACTATTACAGCTGAATAACCTGTTTTCCCCTGATTTTAAGCACAAAACTATGCAAAAGTCAAAATCATTCACAGCAGTAAATCTAGGTCTTAAAAATGCAAAGTGATCTTGAAATGTGAGCTTCATAAGAACTTGGATAATTTCTGAAAATCCATGCTTTTATTTAGGTACAATAGTGTCTAGAAATAGCTTCCAACACCCCAATTTAAATTAAAATCCTAACTTGGTAGCCTCATAGCATTTAATAAGTGGAAAACCATAGCAACATCCAGGCATTGTTTTAACAGTTAAAATGATGTAATATTAGACAGGGGAAATAGAGACATATATGCTGATCCTGAGGCATTCTGTCAGCATGTGTTGCTCAAGGCATATTTGTATTCAGTGCAAAACCAAAGACAAAAACTCAGGAATGATGACTTCAGTTACCACAGTTAATCTTTTAACTGTCAGATATAAATGCTAAGCATTAGATCTGATACTAAATATTAAATCAGTGCTTTCATAATGTCTGTCTAGAGCAGAATGAAATTAGCATAGTTTTTTTTTAGGGTTAGATCCAGAGAATTTAAAAGAAAAATGCAAGGGAATTTGTTAAATTATGTTAAAAATTTCCAATAAAACTGGTAACCTAGAATAAGCAGCAGCATAATTTTCTTTTGTGTTTATTTACATAAAGTCTGAGTCTGAAAATTATAATATATAAGCAAAATTTCAGTGATGAATAGAAAGAAAATAAAATGCTTGGTGGAATCTAGAGGCAACAAAATTACATGCCTAAAATTTATGTCTCTTGTGATTGTAATATATCACACTGGTCTGTGAATAAGATGCCATACTTTAATTGTGCAGGCTATAACAGTCACTCTCAAGACAAAAACTCAGTTCTTCTGTTGGTTCATATATATATTAGTTTACTAATTCCTTTCACTAGGCAGAGAATATGTTTGTTGTTAGACTTCATAGTGGTAACTCCTGTTATCTTAACCTTGTGCATATATTGCATGCTTTAGCCAGCATGAAGTCACTTTGGATTGAATTTTTCTTTAATTTTTGATTTGAAATAAATTGATACCTACATTCAACATTAATTCATACAGAGAATCTGAAGAATGCAGCTGAGCAGAATTTAAGTAACAATATTTTACTTTTGAATCTTATGTATTGCAGTAAAGGTATGCTAGGCAAACGAGGTGTTCCTGAGAGAAAATATTGAAGCAAAATATATTTAAGATTTATTTAGTGACTTTAAATTTTACAGGTTATTTTCTACCACATTTAGTACTATTTAAAACTATGTCACTTTTTTTTTTCTATTTTCTTCTGGTGACTATCATTTGAATAATAATTTCTTAAAATTCTTGAACATTTCCTTCTTTAGATGAGAAAATAATCACTAAATTCCACAAGCTTATTCCAATTACTATAATTTTAATTTGTTAAAATGGAGTATTTTCCATACACGACATGTAGCTTTGCTCTTAATTTTCCTTTAAATTAATTTCTACTTTCAGGATAAAAAGAAAACTTCAGAGTAAGAAGATAAAAACTGTATTATGCATCATACTTAGGGGACACTGATAAAATTTTTTGAATGATGACTCTTAGCTATATCTCAGATACATTTTCCCTGATTCATAATAAATTTTTCTATCTGATTCCCACAGGATTCTGTTTTACAGAAGTAGGTCTTCAAACTTTCTATAAAAAACCTGAGCGATGTTTAGCTGAAGATCCTGAAATTGAGAGTTTGTAAAGCAGAGTAATATGGAGAAAGAAAAACTAGCTGCACCTAAATAAGTGCAGCCAGATTACTATTTTGCTCTTCCACACATTTTTGTTTATGTATATATGCATATCTAAAGCTGAGTAGATCAGTTAATTCATTTACTTGAGCTTTGTGTCACAACTGGCACAGCACTGTAGTTTAACAGCCAAATTCCAGCCACATGAGTATTCTTAAGTGGAGTGGAAGTGTTCTATTTAATCTCTTCTTTAAAACAAACACAGCACATGAGAAACAACTTCTTAAATTTAGTAATTAGATGCTAATTTTCAAGCAAGAAATGCATATTTTTAAAATATACACACAGATTCCTTTCACTTTTTCAAGTTCAGATTGGATGGTTTTGCAGGGACTTGAACTAGATGACCGTGAAAGGTCCATTCCAACCCAAACATTGTACAATTCTTATGAGGTTTTTAATGGAGATGATTATTCTTTTTGTCTCTCATCTCTGCTTTTCTATGTTCTTTATCTCTCTTCATAGTCCAATAACTTTTTCCACATAAATCTTTATTTTTTTATTTAATAAGGCAATATTATTTTCAGTGTTCTGAGAAACCTAAATTCCTGTTATTTTTCTTGTGTAACTTTTAATGACTCAGGACTATCTAATTTTTGTGTAAGAGTTAGTTGTCAATATAAAAACAGATATCGAAGCTTCTGTTTAGCAGTGTTCAGTTCTGAATATATTGTAGGCACTTGTTCATGTATCATGAAGGAAAACCAGTTTTTGAAAAAAGTTCCAATAACATGATAATATCAACTATTTCTCTTTAATGAGACTGTTACTTTTATGGAGATCTATGAATCCAGATTATTCAAAGTTAAACCCCTTCATCATATTTTTAAACACCCTTTTGCTCAATTTATGAAAATGAGTAATGAAGTTCTTTCAAACTCAGGAAAATCTTGCCAATCACATGAAACAAAAATAGTTGGCTTTAGAATTTTTTTCCAAATCTTTCTGTTTCACAGTGCTCTGTCCAGCCAATGAAATGCGTCTGGATTCAACAGGAGTAATACTGAGCCCTGGATATCCTGACAGCTACCCAAATCTCCAGATGTGTGCATGGACCATTACTGTGGAAAAGGGTTATAATATCAGCATGTTCTTTGAATTTTTTCAGACAGAAAAGGAATTTGATATACTTGAGGTGTTTGATGGTAACTATAGGATGCATTACTTTGGATGATACTTTTTCTATATAATCACTACTGTTTATGAATAACATATTTTTTCAGTATAAAAAATCTTAAATAAACACTTATTTTGATTCATTGCGCTAAAAAGAACTGTTGGATTACTGTGTTTTAAAATTGTATTGCATATATTATGTTTAGAAATAATTTTTGTTTTGAGCAAATATATGCTTTCTAGTGAATAACATAATATCACATCTATTTTTAATTAAAATTAAATTGCCACTTGACTGGAGCATGGTTTATATATATATAAAATTGTGTGCATATAATTTACTGTTTGCTACTTTTAAACTTTGTAACTCCTTTTTTCTTTTTTTTCCTTTCCTTTGTACCAAGGACCAAATAGTCATAGCCCATTGCTCATATCTCTCAGTGGGGACTATTCATCTTCTCTAAACATAACCAGCAATGGCCATGAAGTATTTCTCCGTTGGTCAGCAGATCATGGCACCAATAAAAAAGGTTTCAGAATAAGATATATAGGTATGCAATTTTGACTTTCTCTAATATGTGTAAAATTTCAACATGGAACATTTACTTACTTGAAAAGGCCAATATAAGCTATGTTTTGTATCCTTAACCAAACTGAAAGGAAATTACATCTGTTCCAAATACAAACTTGATGATACTGATCTTGTGAGGAAAAAAATACCCCATACATGTGCTCTGTAGAGATTTAAGGAAATAATTCACAGGGCTTTGAAATGGCATAATCCAGTACTAAAGATGAAAAAAAAGCAGATTTCCTCTTCTCTCTCACAGTATTTATTTGCACTCATGTGCCTCTTCATACTAGGATGTTTTCCAAACTAGATCTTTATGCTATTCGTTATTAACAATTTTGATGGGACAGAGAAAGACAGAGCAACAAGGCAGGAGTGAACATCTATAAAGTGGAAAAATAGGAGACCTTGAAGGATTTAACTCTTAATTTAAGGTTCAACAGAAGCAGCAAACAGAATTAAATGAGATCAAATATTATGCAACAAAAACCAGTATTGTATGTGTTATTAATTCAAACTAACATATTGATGAATATTGTGTGAAAATGGTACTTGACTAACAGAGAATTCTGTATAATTGCTGTGACAGAATTACTATATAATATTAGTTTTACTGGAAATTTATATCAATTAATTAAGCTAAAGTAGGCTTGGTGCAATTTACAGAAATTACACAAAACCTGTATTTGATTTTTTTTCTGATAACCAAAGATATGAAATACACAGAATGAAAAATACTAGGGATAGTATTTGTAAATCTTAGAGAAGTTACTGGCATAAAGCAAGTTCACTTTATGAAGTAGAGAAAGAAATAGAGAATAAATATAAAATTCTTTCTGCTGTAGTTCATTCCCGTGGAAAGGCAGCCAAACCCAAGTGACTTGGTACTCATGGACTCAATGAACAAGGGAGTGAAAGGATATATAGTAAGCAACCAGTATTTAATGTCAGAGAGTCATGAAGTACATAAATAATGTCAGATTACAGCAATTGTATCTCTTAGAGATAACTTTTACTCTCATAAAGATTTTTGATTTTTTTAATAGTCTCTAGATAAGACTTGTGTAGGACTTAAAGTGTTCTACATAAATCAATAACGAGTAAAAGCGGACTCTGTATTTTTGCCATGGATTTATGGTGGCACTCATAAATATGATTAAAATCTGCTAAATGTTTTACTTCAGTTCATTGAACCACAGAATTTGAAAGAAATAACCTATTTAGGACCAGAAAGAAAAGACTATTTGAAAAGAATTATGTGCAGGATACATTAGATATTTCCTTCTTTCACAAATTTGTATACTACTAAAATGTATACAATTGCAATAAATTTCATCATAAACTAAAGTTCTGTAGCTTGTTTGATTTAAGAAGAAGATGGTGAAAACAAAAATAAAAAACCCTCAAACATTAGCGAGCTATAAAAGTGAGCTATCACTATATTTTGAGGCTACTGAAACCTGAAGCTTATGAAGAACTTATAAAGCTCTATTTTTTCACCTTTATATTCTGTGAAATTGCTTGATGCATGCATGATCAGGACACAAAATATATCGTGGTGATGTTTTCTCAGCTTCTTATCAGATGTCCACTGAATTCAACCAGAATTTGTCAAGAATTATCATCTGAATTTTAAATGCATATTTTATTTATTCAATATTTATGTTTAAAGCTCTCTACTGTAGTACTCCAGAGTCCCCTCCACATGGTTTCATTGTCAGTCAGACAGGTGGACAGCTCAACAGTATGGTTCGCTGGGCTTGCGATCGAGGGTTTCGGCTCATTGGGAAAAGTACTGCTGTATGCAGGAAGTCTCCATATGGTTATTACTCATGGGATGTTCCAGTCCCAGCTTGTCAAGGTAAATTCTTTCATTGAAAAGAAATATACTCTAAGAAACTCCTTTTCCTTTTCTAATGTAAGCCATCAGTTTTCTGACTTAAAATGAGTAGCAGGTAGGCATTTCACGGTCATACCTCTTTATCAAAATTTTTCTACCTCATAAGACTTACTTTAAAAATGTATTGTTAAGAAACAGTATTTCAAGAGAATTTATGAAGACTGGCAGATACTAAAAATAATCTACATCACTGTGGGGGAACCTGCCCCCGAAAACATACTTACAGTGTGAAATTATTCAAAAAGTTAATTTAAAACTAAATACATTTAAAGTTCATTTATCATGGTTCAAGAACTACATTAAAAAAAAAAAGGGCCTGAAACTTGTTGCATTTTCAAGAACAGGAAAGTGGACCAAGTTTTCCTATGATGCCATATTTTGCCTATGATACTATTCTAATATTTTGCGGTTTAAATTGAAATTTAAAAGAGAATTAATGAGGTTAGACATATATTTAGTTTCTTCTGTCTTATCAAACCAAACATATTCTACTTAACAAGGAAAAGGAAGTTATTATTTAAAGCCTGTAAAAATTGTATTCTAGTTCTTCCTTTCCTGAAAAGAATGTTCTCATAACTTGCCTATGTCTCTATTCAGGGAACTATTAGAAATATTTATCTTTTGGTTTTTTAATGAAAATTTGCAGATATATTTGTTGAAAATGTATAAATTTTGTTCCTGTTGATATGCAGAGATAAACACCAGTGGAATGTTCCATGCTAATATCCCAAGTTTTGTTTTTGACAAAAAGTCTTTGAACTTTATGCTTCTAAAGCAAAAGAAAACAAAGTTTTATAAACTTCATACTATATGTGCCTGTATTTTTTAAAAGCTGAAAGTCCACAAAAGAAAACTACAGCATGAATTTGCCACATATCATTCTATATCTTTTTTCACCTAAGGTTCGCCTTCAATACACTTACTTTCAAAACTTGGTCAAACTCTAAATTAGATGCATAAACCAACATGGAATGAAAACAAAAAAACCCACTAACCAAACCAAACCAAACAAACACCAAAACAACACCACCACCCCACCACCACCCCCGCCAAAACACCAAACTGACAAACAAACCCAGCTTACCAAATTCAAATACCCCATGATTATTCTCATCATACTGAGTAAAGTTCAGTAATGGAAATAGTTACAATACTCAGATTACACTTAAGGAACAAGTGAAGTTAAGTGTTAAGTAATTTCATGGTGTCTGATCAAGTACAAAGATTATTGGTACCAACAGTTGGCATACTGAAAATTACTGGAAGTATTTATCAATTGAATAACAGTTAGGTAATTATAATCATGGGGCTAGATTTGATGCATTATATGAACTTTATTCAATTCTTCCAGCAAGTCCTTTTGCTGAAAAGTGATTTCTGGTTCATATGTACCTGCAACTCACAACAGCAAACTCTCAGGATTCAACCTAAAGACACATTACTGCAAAACACTTCAGGAATAAGCTGTTTCCATATGTCAGTCATACACCTAGCCTTCCTATAGTTTTGCTGAGGTGAAAATTACCCCACATACCCAGATGATGCAGAAGATTTAGTCTCTTGTATTAGAAGGTTGAGAACACCATCAGTAGAGTTCATTCATGTTCTTTCACAGAGGATACTTAAAAGGCACAACAGCTTTGCCATTCCCCATAATGCTAAGCAGTACGGCTTCATCACAAAGCAATTTTAAGTCTTTTAAGTATGGGCTAGCAGGTTGTAGAACTTCATGATATTGAGTATCAGCAACTTGTTATAAGGAATATTATAATTTCAGTCAGAATTTGCCAGCTATTTTGCCAGGTGATATCAGATGATAATGTCACATTCCTACCTTCTGTTTCACATTCTCTACCATTTACAACATAAATTCACACATCTGAATGTAGAATTGCCTCAGATAACCGTATAACACAGGGAAAAAAAAATAAACTTTTTCTACATAGTATTGCAAATTAAAAAAAAAAGAAGTGTATTTGCAATTTTGCAACTTTTTTCAAAGCAACACATCTCATTTTAATCTTTTTTTCTGCCTCCAAAATGAAGATTGCCAGTCAAATGACAGTAGTGGGTAGCAGTAATAACGATTATTTCTTATGGGAAATGAGACATCTCAAGCCTCGAAATTTATAGTCTTTAAGGATACCTCTATAATCTGCACAGCTATTGGATTTTGGTAGTTTGATGGGTTTTTATAGCAATATTAATTGCCTGTCCTGGCAAGCATTGAATATTTACAACTGATTATAGATCTCAGAAGATCCAAAGTGTTTTAAAATATTTTTCTCTCATTTATTGTTTACATTCATATTTTTATCCCAGAATTATATAATTCTCGCCTTTACTTATGAAATACTTCTCTTGCAAATAAATATTCACTCACACAGGCCTCATCAGAAATCATTATTAGTACTTTATAATATCATATATAGGTAGTGGGCAAAGGCTTTTAGAGGAATTTTAGGTAAAGATTTTGAGTAAGTGAAGTTGAAAACCTAACATTATATCCAGAAAACTTCTCTACCACAGTAATCTAAATTGTCTAAACCAGCAGTTGCATAACTGGTGATTGTTATACAACCTGTACTAAAGCATTAAAAAAATAAGGATAAATAAATTTAAATTAGTAAATGAATAGAATACCAAGAATATATAGTTAGTTATGATACTTGATGAGTTATGATTTTAGAAAAAAATTAATGATGTCAAAGAAATATCTGATGCATAAAGCATAATCCTTCTTTTAGGTTTTTTAGACATGGCTATAGGTTTGAGATAGTCATATTCTTATACATTAGAACAATTAATAGAGCTATGTACAAGATACATAAGTCTTCTCCTTATTTTAAGTACTATATTTATTGCCCAGACAAGGTGATAGCAAATTAGTAATACTTTTCTGTGATCTTTTCAGCACAGTGTGTCTGTACTGTGGTTTGATTTTTTTAAAAAACATGTACATGTCACATGCAGGATTTATTTTTATGGCAATAGAAGCGTATTTTAACACTGATACTACCACCTCTGTTCTGCAAGTTGTTATAGCATTGGTGCTTTACCTGTGTCTTGGCTGTGATTACTACCTTTATTATTGTGCCACATGGTTATTATATTACTTTTGAAACAGATCAGTTTTACGTCAGATCAGCTCACAGAAGGGGCAAAAATAGATTATATTTTTATCCAAGTATTTATTCGTAGTCAGAGAGGATTAACTTTCCTGTGTAGGCATGATAGGTACTTTCTTAGGGCTCAAGATTCCACTTCAAAGTAAGGTACTTCAGAATTAAGTGCCTAAGCCCTTTTTTTCACTTTTTGATTTTTTTTTTTTTCCCCAATTTGACCTACATTAGATATGTGGTGTTAGGAGATGGAAAAGGTTTAGTTTTCATATTTATTCCTAAAACACACAAAACATTATTTAGAAGCAGATCTCTTGGTACTTCCTTTCTGCCGGGGAGGAAAAAAAAAAAAAAAAGGCGCAGTTTAGCAGTTTACACATTTATTTGTATGCTGGACCTTTTTCTCAGGAACAAGATGGGGCTGGTGAAAAATGTGAAGCTGAAAGGCAGCCTTGGGTGCAGTGACCAGGAAATGGTGGAGTATAAGATCCTTAGAGAAGTGAGAAGGGCAGAAGCTTGCTACCCTTTACTTCAGAATAGCAGACTTCAGGGATTTGCTTGATAGAGTACCATGGAATAAAGCCCTAGATTCAAGAGGGGACCAAGATAGCTGGTTAATATTCAAGAATTACTTCCTCCAAGCTCAGAAATGTTGCATCCTGACAAAGAGGCAGTCAGGCAAAACTCCAGAACACCTGCCTGGATAAGCAAGGAACTCGTGGACAAACTGAAACACTAAAAGGAAGCCTATAAACAGCGGAAGCCTACAGAGAGTAGAAGGAATACCAAATTGTACAAACAGCTACGAATAAGATTGGGAAAGGTAGTGCCCTGATAAAATTAAATCTGTTCAGAGATGTCAAGGACAACAAGAACAGCTTCTAAAGCTATGTTGACAATAAAAAGAAGACTAGAGAAAATGTCCCCTCCAGGGGCACCCTCTTGTTGCGGTGGCGAAGCTTGCATGCCCTCATGAGGTTGCATGGTACGCTGGCGGTGGTATGTGCCTCTGGTAGGGTCTCCCATGCCAGACAGGTCTCAGCTGAAGGGCCAGACAAAGTGTGTCCACAGGCAGAATACGCTCGCTAGCCGTCTGGCAACCATCCTAGGAGAAGGACAACTCAAACTCCAAACGTGGGCAGATGGAGCGCACTTAGCCCTGTAAGGCTGTCCATCTAAGAGAAGGATACTCTAACCAAATCTACATCCTGAGGTATTCACTGTCACCATCCAAGCTCTCTAGGCCATGGCAGATGAACCTTAGGAGTAAAGGGTGGGGCCAGTTCTGTGCACGCTGTGCCTCACCTAAAAAATCCATTCTGCAGCCTCGAAGGACACACCCACATTGCAAAACCCTGTAGCGATAGGAGAGGGTCAAAACAGCAGGTGATAGGAAGCACTGGAAGCCACAGACCCAACCCTGCACACAGGCAGTTTAGGATATTAGTCATTCAACACTTGACCCTAGAGATGACAGTCTCATGAGGCAGCATCCTGAATGACAAAGCAGCCTTTTCTAAGGAGAGAACTGCTTGTTCCACATGGAGAGGGGCCTCTAAAAAAGGTGACCTAAACAAAACCTATCTCCACACCCGGTTGAATAACCGCAGCCAACCGGCACCTTCTAATGTTGTCAAACAAAACCAAAGAGCTTTCAAAGGCATACACCTGCCTGCAAAGGTGTGTCCAAATTAACATTTGCATGTTAGAACACCAGAACCATGCTTGATACTGTGGATAGTGGACGTCCTGAGCGTCATTCTGCTCTAATTGCCCATAAACTGTCACGACTCAACATCGACATTGCTGCTCTTAGTGAAGTTCATCTTCATGAGGAAGGCAGCCTTAAAGAGCATGGTGCCGGCTACACACTCTACTGGTCAGGCAAACCCGAAACCGAAAGACACCTTTCAGGAGTTGGTTTCATGATTAAAACTCCATTGCCTCCAAACTTGAAAATTTGCCGACGGGTCATTCTGATTGCATTATGTCCTTACTACACAACAAGTAACATGTTGTCCTTTTTAGCATATATGCCCCAATTCTCCAAGCTGACCCTGCGGAAAAAGACAAATTCTACACTGAACTGTGCCGCCTAACCAAAAAGGTTCCTGCAGATGATAAGATCATAGTCCTTGGTGACTTCAACGCCAGAGTAGCTAAGAACTCTGAAGTCTGGAAAGGAGTCCTGGGCAAGCATGGTGTTGGAAACTGCAACGACAACAGGCGCCTCCTGCTAGAGTTTTGTGTAGAATAGCAGCTCACCATCACCAACACTATCTTTCAACAGAAAGACAGCCTGAAGACAACCTGGATGCATCCTCGATCCAAGCACTGGCACCTCATTGACTATGTCTTAGTGCAACAGAGAAATGTTGGTGATGTCTGTCACACCCAAGTGATGCCGAGTGCAGAATGTCAAACACACCACCGCCTTGTGCATTGCAAACTTAACCTGCACTTCAAGCCCAAACCTAAGAGAGGTGGCATTCCAAGGAGGAGGCTCCAGGTCAACAATCTTCAAACAGCCATAGTGAGAGACAGCTTTCACGTAAACCTTCAAACTAGACTTAATCCCATAGATCCCTCTTCCTGAAGTGCTTTGGCAGCATATTAAAAATAGCATCCTGCAGTCCTTTGAAGAGTCCTTAGGGTTCTCCTCCAAGAAAAATGAAGACTAGTTTGATGAAAACAATCAAGAGATCCAGGAATTGTTGAAGAAGAAGATAACTGCTCACCAAGCACACCTTGCCCAGCCATCTTGTAATGTAAGAAAAGCTGCCTTTCTTCTTGCATGCAGTAAGCTCCAACAGAAACTTTGAGGCATCCAGAACAAATGGTGGCTCAACCTAACAGAAAAGACACAACTATGCACAGATTTGGGTGACCAAAGAGGATTCTATGAGGCCCTGAAAGCAGTGTAAGGACCCCCACACCAGCTTCAAAGCCCCCTACTCAGTGTAGATGGCCAAATGCTTCTCACAGATAAAACCTCCATCCTGAATTGACGGTCTGAACATTTTCAGATTCTCTTCAGTCCCAACTGTGTAGTCCAAGGCTCAGCAATTCAGCACATTACACAACAACCGGTGAAAAATGAATTGGATATAGCCCCTACTATGGGAGAGACACTTAAGGCCATTCAGCCGCTGAAAACTGGCAAGGCAGCTGGGGTTGATGGAATTCCACCCAAAATCTGGAAGCATGGAGGTCAAGCACTCCATGCTAAATTTCACAAGCTTGTTGTGCAGTGCTGGGAAAAAGGTGAACTACCACCGGATCTCCGTGACACAGTCATCATCACCCTGTACAAGAAGAAAGGAGAATAATCAGTCTGCTCAAATGACCAAGGTAGTACTTTGCTCTCCATTGCAGATAAAATCCTTGCAAGAATACTTCTGAACAGATTAGTACCTGCTATTGCAGAACTTTTACCTGAAAGCCAATGTGGTTTCAGAGCCAGTAGGAGCACCACAGACATGGTATTTGTTCTCAGACAACTGCAAGAGAATTGTAGGGAACAGAACAAAGGACTCTATGTAACCTTCATTGTCCTCACCAAAGCTTTCGGCACTGTGAGCAGAAAAGGCCTGTGGCAGATCTTGGAGCGTTTAGGCTGTCCCCCCAGGTTCCTCAAAATTATCATCCTGCTACATGAGGATCAGCATGGACAAGTCAGATATGGCGATGCACTCTCTGAGCCCTTTCCAATAACCAA
>JAWWLZ010000082.1:135518145-135533786 GCA_035041345.1 Poliocrania exsul | reverse complement strand
CCTTGTCCCTTATTGGTGAATTTGTATCCCTCCAAAGTCCATATAAACCTTTCCCTCTGAATAAACTTTCTCTTTGCTCCTGCCCTTGTCGGTGGTCCCTGTGTGTTCCTTCTAGGGAGCTCCCAGAGGCCACATGGTCTTGGGTAAGCACTGAGCATTCACTTCTCCTAGGGTAATGGATTGCTAGTCTAAGCCTAGGAGAAACCATGTCGTTGCAGATTACCTTCAGATCAACGAGGCTACACAAGAAAACCACAACCACCATAAATTTTCACCTCTTGAAGTTGTGTATGTTTTTGTAACATCTACACACGGCTGCAGAAACTGCAGTCTGATCTGAGTCATAGGCTTCACATATTGAATTGCTTCAGTTTTATTCTGTCTGCACATGAAACAGAGCTTGACCTTTCTGGTGATGTATTCTGCTTCTACTCTGCCATGAAGCAACTGCCATAAAGCAACACTGAATTCTTAATTAAGAACCAAGCCTTATATTGTAATTAAATGCAACTACAAAAATACTTCCTTGAACATGGTCTGAATCACTACAGGCTATCTGGTTACACTTTCAACAGAAACCAGTCTTTTCCAGCTCAGTTTTTACTCCTCATCTAGTTAGTGCTGTTTGTCAATAGAAATGTGATAATATAGGGAAATTAGTCCCTTTGAGGCATATTCAAGAAAGTCTACTACGTACTGAATAGATTATGAATTTCCTGAAGAATCAAAAAGTACTCTGACAAAAATGTTATAAACATGTATTATGCCATCTTATCCTAGAAAACATAAAAAAAATTCAAATATGCCTTGTCCTTATGTATCACTGAGAGAAATCAGGAGGAGAAAAACAGGAGAATATAGCCTGGAACAGTTCCAGATTTGGACTCCTGCTAACTATATGGAAATCGAATTGCAGTTATCAGCTAATATGCGTGAAGGTTCACATACTGCCTATGTTGTAAATTCTAGTGGGTTTATCATGATTCATACAATAAAATACAATACAAGGCTCAAGTTATATGAAAACGTAAGATTTTCAAATTATTTTTAATAAGAGTTTTCTAGCCCTGAATGAATGAGGGAAAATGCTGAAAATAACATCAGAGATTTATAAGCACTAAAAATTTCAAAGTTAAAAACAATCCAAACCAGGTTGCTTTAAATCTCCTTTCTCATTTGCAATCCCATGCTTTGGGTGTTTGTTTTTGGGGCTATTTGTGGAGAAGTAGAGGGAAAAAGGAGAGGAGTTTGAATGGATGGTAATATTTTTTTTCACAAAAATAATAGCTGAAACACTACCTGTTTCTCTTGCTTGTCATACTCTTTTTTTACAATGAATTCTCTGACATATATCACAATCTTCATAAAATTAAACCACTCTTAGAGGATTTTTCCATCACCACATTTTTTGCTGAATCACAGTGCTCATTTTCCAGAATTCTTTAAGAAAAATAGTAATGAATGACATATAGTTCATTCTTTTTCCCAGCCTATCTCTAGAATAAATGTCTCTTTGTGACTTGCACAATGTAAATATTACTTCTCATATTTTGAGAATACAAGGTAGAAGATTAGGCCTAGATACAGAAAGATTTTTGATTGCAGGACGTTTGGTAGCAGTCATGAGGTCTGTCTTCAACCACAGCATGTTAGCCTCTTTTTAATTCCACTGAGATTAACAGGAGAGAAATAACAGAAAATAATCCAGCAACAAATTGCCCAAGTTACTTTTAACACTGTAAGGAGGCTGTATTTATAATGTCTATGTGGATTGGCATCTATACCATTTATATTATTTTATTTGTATTTATGTGGAATTTGTAATGTTTATTTAAATGTATTATGGTTTAATGTTACCTTTATTAGCCTTAATCATGACCAAAATAAAACTAAGGGAAATAATATAATTTTTTTACAGTTTATAATAAAAAGGAATTACTCATATTTTTTAAAGGAAATTTGATAACGTATATGACATATAATCTCTTTCCTATGTTGTCTATTTGCAATTATTTATATGTGTACAATTCTACCTATAAAAACGCAATACTGCAGTTTCCCCCAAGGTAATAAAAATAAAGCTCTGAATTCAACCAATTAGAGGGAAAAAAAAAGGAAATATATTCAAAATTTCTTTGTTTTAGTTAAGGAGGATTATGTAAAACTTATCTGGCATATTTACTGATTTTTTTTTTCCTTCTTATTATTTTCATTTACTGTGAAAAAAATCCAGCCGGTCACTGTGGTATTCCAGATCTTATAGTCAATGGACAAGTAATAGGAGAAAATTATGGATATAGAGACACAGTTGTATACCAGTGCAGTCCTGGTTTTCGGTTGATTGGTTCTTCTGTAAGAATATGTCAACAGGATCACAACTGGTCTGGTCAACTTCCATCCTGTGTGCGTAAGTAAGCATAGCAACATGTATGGATTTATGTTACAGGAATATCTATGTCAGACAAGATGAGGATTGAACTTGCAACTTAATAATCATTAAAAACAATACTAAAAGATTTAAAGCAGATCCTCAAAAGTGTGTGAGTACATAAAATCTGTGGTTCATCTATCAGGTGAGCTGTCACTTAAAATTTCCACTACATCCTTTAGCTGCTAAATACCTATTATTTATATATGGGCATGAAAATGATAGGACTTAAGAACCCCTGTAATCAAATTTGAAAATGGCTTTCTGATCCATAGTGGATTTTGGAAATATTTAATGTACATTTACTTTCTCTGTGGTAGATAGAAAAGTAGATACTCTTGAATTATGATGTCAGCTATGAAGATTCAAATGTTTTCTTCAAAAAATTATATTTTTCCCTTCTTCTTCAGAGATGCTGTTATTTTGTTTTCTTTTGTGTGATAAGTATGTTAGCATATCCCGTTAAAGATCTTTAAGTAATAAGAGAAAACACTACATGAGATTTCTTGAAGGACTTTCAAGTAAATTACAACTATGTTTCAAGTTCAATAATATTATTGTATTGAAATTTCATTAATCTGCTTCTAAATATTCTACTTATATGTCTATATCTTAGTGTGGGAAACTTTATGACTAATCATAGTACACAATGTTAATTCATTAATTCTCTGATTCTTTAAATTTTTATGTTAAATTACTGCTGAACACTTTTTTATCAACAACTGGAGTTTGTTACAAAATAGAAGAAAATGCTTATAAATTTTTTTGAATCAATTACTTTGTGTCTGATTTTCCTTACTTTTATTTTTCACCTGCTTTTTGTGGACACTGAAAATAAACTTTACCTTCTCTAGTCAATTTTTAGTCAAAATATAAGAAAAATTTCACTGTGCCCATAATGTTTCCAGTCGTAAGTTTATAATTTTGCTAAATACTTAGGCCTCAAAGATAAAATATTAGGTGGAAACTGAGACCTATTTGTAAAAGGAACTGATTTTTTTTTCAATTTCAGTCTATACGTAATGAAAATCTAGTGCTTGCTTTTCTCCTGCTTCTTCAGAAGAATTTTTTTTCATTTGCTTTCAATACTGCATGTCAAATTCTATTCAGTTTATTTAAAATTTTAAATAAGTTCTGGAATGTGATTCTGTCATGGAAAATACCCAGTGTCTTATAGTACCAAAACTTGAAAATACTATTATATAATATTATTATTAACTATTACATAATAAGTAATGAAAAGTGATAACAGCACACTCTGTTTTCTGTTTCTTTGATTTGTGCTGTGCTAGCTGTTAGCTGTGGTCACCCTGGTAGTCCTATTTATGGAAGAACAATTGGAAATGGTTTCAACTTCAATGACGTTGTGACGTTCTCATGTAATACTGGGTATGTTATGCAAGGACCAACTAAAGCACAGTGCCAAGCTAATAGGCAGTGGAGCCACCCACCTCCAATATGCAAAGGTAAGAACGTAGCAAATACAGATTTACAACTAAATGTTAGAAAATTAAAGCAGAAAAATAAACCGAGGGTAACAGGACACTCTCAAGACAAAGTGATTCCTCTCTTACTAACAGAGATACTGACCAACTAATATAATAATCATATTTTTAAAGGTATTTTGTGATTCTCTGATTTTTCACATTCAGGTTACCAGAATAACCTGTAGTAAAACTTTTTTATGTGTCTATGGCTTGTATTGATTTTTCAAAATGGCTCAAAAACGTTCCTTAAGCAAAATGATGCACAGGTGATTAAGCACTTAAATCCTGAAATAATGTTCTCTGCATTTTTAGCTAACATAGTTCTAGCAGATACCTAAGAACACCTACCTTTTTTTCTTTACATTTCCATTCATAATCCGTAGAGCATCCTGTGGTTTAAAATTTTATTCTAATTTATTAACAGAATCCTTTTTTATTGGTTCTCAATGCTTCTAGATATAATTCCAAGAAAAATAGTGTTATGAAATTAGTTCTGTTTGAGTTTTCATAAGCTCTTTTAGAAAATGGTTGTCATCATTGTCTTTCTAAAATCTATGGTTATGTGTTTTTTAAAAATTTTAATTGTTTTTATTTAGAAAAAAAATGGGATTTTTTTCTGTAACCTGCTTGGACATGTGCAGAAATGGTATTTATTGTTTTGCAGCATCTTATCTGAAGCTTCTGTGGACTTTTATTTAAGTCACATTACATTTTTGGAGTAATTTTATTTACTGTATTTTCCTTTCAATAGGTGTTCTCCACTTTCATTTGGTCACTTTGCCTTTAGCAATACTGTCAAATAGTTTACAGAACTTAAATTCCCAAGAGACTTTCTGTTGATGAGAAGATGTTATTTTTAAAATTTGCAATACTAAACACGTATTGTGTGTTAAGGGTACCTATTTAATCTCATTTCCAGTCTGGTTGTTATCTATCACCTTGGTATTCTGGTATTGCAGAATAATGTGCCCAAGTGTCTGATAACTTGTTGGCCTGTAGGGACCAGTAAATAAGTTGGTCAGTTATTCTTTGAAATTTTACACAGTCCTGAAATCTTATATTGGTTTTAGAAGGGACTTTAAAACTAACTTTTTGTAGAGATCATTAATCGTGTCTGTAATGTGAAGTGAAATCAATTCTAATGAATATAATTTTGTTTGATTTGCTTCAAAACTAAACAATAATAGTTACCTTGCATATTTGTAAACTGCCTGAAGTAAAATATTATCAAAAACACCGCACAACTTTGTGAAGACTGAATTTACAATTGTGCACTGTTTGTTATACTATTTACAACTTGGCTAGATAACTAGTTTCCCAGCCAACTATAATAATGGTGGGAAGCTAGTGAAATAATTTTATTTCAAGTGTTCACTATTCTAGTTTAATTAATAGTTTTTTCTCATTACACATGCTTTATAACGTGAACATGAATAACACTCTCAGGCAATGATTCTTGTGGATCTAGGAGAAGTACACAAGCAGACTCCAACACTTCGAATAGTATATAGATTGATAAGCCATAAAAGAAGGATTTTTTTCCTTTGTAGATAATAGAGCTTTTCAGCATATTTTAATACTTTTATGTACACACATGAATGCACATTTACTTCTGAAATTAAACAAAGGCAAATGCAGTGTCCTGTACTGGGGGTAACATAATCCCATGCACCTGTACAGTCTGGGGCTGACCTGCTGGAAAGCAGCTCTGTGGAGAAGGACCATTATTCTTACCCATCAGAGTGTATGCCTGTTTTTAAAAGCACATACTCATTTGTTGGAATATTTTCCTATCCTATGAGAATCACCACAGTCTTACCTAACTAACCAAGTTCCCATCTGCCTTAAAGGTAAGCCATTGTCAAAATGTTAGTATAGGAACATAAGAATATTTGCTTGGCTATGTGAGTTAAACCAAAGGAATATCTAGCCCCAAAATGTGTTTCTATCTGTGGGCAATAGCTCATGTTAAGGCAGGAATATAAACTGAATATACTGGTATGTCCAGTCAATTTTAGTGGCCACTACTTTTACAGTATCATCACACTCTATAAAGAAACATTTGCTCTGGGCTTAACATTTTCTGGCTTTAGCACCTCCTGGTTTCGTGTTATCTTCCTAATTCACTCTCATTATATAAAATAATAAGGTATATAAAACCAGGATAGCTACACATTGGATTGTTCTCATGCAATGGATAGGAGATCATTTAAAGACCATTTTAGGAGACTGCATTTGTATGACTCTCAAGTCTATGCTTTTTTTTTTTAGTGGTCAATTGTACTGATCCTGGAATTCCTGCAAATTCTATAAGGGAAAGTAAAATCGAACATGGAAATTTCACATATGGCACAGTGGTATTTTATGACTGTAATCCTGGATATTTTTTATTTGGCTCTTCAGTTTTAGTTTGTCAACCAAATGGCCACTGGGACAAACCTCTACCTGAATGTATTAGTAAGTAGATAATGAGTTTGCTTCTACAACACATGTGCACTAGACTAGTTACTATTTTTACTCAACATTTGTATCAGTCTCATGACAACAATTATGATAATCATGTTTTATATACATTTGTGTGTACTACTATTAGACATCAGATCAGTTACTATTGGGTCAGAACCACCTTGTGGGGGATGCATGTGTGTGTGTGTACAGGATGGGATAAGTCAAACCTCACACAGGTGGGGTGGGCTCTTATCCCTCATGGCAGGCCCTTGGAGGCCACATGGGCAAGACCCGGAACAGCTTTCAGTCACAAACAGTCCAGGAAAACTATAACACCCCACAGCTCCTGGAGCCCCTGACCCAGCTTGGATTGGCAGGTACAGTGAGAACATGGCCCCTCACCCTGGTCTGCAACCCCAAGACCAAGAATAACCATTAGAGAAAGAAAAATCATCACACATGATTTTGGTCATATGCTGTATTGTACAATCACTGTACCGTTGCATATATCGGAAATTTTACAGAATTGAATAAATCATTAACTGTGATCTCGCTTCTGATCTGGATTTTCTTCTTAAATAAAAAAAAATCCTGCTGAAATTGTTATTGAATATGATGAAGTTTTGATAAAAATTACAATTATATGATTTAAGGGCTTGTTCTACTACCCTTATATTTGTAGGTCTAATTTGTGGGTTTCATGGTACATAAATACAAATATCTTTGGCCAAGGTAAGCCACATGCCATGGACAGATGTAAGGTAAAAATAAATCCAACATTAAGGCCTAGATTCATTCTGTGAATATAGTGAATTTGGTTTATGAATTTTAACTGTGCATTTCCTGAACTTGGCATATTTAGGTTGCTTTTAAGTTATCTTTTTCCTCTGAATTATTAAAAGAGAGATGAAGTTCTACACATTCTCTACCACAGCAGTGACTTGGGCAGATATTGTCTTCCCGTATTTTTTCTCTGAAGAGTACAAGCATGAATGTAGGTTTGTGTGTGTTCATGTGTTCATGTCATAAAGATCAACTTAGTTAATGAGTGGTTTTGGGTATTGATATCTGTATCTAAAAAAACTTTTTTCTTTTCTTTTTTCTTTTCCTTTTTTTTTTTTTTTTGACATCTCCAAACATTTGTTTCACAGCTTTTGGTCAGAATTACATTTTGCTTTCTACATCAATGATGTAGTCCCTTTCCCCCAGCCCCTAGAAATGTCAACCACTTCACAAAGTTTATGTATGCAGTTATGAAAATGAAAATTACCGTTTGATCAGTGATAATAACCTTTTTTTATCTCCAATAATTATGCATTGTAGTGATTGACTGTGGACATCCTGGAGTTCCTCCAAACGCGATCTTGTCTGGAGACAAATATACATTTGGGTCTACTGTCCATTATAGCTGCATGGGTAGACGGTTGCTGTTAGGGCAGTCATCTCGGACATGCCAGTTAAATGGACACTGGAGTGGATCTCTCCCTCATTGCTCAGGTAATGTTTTTGAATGAATGATTATATCCTGAAGGTTTTTTTAAATTTAATTTTTTTCAGAAGGTCATTTAAAAATCTGGAAAATCATGTATAAAATCGAAGTACCATCTCAGTAGATGTGAAAAAAGTAAAACCAAAATAGGTATAAAATATCTACAAAAAGTAGACTTTCTTGGTGATATTTAATATGAATAAGAAATTTCACATTCAATAGACAGTGAAAGGAACTGGTACTTGAAAATGCCTACTGATTTGGTGACACCTCAGGTATGACTTCATTATGTAATACATCCATCTGTATAATAAAGCAAGTGGACTTCATATAATTTCAATATAGGATGCTTGGTTTTTGAGGGAACACCACCGAATTCTTGTAATAGATTAGCCCTCACCAAAGTCAAGATATGTTCTCTCAACAACTAATTGTTTATGAATATTGTGTTTCACAACTTCAGTTTGATGCACTTTAACAGCAGTGACCAAGTGAAAAACATAAATCCAATTCACATACTAATTTGGGATTTGGCTAAATCACCTTTTTTATCATAGGTGTCAACAAATACTGTGATAAATGTTAACCATGTTATCAGTTTTAATTCTCAGTAAATGCTGGGGAAGGTTCTTTCTTTTCATGCTCTTGTTTCATTATATAACTTAGAGAAATCAGTGGGGTTTATTCAGATCTATGTAATTCAGAGCACTTAGGTATCTTCAATGCAGAAAATAAGGAGAAACCAAGTTTTTTTCCTGGATTACAGCTATGCCAAAACTAGAAGTGAAAAATAAGTGATATGCATATCTGACTAATGCTATACTAGTTTCACACTAAAAAATCCAAGGTTCCTTACAGTGTTAGTAAATAATCAATTCATAGAATGATTTAAGTCAGAAGAGACCTTTACAAATCATGGAGTCCAACCTTCAGTCATAGGCAGGGATATCTTCCACTGGCTTCATATAATGCTTTTTGTTGGAAGGGACTTCCAAAGATCATCTAGTCCACCCTCACTGCAATGAGAAGAGAAATATTCAACTAGATCACGTTGCTCAAAGCCCCCATCAATCTGACCTTGATCCATAAGTCCTCTGTGAAATCTCTTCTGGTGTCTCACTGCACTTACCATAAAAAAATGCCCAATCCAAACATAACTTCTTTTAGTTAAAAGCGTTGCCTCTTGTTCTGTCACTACAGACCTTATTAAAAAATCACTCTCCATCTATCTTATATATTTTATATATGGAAAGGCTACAATAAGGTCTTCCAGACACCTTCCCTTCTTCAAGTTGAACAGCCCAAATCCTGTCAGCATAACAGAGGTGCTCTAGCCCTCTGATCATTTATGACCTTCATCTGGTCCTGTTCTAACAGGTCCTTGTTCCTGTTCTATAGGGAACCTCAGAAATGGACACAGTAGTCCAGGTGGGGATCTGACATATTCCAGTCCTTTTTCTTTTTTACTCTGTCCTCATCTCTTCAGTGTATTCAGCTATAAACTGATTATGTCAGCTACAGTTTCAAAACACACAATTTTACAGCCCATGGCACAGAAATAGTTGAAAATTAATATGAAATATTAAAATACAGTTTCTTGGTTAAAATCTTGAATTAAATTCTAAAGTGTTGAAAGAATTGTTCAGTATCTGAACCTTCCCCTGCAAACTATTAGGCAGCTAAAATATGACAGAACCTAGAAAAAGGGAACACATAATTTAATGCATAAACTGTGTATGAATTTAGCAGAAGAAAATTTGACACAATTAGAAAAAAAGATCAAGTTCTTACAAGCTGTGACGTTTAGAGGTATATACTTGAAATGAAAAATAATCTTATTTAATAAATAATGATTTATTCATGTGATTTGCAAATTCAAACTACGTTAATGAAAAGTGTTTTTACAGCTAACATTCACCCATATTTGTTTTGGGGAAAAAATCCTCTCTAGAGAGAAACTAAGGCTATTTATTGTAGTTTTCCATGGTCTTCATAAGGAAAAAAATAAAATTAAATTGTGAATTACAAAAATAATTAAAGAAATGAACAAAAATATCAAGGAATACAAATAAGAAGTCTGAAAATGCACATGAAAATATCAAAGAAGACTTACTGAAAATAGGACAATTCTTATAGTAGTTCTCCTATTAAATTAAATTAAATAAGTCTTATAATATCTTGGGACAATCATTTGTAAGTGGAGTATGTGATTTTTTTTTCTTAGTTATGGTTTAGTACCCACACATAGGACACTCTAATCAGATCTAATTAATTTTTCTCAATACATGAAGAAATATTTCTTTGGCATAGATTTAAATGTTAATCATAATTAATCAAAAGATACTGAATACAAACTCTTATTCTTTTATTTTCCTTAGCTGTTTTGAATGAAATTATAGTTCTGGCTTAGTACAATTTTGAGATTTTGGTTTCAAATTTATATCTGAAATGCTTTCTAATTATAAAATAATTTGCAGTTCACTATACAGAATTTCCATAGTTTGTATCTAAAAATATATAAAAGCATCAGCTTTGTTATTAGCCTTGAAACTGATTTCTTCATTTTAATGCATATTAAAGCCCTAAAAATGGCATATTATTTATAATAAATAACATAGAAAGTTCAACTGAAAAAATGTGCTGCATGCTTGGACTTTTTGTATAGGTAAAAAGAATTCAAACAGAAAATGCTAGGTCAGTGAACATAAGGTAATTAAATTTTGTCACATCATCCCTATGACAGTTTCTTTTTTTGTCACATGACATTGAGCTAGAAGGAATTGTCATGTCTTGTTGATATATATTGGCATTCAAAACAATTTTCAATCATCACATGCACACCAGATGGAGTCAGAAATTTTCTGCAACATAGAATTCCTCATAATTGCAGCAAGGGTTGGATACGTACTTAAGTAGTCTAAAATCCCTCCATTTCATTAAGATTAAATGCCAGCTGAGAATTTGTTACACATGTGAGTGAAGGATGGCTCGTAACTGACTGTAAGAAATCAATTAGTTGAGTCTGCATGAGGTAATAAAAATATGTTCTCTTATGATATCATTGATTATATCACTGTCACTTCCTGATGTGATTAGTAATTTAGAAAAATTATTTCTATAACCTGCAATCAAAAGAACTGGTGGTTAACCTTCCTAAGAATAAAAGTGTAATAATTCACAGTAATAATTAGGCATTAGGAAGGAACATATGACTTCATTTAGAAGAGGAATATGTGATTTCTACTAGGCTTAGCAAATAGCGTGTTTTCAATTTTTCATCATAAAATTATTTTAGGCATACTGCCAAGTAACTTGCCACAAACTGAGCTGTTATTGTAGAGACTTTACAAGTATAAAACAATGACTTTGAATTTGCTTCAACTTTTCTATCCTGGGGCAACCAGTTATCAGACAGTTTTGAAGGGGTCTTTCCACAGTTCTATAAATCAGCGAAATGTTTCAGTTCTAGAAAATTGTTGACTAGAACTTTCATTCAGTGGTAAAAACTGTTGTAACTCTAATGATACCACCATAAAACCAGAGAATAATTTTTGAACCCTAGTTATATGCAGACAGGAAAATTGTCTTTACAATCAGGACCTTGGTTTTCCTGAGAATTTCTTACTTTAAATGAAAAGTGACCAAGGTTTTGTGGTTTTCTTTTTGTTTACCTATTCTTGTTTAAATATGTAACCAAAAGTTTATCATACTGTTAGGGGAAATTGAGAATTTTCTGTACTTCTATAAAATAAGTTCAAAGAAACAAGTAATTTTGGGACTCACGCCTGCTGATATGTATGGAGGTTTTTTCCTAAATTATAAATTTATTTATAAATGCATAGAAACATACATTTTAAATCCAGTATCACAACAACATTTCATACTTACTCAATCTTTGCATTCTAAAATCTAGGCGATACAGCTGGTTCTTGTGGTGATCCAGGGATCCCAGGTCATGGGTCTCGAGAAGAAAACAATTTTAAAATTAAAAGCACAATACATTTCAGCTGTGATATTGGATATATCCTCTATGGCTCAGAAGAAAGGACATGTCTGGCAAATGGAAGTTGGACAGGAAGACAACCTGAGTGCAAAGGTAAATCAAAGAAGATCTACTGTATCTTTAAACTGTATTTTTAATAATGTTAATCAGAATACCAATTTCACATTTCCAGTTTTGTGTTGTGAATTGTATGCAGTTGATTTTGGACTGAAAATTGACTTTTTTGGAATAGATTGTTAAACTATAGCAGTGGCTTAGCTTCTGGTGACAAATTTGAAACCAGTTTCTGATACCCATGAAACTGCAAATTTTTAAGTTTTAAGGGGGAAGAAAAAGAAAAAAAGATAAGCCTTTAAAACTCTTTTTTTTTTTCAGAAATATTTTTGCACTTAAAAACCTCACATCACCTACCCTGAATCACAGCCATTATACACCTGAATTTTTGACAAAAGAGCTCAGTTTTAGGAAATTTTCAATGTCAGGATTTCATTAGATACATCTATATATAATGAATTGACTTAAAATTTAATTTACTAATACTGTTGACATTATTTTTCAACAGAAAACAAAATGCTGAAAAAAATAATTCTACAAATTTCAAGGTAGAATTATCATAAAAGAAAGTTCTAACAGGATATTTATGGAGAATAATTCGTCACCTAAATTATCTTGCTTCCAAATAGGAGATAATTCCCAACTCTTTTGCTAATAAATGCTTCCTTAAAAGCAAAAAAAAAATAAATTTGAGAATCTATACTCTTATTTTCCACTTTATCACTGTTGACTGTATTATCACTATGACCGGATGATGTAGTGCTTTGAATGAGGAAAAATACTCTGGTGATGCTAGAAATGCACGCATACTACAGTTTCAAATTAGATCTACAATGATTATTTCAGATCAGCTTTTTTCTTATAAGTAGGAATTTGTTTTTGCAGCTCAATTAGCTTTTCACTAATGCAGATGATAAAGCTAAATTTGAAGGTTGTGTTTCCTTCCATACAAAGGGTTAACATGCACACAGCTATTTACTGTACACTGTGCTTTATCAGTAGGTGGTAAAACTTACATTTTTTTCGGTCAACAGCATGTTTTTTCCATAATACTGCTGGCAACAGGATTGTTCCTAGACATTCCTATTTCAAAAATCAGCTTTACTACATTTTGAAAAGTATTTAACATTTTTCTTTATAGCTGTGCAATGTGGTAATCCAGGAACAACTGCTAATGGAAAAGTACTTCGTATTGATGGTACTACATTCTCTAATTCAGTAATTTATTCGTGTGTGGAAGGATACATACTTTCTGGATCATCTGTAAGACAATGCACTGCCAATGGAACATGGTCTGGATCCTTGCCAAACTGCACAAGTAAGGCACATTTCTAATGAAGAATCTTTGCTTTTCCTCTCCTCTGAAAGGCAATAAAGTAAAATATAGAAGTTGCATGCCGATCAATTAAGTTTTCAGCTTTTTCTTGCACTATTTTCTACACAATTTTGTACGTGGAATACTTTTAAAAAATATAGTGCCATGCAAATGTAAGGAATATGTTTTTTTCAAGGCAGACACAATATAGTAAAATTTATAGCCTGACGTTACAGTTTCAGCAGTTGCATGGTTATATGATGTACCTACTTTAATTTTTTCCTAGTATATATTTTTAATCTTGTTTATGTTTTGTGATATGTTATATTCAGACATTTTTATTTTAATTGCTTTACTTCATCTTGAAAACTTAGTAGTGTAATATTCTGGTCTTCCAGAGGGTAGAAAATAAAAACCTTCTCATGAACACTTCAGGATTATTTTGTAGTGACTCCAAGGTCAAAACTGGTGTCCTGCTTTCATGTATCATCTTCTGTTTGACTTCGTGATTAACCTTAAACTTGCTTTGGCTACTCAACTAACAGAAGCTATTTCAGCATTTCTCAGATTCATAATAAGCATTTTGCAACACTTTATTTTCAAGTCCATCTGTTCCTGTTTTGTTACATGTCCTAGTTCATCTTTTAGTAACAATTATGAAAATTTTACATTTATGTGACGCATGAGACTGCCTATAATTTTGAAGTATAGCAAACTGTTGTTTAAATTTTGAACACACTTATAGCAACCCAGAGAGAGGCCAAAATTTAGATGATAGAACTTTTTGTGTTGTTTTTAAATCCGACTTTACTGGTAAGCATGTGAACAACTACTTTTGCAGTCATGAAACCTGGGAGTGAGCCAATGTTTTTGTTCATTTATTATTTCCCAAAATACAATGAGAACTGGATTAATTGTACCGAAGATAAGGGTGTTTTGTGATGTCAACTGCAACTGTATTTTTTCTTGTATTTTAGAATAGTATTTTACTGAAATTCATGCCAAAAGAGTCTTCTCAAAACCCACTGCTCAGGTAGAAACATGAGATTTTTGCTTAAATACTAGAAAAATGTCTTAATAGAGGAAGTATTCTAATCAAAAAAAGGCAAGGAGATTCAGATTATGCCCATTTTGCTTAGTCCAGATGTTATAAAAATTTGAAGCCAGTCCATTCTTATTACAGCTGCTTCTTGCATATCATTGAAAATGCTTGTTTTTAGAGCTAATACCTTAAGAAAAGAACAGTCTTGTTCAATGGTACACTGCCCAGGGATCCCAGCATCTAAAGAAGTATAAGATTATACCTCTTTAGATGCTGGGATCCCTGGGCAGTGTACCATTGAACAAGACTGCCCCTTGTGCAACATGTTATGCAGACCTTGACCATAGCATAAGTTTCAATTGTTCAAGTTAGTATGGGATTTTCTTAGGAAGAAACAACAATATAATTTCTACAGTCAAACAGAACCAATGTTGTCATAAGACCTTCTTGTTGCACTGCTAAGTAAAAAGCAAGAATATATAGTCAGCACAGCGCAATCGTGGATGGAGGGCTGCAGCACCTCTGCTGCCCTGAGCTGTCTGAGGCTGTGTCCTGGCCAAGAGGTCTGAAGGCCATGCTGGATGTACAGCTTGGTGCAGCACAGGCCTGGGGCTTCTCAGGTTAACCATGTTGTGGTTCATTGTCTCATCACTGTACAACTGTCTTCTGTTCAGGATCACTACAGCAATTTAAGCTGCTTTTTGCCCACCACAGTGACATAAGTGGAGATGGTCCAACTGAAATGAAACAAAGATTAGAAGAAAAAATGATAAAGACATTATCTTTATGTCTTAATTCATTGAAAACAATAGTATACCTGTAAAAACATTGAGAATGATTTTGGCCAAATTTGCACATTAAGGTAGTAAACAGAATATATCACATAAAGGAAGGTAGAACATGCAAAGAATTTAAATACACTTGTGTAACTAAGAGAAATAGTTCTGTCTTTCCAGCTCTATATTATTTGAAAAGTAACCAAGAAAAATCTATGACTTTTTAAAAATTTATGACTTTTCTGTTTTTGAATGCATTAAAATTACTATGTTACTAGGTAAACTGAAATAGGCTGGTCCCTCTTTTTTATCAGTATACTAGCTACCTTTAAACTAACCCAGATAACCCTGTAATATGTTTTCTAGTCTCTTCTGTATCCACAGATAGTGATTAAGTGGGACATTTTAACATCTGATATGTGTCGCAAAATTAGAAACTGCTCACTCAAACTGTTAAAAACTGTAGAGCAAGGTGTACATACTATATGTACCTTGGATTCTTGGTTATTAGATCAAGGGACCTGGCCAGAATACTACTGTCTTCGTTTTGAGGGGAAGAACCAAAATGTTTACCCACAAACAGGGGAGGGGATTCCTCC
>JAWWLZ010000082.1:135504653-135518045 GCA_035041345.1 Poliocrania exsul | reverse complement strand
TGAGCACTCAGATGAATTCTGTCTCTCCCTCTGTGTCCCTTGTCCCAAACGAAGAAGGAAAGCTGGAAAACGGAGAACCGCAGCGTGTCCCAGAAAACAGCTGCGACTTCTCTCTCCCAGGTCGCTGCTGCAGCCAGGGCAGGCAGGCCACAACACTGCAGGCAGCAGTGGGACTGGAGCGGAGACCGGGACCCCAGTGCTGAAACCAGGAGCAACAGCAGTGGCAGGGGAAAAAAAAACTGGCTTACTCCATGGTAGCAGCAAGGAGGAGCAGCAACAGCTTCTCTCCCACAGCAGCACACACACCGCTAGAGATGTGTGTAGTCCCCAAGAACAAAAGAGAGAGTCCAAACCCGTTTCCCACCACATCTTTCCCCAGTCTCCTCTACCCAAAACGATCAAGAAGGAATTGGAAGTACTTAACTACTTCTTTTGTTAACTAATGGAATGGGGAGTTACTGGCAGGGAGAGAATTTACGTCAAAACTACAACAACTACAAATATATAGCCATAGATTTTTGTGATTTTGGAGAGCAGGATACAGAGAAGGTACCATTCACATTGGTCATGACTTGGTATAGAGTTAGAAGCAGACAGGATGTGCTTTTTACTCAGGAAACTGCCTCCCACAGTTTTTCAGAAGCAACAGCAAAAACCATAGGGGCACTGATAAGTTTATTATAAACTGTAAAACACGTGGGATGCTGTATTTTGTATGAACTAGATTTTTTCCACTTTTTTTTTCTTTTCTGAACACTACCACTTTTTATTGTTACCACTAGTGTTCTCAAGATTTCTTTCTCTGAAAACTGTTCCAGAATTTGATAGATCTGATTGACCAGATCTCAGGGAAACTTACCAGTTTTAACAATATTCTCAGATTACAGTAGTATGAATTATGAAACTCTTTCTTAACTCTTTAGGAATATTTTATTTCATTAGGACATTAAATTATCTTCTGACACTAGAAGTTCTAAGAGGTTTTACAGGCACTCCAACTCATTAAAATACTATAGACCTAGTTTTTACATAAGCCATAATCCAGTTTGAGCGTTACCTGAATTTTCCCATCTGTTTATGTACCTAGAAACCATGTCAGCATTTATGAAGCGAAACAATTTTTCAGATATATCTTAAATTTTCCAGCTTATGTTTCCTTTCAGAATGGAAAAAATAAACTAAATAATAGATATCTGCTTTTTTAATAATTAAACTGATCTGATAGGAAAATTTTAGGGTATCAAAATGTGGCAGTATCATATGGATTGCTTCTTGCCATTTTTTTTTTCATTTTGCAATCTTGAGATTTTGTCAATGAAAATTGTGCAGTCCTTTGCTTCTAAAATTCTTTATATTCTCCAAATATAACTGTTATACAGCTCTACATATTTTTTGCAGCTAGTTAAGATGACAAATGTCTTTATCTTATCTTGGTGGAGAAAAGACTTATGATACTTTTTCCTTCTCATTTTTCTACCCAATAAATTCCTAGTTTTGTCCTGTTTTCCCCTCACATATAGATAAATCACATTTAGATTTTAAAATATGTTTCTCAACTATTTACTTGCAGTTATCAGTTGTGGAGATCCAGGAGTCCCAGCCAATGGCATGAGATATGGTGATGATTATGTTGTTGGACAAAATGTTACTTACATGTGCCAACCTGGTTATACAATGGAAGCAAATAGCTCCTTAATTCGCACTTGTACTAGCAATGGCACATGGAGTGGAGTAATCCCAACATGCAAAGGTACAAAACCTATTTTGCCTGTCAACTCTTCTATTGCATTTGCATAGACTGTTTATTGTAAATGGTTAATTTATTGTATATTTACACAGAAATGGAAATTTACTTTTAGTAACTGATTTTTTTGGCTGCCGAAACAGAGACTTCATCTTTTGCTCCTTTTCCCTTTTATAGCTCATACAAGCACAGTATATTGAAGAGTTTTTTATATTTCTGTAGAACACTTTATTACTTTGCTACAAAACTGAATTATCCAATATGAAAAGATAATTTAGATTTGTTTGTTTGTTTGTTACAGTTAGCATAGCATGTAAAAGTAACTTTATGTATTTCCCTGCCTTTACAAAAAGAACACCCAAAAACGTAAAAGACACCTTTGAGAAAAGCCTGCATATATATAAACTAAACTTTGTCAAAGGCATAAGTTCTGAGTTACTCTATCTGTAATACTAAGATTTTTCTTTGATCCCTTCTTTATTAAATGGGCACCTTTAAGCATCACCATTCTACAAAAAGACTAAATCTTCTAGCAAATTTCACGAAAAGGATTTTTCTGCTTCATTTTATTTAGTGTGAAAATTGAAAGGATTAATCTCAAGATATTTCTTTTCTCTCTACTAAGTGCATACTTGATTTTTCTGATGTGTTTTTTTGTTTGTTTATTTGGTTGACTGGTTGGGGGTTTTGTTGTTTTTTGGTTTTTTTTAGTTTTGTTTTGATTTTTTATGTACCCTGTTGAAATTTAAACAGTAAAAAATCTGAATATTACTGAAAGATAAACTTATATGTCTCACTAAAAATATTTTCTCTGAGAAACTCACTTGTTTGCTAAACCCTGAACCAGCTTCTTTCTAGAGTAATTTTTCTCACTCTTCCTGATAATACATCTATAAAGAAGCAGCATTACCATTTTGATGTTTTCTTTCTAGATTCACTCTAATCATGTCTGATCTCTATTCTTTCAAAATATAGTCAGCTAAATTTGTATCTGTTTTGTTCTTACCCATCTTCTGTTTCTTTTTCAGGAAACACAGTAGCATACCTGCTCAGCCGTTCTAAATTCCCTGCTCTGAATTAATTTGTTAAAATATATCAAATTATTTTCAAATCTTTACCCCATTTGCAATTACTTTTTTCTTTCTGCGTTCAATTCCCCAATATCTGATCAAGTACAGTTTAATACTAATTTGCCTTTGATAATGTCAATTTTTTTAAAGTTATTTTCTCGAGGACCTCAAACTTCAAGATCCTCTTAATATTACATTTTTTTTTTTCTGTTTTCCTGGGGCTTCTATCCAGCCTCAGTTTCAATTAAAAATGATTTTAAGAAGAGGAGAACAGCCATAGTGGTCCTATTGACCCAAGAATCTGTCTGTATCTAAGAGTGGCTGTAAGTGAACAGCTAGAAGGTTATAAGACAGAACAAATATTTGTGATATAGTCTCTCATTCTCAAATTCTTAAGGTATACAGAGCACCTAACTGCGAGTAGGAGATCTAATTATGATTTGATTCAAACAGGACCATAGAAAGAAAGAGTTAGACTGTCAATTTTGACTTTGAGTTTTTGAGTCCTTTTGGTTTGGGGTCCTACATATTTAAGGTTTATGTAAATACTAAATAACAGCGATATAAAGAATCTATAGTGTTCTCAGGATTTCATTCTACTCTATATTAGTATGCATGAGTACACTAGTAATAGTGTAATTAAAAGTAATATATAATATGCAGTAGTGTGTTTGAAATGTATAACAATTAGTTCTTATTGTCAGAATGAAGTGCCAGGGTCCTTTGGTACTATTTAGTTAAAATAATTTGAAAATGAACTGGGCAGAAAAAATGGATATGTAATTGTCACTGTGCCATTGAAAGAGAAGATATAAATAATTCTCTGCTATGTCTAGTTGAAAAAGGTTGCATGATCATCTGCAACAAAATATTAAAATATTCAAGCATCCCCTTTATTTGCAAACCTGCATTTGTAGTTCTTAAACTGAGAAATGTTGCTGTACTTATTTATGCCTAACTCTGACCCTGGCTTATTGCTGGGTGTTGTTTTATTTTCCTTTTCTCACCCCAAAATTCTAGTGTTGTACCTACTTTTATGCTACTTCTTCACTCTCCTTTCCCAATTATTCATAGGTATTTCCTTCTTTATTAACTGTCTCAGAAGCTAAAATATACAGATCCCTATAAAAGGACTATTCATGAAGCTCTTGGAGAATAAGGAGAGTTCTGCTGCTTGGAGTACTTCTGGATTTATTTTCATTAAAACATCATAAAAGTGTGGCAAAAGCTATCATGTCCTTTTCTGGGACAAAATCAGAACCTCAAATATTTAGTTTCAGTTTACTGGTCAGCAAAGGATTGTTTGGTAATAGTACTAATTTTATCCAGCATTCTGAAATAGCTATGAATGGTCCTTCAGAGTATTTTTTACTCTTCAATGAGATTGTCCCATTGAAGAGTATAGTAAGAATGCAGAAATGGTACATAGTGAATGCACTGCAGGTCACAGTCAAATACACATTACTCCTAAACTAGTGCCTCTGACTTCTTTTGAGCCTGCAAGATGACAGCTCTCTAAACATAAGTTTAAAGGTTATGGGTACAGTATTTAACTTCCTCCATTCATTTTTAGTCACCACATTTTCTCATTTACTCCAACTGGCTCCACTAGATTAAATTGCATTGGTTTTACTTGCTTTCCTTCTACTTTGCTAACATAGGTTCTCCAAACTTTTGTCTATTTTATGTTTTTGTCTATCTCATTCATTTTACTAACTCGATCTAAATTTTGCCCTTTCTCTTTTTGATACAGACTTTCTTTAACTTAATTTCTTTTATACTGTTTTTGTTTTAGCTTTTAGTTAAGTTATCTTTTACTACACCATTATCCAGTGAGTATCACTTTTATCTCCATCACAACAGTTTTATCTCTTTATTTCTACTGTCCTCCTGGTCTTTTTCAGTCCTCTTCTCTGTGAGGCCTTGAAATTAGAAACTATATTTAAATACTTCTTGTTTACCTTCTTAGAGGTAGCAACACTAACAGTTTCAAGGGGTTGCCAATCTTTACATTTTCTCCCTCTAGCTAGAAGCTAGATGTTTTTGGTGAGGACCTACTCACAAAACAATTGCTAAGTAAATTGTGGTAATTAGAATCAGACTTTCAAGTAATATTTTGGAAAACTTGTCCTGGAGTTTCATCCCTGAGCATTAATATCTAGCAAACACCTAATCTGCTTAACAGGAAGAAAGTATTTGATTATTACCACACCAATAGAAGATAATTGTACTCTATACTGTCTTGACAAACAAAACAATTTTGTACTATACTCTCAGACATATCTTAAAGGTTTACCCATCATAATTTCCGTACTGATTTTTAGATAGTCTTCCTATTTGGTTTGATGCAGCATCTTGGTTTATTTAAGACACTTCAATCATCCACTGTCTTCTAAGTGGAGGAAACCAGAAGTACTGACTTCAGGAAATGTGGCAAGAATACAGTGAGGAAGATAGCATGTTCTGACTGTATTGTCCTCTAAAAAAGGTGAAATTAGCCCATATGGTTCTTCTAGTAATTGTGTACACCAGGGATATTTACAGCAGCTGGGCCTAATTATTTTGAATATTATTGCAGCTGTTACCTGCTCAACTCCTCCGCAGATCTCTAATGGAAGGTTGGAAGGAACAAACTTGGACTGGGGATTTAGCATTAGCTATGTCTGCTCTCCGGGATATGAACTCTCTTTTCCTGCTGTTTTAACTTGTGTTGGGAATGGAACATGGAGTGGTGAAGTACCTCAGTGCTTGCGTATGTATTTAATTTATAGTCCTGTATTTTGCTGTTCAACTGTACTATTTTTTAAAAATTTTCACTTATTTTTTCCCCTTAGTTCGCTCTCACACTGGCTCAATTAATTTCAAACCTGAGACAATTACAATTCTTTCAAAAATTCCTAAAATTCCTAAGTTTTTTCCAAAATTGGAATGTAAAAATTAGATTGAAGAAATTATAGGAATATCTCTAAAACCTATGTGTGCATATAGGAGTCCTCAGACACAAATGCCAAAAAAAAATTACTAGCAATGCATACAACATGATCTAAGGCAACCCAACATTAAGAGATGCTGTCTTGTTTTCAGATCCAATACCTATAAAATAGAATAGTTTTTATTATAATTTCTTTTATTTCTTCATTTCTCATCCTAAACTTTCTATGATGTCACAGAGAAGTGTTCTGCCTATGATATTGACTAGGACCCAGGGTGATTCTGTGATATATTTTATGCAGTAAATTTTGTTGATCTGGCAGTTAAAACATTGATGGATTTTTATATTGCTAAAAATGTCATTACAATAGCAAATTCCACTCATTATTTAAAAAATCTTTTTAAAGCAATTGTGATTCTTCTAAGAGATATTCAGTTAATTGCACTGAAGAAGGAGATACTGTCGTTATTTGTAGAATAGCTATAGCAGCCTTTCATGGTCCTGAGAAGGGAGTCTAACTGGAAGAGGGTAATATTCATGGCTTTACAGTTTCTGAAACTTAATTCAAACTTGCCAAGTTTCTGAGCCTGCCAGGTAACTTGCTAAATGTTGCAAAATACACTTCTCTGTTCTTCTGCTATTTTTTTTTTTTTGGCATTTTTCATCTCTCCCTTTAAAAAATGTTCTCTATTTTGGCTATATCCTACTACTATAAAAACATATCATATAGATCTTTCCTTTTTCTTTTTTTCCCAATTATAGTTTTATGTAAGTGACAACAGTTTTTTAGTGCCGTTGAAACTGTATGTGCCACAGGTGGGGCATGATGCAATTTTTGTAATTAAAAAAAGAAAACACCATTTGTTGCTTAAGTCCTGTATGTGGAAGTCTATTTTAGAGTCCACTATATTATGAACAACACAGACTATTAAAAATAATTTTCATCATTTGGTCTTGATTGAAATATAGTGTCCTTCATTTTTGGATATAAGAAACTATTTGTCATTTGTAAGGTTAGAATGCTCAATACTACCATATACTCTGAAGGAGCAGGCTCCACCTTTAAACTTTTTAAAAGGTTTATTTAGCACTGAATGCAGCTTCCTGGAACTTAAAGGTTGTTTCATGCAGAGATTACATTAACTGAATGTTCTTGATGTGCAGTGGTTACCCATTGGCTTGCAAGAGAAAACAATTGGCAGCCAGTACTTGTCAAAGAGCTTAAGCTAGCTGCCATCTGGCAGAAATGAGAGAGTGCTGGTGAAAGTCATTCTCAATGAGCAATCTTTAAGCAGTTCTTGACATCAGAAATTTAGTTCCCAACTTGGCTCCATAGATACTGTAGCTGAAGATATGCAAGGTCTAGTTATAACATAAAAAAATTATTCAGAATGGAATATGGTCATATCCGTGGTTGAGTATTTGTCATCTATGACCCAGTAAATTCGTTTGCTTAATTAGTCATACAGTAATTTCAGTAAAGCAGTGCTGATTTTATAAGCTTGGCAATACATGGCAGAAATGTAGGCCTATGCCAGAAAATTCTAACTACAGATATAATTTAGAATCATAAAACTATCATAAGATCATACAATATAATTAATTGGAAGGGACCCACAAAGATCATCAAAGTGCAACTCCTGACCCTGCACAGAACAACCCCAAGAATCACACCATGTACCGTGTCCAAATTGTTTTGAACTGACAGACTCAGTGCCATGACCATATCCCAGGGATCTTGTTGACCCTGAGATTAGCTCAGTTGGTTAAAGCATTGTGCTAATAAAGCCAAGGTCATGGGTTCAATCTCTGTAACAGTTATTCACTTAAGAGCTGGACTTGCTAATCCCAGCAACAGAATAGTCTGTGAAGTTTCAGTGCCAGACCATCCTCTGGGTGAAGAACTTTTTCTTGGTATGTAACCTAAACCTCCCTTACACATCTTCATGCCATTCCCTTGTGGTCTTTGCGTCCTGCCATGTCTTACCAGAGAGAAGAGATCAGTGCCTGCCCCTATGCTTCCCTTAGTGAAGAGGCTGTAAACCACAGTTTGGTGTTACCACAGGCTCTTTGCTCCTAAATAAGTCAGGTGACCTCAGCCACTCTTTGTATGGCTTCCCCTCTGGTGAATGGCCCTTCACCATCTTCCTGGCTCTCTCTAATAGCTTAATATCCTTCTTATATTGTGTTGACATCCTGGCTGTTCTGTAGTAGACTCCCATGACAATATCTGCCTTGTTTGTTGTCCCTTAATACTTACTCAAAGGCACTTAACATGCCATAGTGTCCTGGATTTGGCCAGGGCAGGGTTCATTTTTGCAGTAGCTGGGGGAAGGTGGGGTGTGGCTAAGGCCCAGATGTTTTTCCTATATGCTTCACATAATTGCCTGTCATGAGAACTCTTGCTGGGAAAGGGACACTTGCTTCAGAGAATGGCAGGGCTTCTGGTCATGAAAACTGCATGTCTGGTCGAGTTAGGCTCTGTGGTGAGCATTTTGCATGTAAATCACCCTCTTTTGTACACTTTTTAATTAATATTGTTGCTGTTACTGTTAGTTTTCTCATTGCTGTTTCCATAAATTGTTCTTATCTCAACTTATGATCTTTGCCTCTTATGCCTCCAGTTCACAACTCCATCCTGCCACAGTGGGAAGGGAAAAGACAAAACTGGGGTGGGGGTGTGTGGGGAGGGAGCAAAAGAGAGCAGCCGTGTGGTTTTGGAGAGTCTTGGTGGGGACACTGAACTAGGGAGTGCCATTCCAAAACCAGAACACATAACCAACTGCAAGCTCTGCCACCCTGTGTTAGGTTGAGCTGGCAAAATGCCAACTGCCCAACACTGAGAGAGAGACTCCATCTCCCCCACTAAGGGAAAAGGAGGGAGGGAAAAAAAAACCACAAAAACAAACGAAAGAGGGAAAAAAACACAAAACAAACCAAAACCCCAAATGTCAAGTTTCTTAATTTTATACCAAAGAGAGGCAATTAAAAACAGAATATGATGTAGCACATATATATACAAATGTGGAAAAAACAACAACAACCACCGAGTCGCCCACCCAAACAACACAGACCTCCACCACCTCAGCCCACACAAACACCCCAACAGACTACCCCCAAAGGACACCTGGCAAGAGAGGAGAAAATCAACAACAGCAACAAAAAAATGTGTACTTCCCAAATCAAATAGCTGTGAAGTGGTGACGAGGCCTAACAATTTCAGCAACGGTGATAGCAGGTCTCCTCAGCACTGGGCCGTGAAGGGGGTTTCATGGCCTACTAAACTGAGTCCTAGCTAAAACTAAAGCCAAAACTACCACACACTCCTGCCCCCACCATCATCCCCTGCCTTACCTGCCCTGCCTATCCCTCATGAAGAGTGTGTAAACCTTGATCCTGGCACACCAGCCACAGGACTCATCCCACCAGGTTTTCCTTATGCCAAGGATATTGTATTTCTGGGACCAAGTCAAGGCTTCTATCTCCTCTTGTTGTTCCTTATACTGCATGTGTTGGTGTAGAAATATTACGAATATTGTTCATTTTCCATCATGTCTTAGGTCCCTTACTTCTGCCTGTGGTAAGAGGGTAGGGGATCTTTTGTTTTTAGTGTCATGGATGGCTGGTATATCCATCTCAGGGGTAACAGAATATAAGAGCACCAGTCAATCTCTTCGTCTGATGCTCATCATCCTGAACACCTCCTTATGAGCTCTGTTAACCATTCTGAGCAGCTCTTCTGCCTGGGCACATCTCCCACAGGTGTGGTCACTGCTGCCATAAGACACTGACAGGAAATGTGCCATTAATTAGTTAAATTTCTTTTAAGAATGAGACTAGCTTCACAGTCTCAGTGCCAGATTCCATGGTCCGGCTCTGTTAAAGGCTTTCAGAGTCCTAGGAAAATATTTTCATTGAGAGTGGGAGCACTTATAGTGCTCTCAGTTTGCTGCAACTTTATTTTGTTCTGTTGTCCTGTGTTCCAATATCAGAGGAAAACTGCTGTGTTTTACTAGGATGCCTTGTTTCCATGATTACCTATCTAGAAGGCAAATATTCAGTAGTTATTCAATGACTAGGTGAAACTGACTGAAACCAAGTGTTAGAGTTTACCTAGTTTTAGAAGAAACTAATAAATTTACCAAACCTCCACTTTTGAATATGAAAATTGTTTTTCTCTTGAAAGTTGCAATCTGGCAGACTAAAGATTGGATATCTAGTCTCTCTGAATTCCTATTAATGTTTCCATATTTGATCTGTGTTTAATAAAATAAATATAAAATTTGGGCTAATTGCTTGACTGTGTTAAGCTAAATCTTATTTTTATGATTTTTAATAAATGACGCATTCCATTTCTATCATATCTTTTTTCACAGCAAAGTTTTGTGGTGACCCTGGAGTACCAGCTCAAGGGAAAAGAGAAGGCAAAAGCTTCATCTATCAGTCAGAAGTCTCTTTCAGCTGCAATCCTCCTTTTATTTTGGTTGGCTCCAGCACCAGAATTTGTCAAGCAGATGGCACATGGAGTGGGTCCTCTCCTCGGTGTATAGGTATGGTTATACCCATATATTGATTTTTTTTTTAAAATGCTCATTATTCCTTTTTCAGATAAGTCAATCTATGAGTTTTTTATTGTTTTGAATTATCCTTGTGTTTTTCTATACCCCCTAAGAAACAAGTTGCTTTACCTTTGTCTTTGTGATTGGTTTATTGCATGTTGTTGATCAAGGTTAATTTTGTGATAAATTAATATCTTTAATTAAAATACTGTGATTTGTTTTGTCTTTATATTTTAAGAACCTACTCGCACAGCATGTGAAAATCCTGGAGTCCCAAGGCATGGGTCACAAAACAACACATTTGGCTATCAGGTAGAGTATACAATTTTTTTATTAACTTCCATATTAAAATATTTTTATACTACCTCAAAGTCTAAAAGCTTCTGGTTAGATGTTCAGGAACTTCTAATGTAAGACCTGTTTGCTGCAGTGTTGCTGAGTTTCCTTATTTCTAGCTTTTGGATTACACTGATCTTGTGACCCAATTAGCAATGTCCTACATGAAAAACTGTTGATAAAGTTCTGCTTGATTTTGCCTTGAAGGCTTTCAGTATCTCCTGCCAATATATAAGTGCTTTCTAAAATTTATCTATTAGGCTTTTACTCCTTAAAAATGGTATACTGCATACCAAACTGCTAGTGGAGATGTACTCTAAAAAGCAGGATTTTTTCCTGAGAGCAATTCTGTTTATACATTTGGAATTACAAATAAATTACAGTCACAGAGGCTGTTGGGCACTTCTGGAGAGCTCCTAGTCCAATCCCACTTCTCAAAGCAGGGTCAGCTAGAACAGGTTTATCAGGGCTGTGTCCAGGTGGTTCTGAATATTTCCAGAGATGGAGAGTCAGCTGTGTTTCTAGGCAACCTATTCTGAGTTGATCAGTCCCAGAGTGAAAAAGAACACTTTTTTGTTAATTTTAAAGAGCATTGCCTGTGTTTGAGTTTGTACTTTTCTCATCTTGTCCTGTCACTGGGCACCATTGAAGAAAAGTCTGTCTCTGTTGCCTGCCCTGGCCCCAGATTTTTTTGCAGGCTGGATAACCCCAGCTCTTTCAGCTACTGCTTGTATTCCAGATTCTCTAGTCCCTTAACACCTTCGTGGCTCATCTCTAGACTCAATATAGTATTGTCCGTGTCTCTTGCACTGGTGAGCCCAGCACTAGACCCAGCACTCATTTGTGTCTCACCAGGGCTGAGCAGAGGGGAAGAAGCATTTCCCTGGACCTTTTGTCAGTGCTCTGCCTGATGCATCCCAGGAGGCTGTTTGCCACATTTTCTACAAGGCTGTTGAAGCAAATGGTCTTTGCACATGTTTCTGTTAGAAAAAAAAATGTGAAATTGAAAATTATTTTGAGCTTTCTGGTTCACACAAAACAGTGATTTCAGTGAGACGTTTTCATGAGTGAGTGGTTTACAGATGCAAAAATGCACTCTATAATTTGCTAGGAGTGTTGCAAACAAAGAGGGAGCATAATCTATCCTGCTGAATCTGTGTTTAGTGTCAGGGTGGAAAGTCCAGACATAGGAAGAGGACTGGACAGAAGAGTACACTAGCAGCTCCACAATTGTATGAGATGCCTGTCTAGTAGCAGGAGAATAAAAAGTAGAGATTGCTAGAAACGCAAGAAAAGGTTGAGAGAAATTTTAACAAATTTACAAAATGTAATTAGTTTCTAAAGGCAAAGATTGTAGCTAAAGACTTTTAAAAGTTTCATGGCTTAAAATTTCTATGGCTTATCCTTTTGGTGGCCATTATGCAGTACTACTCCTACTAAGTGATTGTTGTAGCAATAGTTGGGTTTTCAGATTGTACTAGATCACAATCTTATGCAAGTGAAAATAAAATTGTCTCAGTTTTCTCTAGGGACTGACTGGAGTGCTGTTTCATGCCAAGATAGAATATGCAGGGACAGTCTAAGGTTAACTTCCTTTAGTTACAAAAGTACTATGATAGAGGGCAACTCTTTATCCAACTATCTAGTAAATAAATCATTGTAACGACCATTTTCTATGCTTTTATTATCACAGTTTCTCTCACATATTAACGAGCTTTCTCTCATTGAAGAACCTAATGCAGTCTTATTTGTGGTGTAGCTGTAGTTGTGAGTAATAACATCACTCACAGCTAGCAAAAAATTGTCAAAATATCAGGCAAAATGTCAATTCACAAATCAGGTCTAAAAGAAGTGTAGCTCCAGGAAGAATTTACAACCTGGTTAATAAAAATAAAAATTAAAAAAAAAAATAAAGAAAAGGTAAGTAGTTGTATGGTTAGTGCCTAGCATATTTAAACTGTATGAGCTATAGTCTCCTTACCTGGTCAGCAACTTTTCTTCACATTCATGTAGTGAATTTCATTTTATGTAGTACCTAAATGTGCAATTTTTCGTTATTCAGGGTAGAAGTATATCTCATATAGAAGAAGCTGAGCTTAGCTTTTTATTAGTGGAAACATCAGTGAAAATTATTGGTTCTAGACAAGTTTTTGTCTGCAGATCCTGAAAAGAAATATTGCATTATTTTATATTCTATTATGTTATGATTCATTTAAACAAAATATTATAAATGAATTTATATTATGCTATAATTAACTTCCTGCATGAACAGGATAATAATGGCTTTTGGTTTTATCCATAGAAGAAAGGTAAAGAATAATTCTAAATTATTCCAAAATACTGAAGATAAGATGACTTTGATTTTCATTTGTGTGATAGATCTGATTATCTACCATTCAAAACAATCAACCAAAATAGCTTATGCAAAATAAACAAAATGTTTTGCAATTGGCAAATGCATAACAAGGAGTTGTTGTTGCTAAATATATATGATATTTTTCTAACCAACACAGAGTAAGGGGCTTTTGTGGTTTGTTTTTTGTTGTTGTTTTGTTTTTTTTCTCTTTTTCATTTGTTTGAACTCTCTTAAATATTTCATATTTAATGTAAAATTGATAAGGTCAATTAACTGACTTAATTGTCAAGGTTTAAATTTATTTCTCTGTCTCATAAGAAAAAAAAATCAAGCTGTCACCTAACAGTAGAATTCATGGCTTCATGTGTGGAGTCCTGTTTTAAGTGCTTTTCAAC
>JAWWLZ010000082.1:135442721-135504553 GCA_035041345.1 Poliocrania exsul | reverse complement strand
AAAAAAAAATCAAGCTGTCACCTAACAGTAGAATTCATGGCTTCATGTGTGGAGTCCTGTTTTAAGTGCTTTTCAACAAATGGCAGTACCTCTTCATTTATCTGACAAAATCACTGATTGACACTTGCTTTCCACAGTAGTGATGTCATGTTATGAACTTCCATAGCATTCTTGGTTTTTTCGTTTTTTTTTCCCCTACTCTTCATTATCTCTTTTCTTATCTTATTGATTGCATTGAAAGTTCAGGCAAACACAACATAATTCCAGGCTTGACTGACTTCCTGGAACCTACACTTATAGAAGCACAAATTTGAATGTTTTTTCAACTATTAAATAAGGACCTGTAGAAATAGAGAAAACAGAATTTTGTATGGATTTTATTGTTTAGTATTGAATTTTTCAGGCAGATCAGGTTCTTGTGTGTTCAAATAACAACAAAATACCAGCTTAATGCTACTTGGATATGGGGCATGGCATGTAAATTAGGAGCATCACCTGCTTTAATTGCTATGAATATATACTTCTAGGATGTTTACCTTTCATCTGAGCATTTTTTATTTGACAGATCTACCTTAGCAGTGTGTTACAATGGAGATGAAATACCTTTAGAACTTAGTGAATACTGACTTCACCTGTAATCTGAAAAATAAATTGCTCCTTGGAAAAGAACTGTTGGCTTTGAAATATTTGTTCAGCTATATTGCTAGTAACATAGAAAATTGCTTATAGCACTTTCACCATAAGCTATTGTAACACAAGATACTACCGAATTGAAGAAGCAGTTTAGCACTGCTTAGACCAGTCAGTCAAATATGTAAGATTTATTTCTTCTCATACTTTTTCAACATATGTTTTTGTAGAAATTCAGCTGGTTTCCTCTACATTAAGGCCTAAATTGAGTGAAAGGGCTGTCTGCATTTAGAAAGGAAAATAGACACATTACAGTAGTGGTAGACCTGTGCTAACTCTTGAGTTCTATTTTATGAAATACCATATGAAAATTGTTCTGCAGATGTTGAGCAACCTTGTAAATAATCTCCTTCTGTTAATGTAATGCTTATAAAAGCGTCAGTGTTGATTGAATTGTAGGATAAAATTCCAAAAGAAGTGCTCTACTACCGCAGTATAGTTGTCTCCATTAGCAGAGTTGGCACCAACACTGCATCAATGAAAATGTAATTTACACCTTATCAGACACCATGTAATTTTCCTGGTTCCTTCTGCTTCTCATGATCCTGAGGTCTCTGGTGTCAGCAGGGGATGTTAGTGTCACAGTCTGAAGTGCTTCCCTGGCAAGAATGTGATTTTCCCTTTATTTTTACACCACTTACACTAGAGCCCCAAACTATATTGCAATCCACACTATAAAGTATGCTTCACCTAGGTTAGATACATGTTCTTTTTAACTCCTGAAAGCTGATTCTGTCCAGGCCTGCATGTCTTTAAGTAATCATGGGTGAGTTGTTCAGAGCAATGAGGTCTCCAGTGCCAAGGCTGTGTTGCATCTCTTATCAAAGTCACATCTGCAGTCTTCTTCACAGCATCCTTTTGTCTCCATTTCTCAAGGGCTTTGCTATCATTCCAGCACCAGGCCTGTATTGCTCTGTACCACTTCACAGTAGCAGGAAGTTTTTCATTCTGCACATAGTAGATTCTTTTTTTACTGCTATGGATATAAACCTGTGCTTTTACCATACAAAGATCAAGAAAAGCATAAAAATTAGTCAAAGCCACCTGATCACAGTAAAACTGGATTTCACAGCTAAATCAGGTTTAAAACAAACAACAACAACAACAAAACCCCCAAACAAACAAACACACACACTCAAAAAAAAGAAAAATAAATAAAAACTCTAGGCAGCTCAAGACACTTCCAGATAAAAAAAGTCTGGCAAGCCTCTGCTCAGAGATCTTGCAAACTCAAAACCCTCTTACTTATAATGGCAATTATATATTACCAAACTGTAGATATAACAAAGACTTCATTAGGTGTGTTTTCATTCATTTAAAATTTGATTTTAAAAGTTAGTAAATAGAAATAACTGATATTCTTTTAGTTTCTCAATCCTTTGACATGAATTGATGGGGATGAAGAAGTTTGTTAGAGTATCTTCATGTTTTTTGGTAAACTGAAATCTAAGAAAAAAATTGATTGTAGAATAACTCATGACTGTTAAAAATACCTTCTTTTCCTATAAAAATATAAGAAATAATAAGGATAATAACTTACTATTATTTTGCTAACTATTATACATAATAATAGCATTATTTGGTGAAAAAAAATCTAGAATACTTATATATAACTGGATGCAGGTTGATATCTATGCATTTTCTTCTCAGAGTGCTATTTCTCCTGTTCAAGAACAACAAATATATAGTCTTTGTGGTTTAACAAGAAAAAAATAAGTTAGTGATGTTGATTTTGGGGATATGTAAATCATAATTGACACTATAGAAAAAGCAGCTATGGAACAGATGGGATCAAGCATTATACAAGGAATTTTTTATTTTTCAGGATTGGATGCAAGCACTGTTGCATGTACAACAGTTCTACTGTTTCTTTTCAAGCTGTATAAGAAAAAATTAAAACATCTCACAATGGAATTATTTAAAAGCATAGAATCCTGTGTTGTAGCACCACCTGGTGTCTGTGACACAAGAATAGTGCAAAATAGACTTAATGCATTAAGTATTTTTAAAATTGCTTTTCTTTGTTTAATGATTATACATAAACTATACAATTACTATATTAATTTTTACATATTGATTTAAATATTTTCCTAATTTATTTATTATATTAAAAAGCATGGCAGTACCTCTAAAACATCTCCATCCCTTGGGCAACTTGCATTTCTGATGCTACTTTGGGGCTTATACATATAAAGGTTTTGTTTATTGTGAAATCATAGACTAATGAACTCACACATTAATAAAATCATAGAATCACAGAGTCATAGAATGATTTAGGTTGGAAGGGACCTTAAGGATATCTAGTTTCAGCCTGCCTGCCATGGGCAGAAATATCTTCCACTAAACCAGGTTGCTCAGGGCCCCATCAAGCCTTACCTTGAACACTTTCAGGGATAGGGCATAAACAACTTCCCTAGGCATCCTCTCCAGAGCCTCACAACCCTCAGAACAAAGTTCCTGCTAATAGCTAATCTGAAGCTAGTCTCTTTGAGTTTGAAGCCAATCTCTCTTGTCCTGTCACTGAATGTTCTTGTAAAAAGTCCTTCTCCAGCCTTCTTGTAGGCTCCCTTCAGGTACTGGAAAGCTGCAATTAGGTCACTCTGAAGCTTTCTTTTTTCCCAGGCTGAAAAACCCCAATTCTTTCAGTCTTTCCTTGTATGTGAGGTGCTCCATCCCTCTAATCATCTTGGTGGCTTTCCTCTGGACTGTCTCCAATAGGTCCATGTCTTTCTGTGCTGAGGACTCCAGAACTGGATGCAGCACTCCAGGTGTGGCCTCACCAGAGCAGAGTAGAGGGGCAGAATCCCCTCCCTCTCCCTGCTGGCCTCACTGGTTTTGGTGCAGCCCAGAATGCTATTGGGCTTTTCGGCTGGAGGTGCTCACTGCAAGCTCATGTCCAGCCTTGCATCCACCAGCACCCCCAAATTCTTCTCAGCAGGGCTGCTCTCAATCTGTTCATCCCCAGCCTGTAGTGATACAGTGGTTGCCCTGACCCAGGTACAGCACCTTGCACTTGGTCTTATTAAACCTCATGAAATTCCTTTGGGCCCACTTCTTGAGCTTGTCCAGGTCCCTCTGGATGGCATCCCATCCTTCAGGAGTGTCAACCAAACCCCTCAGCTTTTTGTCATCTGCGGATTTGCAGAGGGTGCCCTCAGTCCCTTCATCAGTGTCATTAATTAGGATATTAAATAACATTGGTCTCAATATGGACCTCTGAGGGACACCTCTTGTCACTGATGTCCATCAGGACTCTGTGTCACTGACCACTACCCTCTGGATGAGACTGCCCAACCACTCTCTTACCCATCTAACAGTCCACTCACTAAATCCACCTCTCCAATTTATAGAGAAGGATGTTGTTGGGGATCATGTAAAAGGCTTTATGGAAGTCCAGATAAATGACATCTGTACCTTCCCTTGTCCACTTATGTAGACACATGAACACATCTTTCATAAGGCGAGTACTTTTTGTGTATAATGTATTTGTGGTGGTTGTTTTAACTAAGCTCTTCACTTAAAAAAAAAAAAGTAGTTCTATATCTATTTGGTGCAACTTCTAAAACCTGTAGTATTTTACTACTTTGTGCTTAATCATGCAAGTTATTTAGTGTATTCTCTTCAAAATCTTTTAAAAGTAATTACATAGTCCAGTGAGCACAGAAAAGAGCAAAAAAGGGGAAATGAATTTTAAATCACGTCCTCCGTTGATGAGTTACTATCTGTAGTTCATGGGTTATTATTAAATTTCATTCTGATGAGCAGCTTGAGCTGAAATGGAATAGTGCTATAAAGTTTCAAATGAATACTTGTATCAGTGAAATGCCATTTCCCAGTACTAAACTATCATGAAAGAATCCACATTTTACCTTTGAGCATCAGTCTGAAACAAGTGTTATGCATTTAAACAAAATAATGAAAAAAATCAAATCCAAACCAGAACTATAAATATGCTGTCACAGACAGTTTAAAGGTTTCAAGTTCTTGTTTAAACATGAGTTGATAAATATATTAATACAGGTCACTGCAGAACAGTAGATATAATCTGTGCACCTTAATATTTGAGTTAATCACTCACAGTGTGTAACAAACTACTCTCTGAATGCTATCCTTGTAATCTATTGTCTTTGCTTTTGAAAGAAACTAAGTATTATTTGCATTTTCATCAATTTCACCATGACTGAACATGCTGAACAGGTTATTCAATTTTAGATTTGTTCAGAAACTGTAAGAATTCTATTTTTCTTTTTAATAAAACACATACCCATAATAAGAAGAATAATTAAAAACTAATCTCACATGAATTGCTATTGTAAATTGTAGTGTACTTGTGTTGCAGTTTCTATTATCTGTGTGGTATAAAGAGTGGGTTTTTTAATCTCTTGTCATCAAAAAAACAAAATTAAAATATTATAGGAACATTATAGTCTCTGAACCAGAAGACAGTGTTGTTGACCAGGCCTATCTGTTCTAATCAAATATTTCTAATTATGACTTGTGAGTATATCCAGCATTCCACAAAGCGAGGATTGAGTTCTGCAAAACTCAGCTCTGTGACTTCCCTGGTTTGATGCAGTTTTGCCTAACTGGCTCCTTCTTGGTCCAGAGTTAGGAAACCACTTTAAGATTTATTTCCAAACTAGCAATGCCTCAGCTGGTCCAGGCCCAAAGTAAGAGAGAGCACAGAAGATGAGGTTTCAATTTTCTTCCATGGAGTATATCAGTTTGCGGAGAGAGTAATTTTACTGAGAATGAAACATTTTCTTTATTTCATGTAAAAATGCTCTGTGAAATTACTTTACTTTCTACAGAAAGAGAATCACAACTTATCAAGTCTGTATTTGGAAAAAAAAAATCCCCAAGTGATAGTTCCTCCTAACAGTATTATTGTATTTTCCACTTTTGAACAGGTGGGAAATGTTGTTCAATTTCACTGTAAAAAAGGACACCTCCTCCATGGTTCAACAACACGAACATGCCTTCCTGATCTTACATGGAGTGGAATCCAGCCAGAATGTATACGTAAGTAAATGATAGATTTTTTTTCTTTACCAACTTTTTTTTAATGTATTTAATCTAAATGCTTATATTAACTGAAAGTTAGTAGAAATTTACATTACTAGCTTACAGCAGCCAGAAATATGATTTTGTGAGTGATTTTTTTCTACAATAGACTATAGAATTTTTTTTTAAAAAAAGAGAAAATGGGTCTTCATTTGTAGTCAGTTTCTGTCTGAGAGAGTGCAACCCTTTCAACATAGAGAGGAGGTGGTGGGAATAGGACCTATTGAAAGGCTCTATTCTAAAATATGTAGGAAAGCGTATTATTAAAATCAGTTCTAAGAAAGAGTTTGGACTGTTTCCCAGCTGAAGAGTCATGGTATTTTAAGAGTGGTAAAAATTAATTTGCAATTGGAAATCTTTGAATCTTCGTACTTGAGTATAGAAGTAGCACTTTATTGTACAGTTTGGTAAATAGTGATAATTTACTGAAGACATAGCATCATAGTAATCTTTCTATTTCAGCTAGTCAGGTGTATTTTTTTGGAAGTAGTCTTACCTTATAGGATCTGACCTTACAGAATGACTTCAGTGAATGGAGAACATATCTACAGAAGAAAACAGCATTAGTATTACTTCAGTTGGTGCTAGTGCTAATCTTAAGCAAACAGGAAATCAGTAGCTCAGTGTGTTGAAAGGTGAACTCTGCTCTTGGAGCTGCAAGCGATAACACATAACTCCCAGATTCCAGGGTCGTTAAATATATAAGGCACTTTACATGAGATTAGAAATAGTAATTAATTTTTCCACTTGATGTTTATAACTCACCTTCAATTTGTCCTTTACCTTTGATAGTGTTTTTCAACTGAACCATTTATTTACTCTTATTCAATGCTATTTAGATATCATAAGTGATGCAAGTCACAAGCCATGATTGCTTTTAAGTCTGGTATGATGTATGCTGTTTCTGTTCTCATAAGACAATTAATTTTGTTCATGCAAGTGTATTTAAGTCAGTTCTTGGTCTTCTGCAATTGAGACTTCCATGTTTAATAGTGTATTACAGGCTCAGGATGATACTTTATAAACTATGTAATAACTTATATAATTAATATATTTTAATGTGAATTAAAATATATTAGTAAGTATTTTTACTTTTTTAATTAACTGTCAGAATGGACAGGGATTATTTTTTTAGAAATATTTTTTTTCAATTTTGTCTGAAGGATATTTTATCTTTTCTTTGTAGCTCACAGCTGTAAACAACCAGAAACACCAAGTCATGCTAATGTTGCAGGAATGGATCTTCCGTCACTTGGTTATACATTGATTTACACTTGTCAGCCAGGCTTTTTCCTGGCAGGAGGATCAGAGCACAGAGCCTGTAGATCTGATGGCACATGGACTGGGAAAGTTCCAGTTTGTGAAGGTGAGCTCTTCTGTTTCCCACTGCATCTATCCTATTTCAGTGATTTTCTTTACTTGAAGTTGGCATACGCAGGCCAACAAGTTGATATGGCCCAGAGTCAGCATTTTTTTGTGAAAATTAGGTCCCTCTTAAGTCACCAAATCTCCTTTTGTGATAAAGTGACCTGCTTAGTGGTCACTCTCTGCTTAGGACTAGTGAGACCACACCTTGAACAGTGTGTGCATCTTTGGGCACCTCACTGCAAGAAAGAGACTGAGATGCTGGACTGTGTCCAGAGAAGAGCCATGAAGCTGGTGAAGGGTCTGGAGAACAAGTATTAGGAGGAGCAGATGAGGGAACTGAGGTGTTTAGCCTGGAGAAAAGGAGGTTCAGGGAAGACCTTTCTGCTCTCTACAACTACCTGAAGAGATTGTAGCAAGGTGGATGTTGGTCTCTTTTCCAAAGTAACAAGAGATTAGATGAGAGAAAACGGCCTAAAGTCATTCCAGGGGAGGTTTAGAATGCCCACGGAAGTGGTGGACTTACCATCTCTGGTAACTCCAAAAGATATGTAGACGTGGCATTTAGGGACGTGATGTAGGTGGAGGATTTGGTAGTGTTAGGTTAATTATTGATGATCTTAGAGGTCTTTTCCAACCTAAATGATTCTGTGTTTCTATGCCAATATATAAGAAGGATTCCTAAAGTCTAAGAAGATATCTGAATCACTGTGTGAATTTAATCCATAGTGTTGAGTATTATTTTAATTTTTTATGTAAGGAACTGTATACTACTTGAAAAAAAAAAAAGTATCTACTTTGTCCTTGATGTTCCAACCTTTCTTGTGTTTCTAATTTTTGCTACCTACTTAGTCATGGCAGGACATGGAAAACATCATAGCCAGGACATGGTGAGAAAGGTGGTTTTCATGTGAGATAAGGAACATCCTGAAGTATAGGACCTGTTTGGAATTCTATTCCTGAATAATTAAGGGCCTTTTCACATTACTGTTACCTAATGTTTCGAATGTGGTTATCCTCAGGGATCTTATAGAGGCATTCAAAGGCTCTGTAGAAAAACACTGCTACTTGGAAGGGAAATAGGAAATGAATATTTTGTATTATTAAAAAACAGGTGTCCTGGCATTACATGCCAGGCAAGTGCTGAGGGAAAATAGAGCAGAGCTTTGGGAAAGTATTAGAAAGCTAGCAGCCAGGAAGCTTATGACTTGTTCAGTACTTGGAAAGTGTTATGGCAGAATAAATGTGGCTCAGGGGTTGTATTTTGATCCAAGAATTTTCTACTGATGATACTGAAAGAAGTAGCATTACTTGTAGTACCTGATAGTACAGAAACTTTTTAAGAATTAAGTAGTTTCTATGAGTGTATCTACATTGTCGTATAACTTTGTTTCTCAATGTCCTGAAACAAAGTTACAGAAATTAAAAATTTTTAGGATCAGAGATCTTCTTGCTTTTTAGCATTGGATGAAGCTAAGAATGAGTAACATTTTGCTTAGTGTTAACTCTAATTAGATAAAGTAATATATCTGTTAAGTAATCTCTGTTTTGCTGATACAAAGAAGTGAAATCTCTCTCCTATGGAACAGAGGACTGGCTCAGGTTGTGCACCTCTTATTTTGAACTTCATAAAATACCTTGGAAATGGATGAAAAGGAATAAACCATCTGAAGCTGAGAGCTCTAAAAGGATGTTTAGGAGAATTAAACTAGAATTTGATCCTTTAAATACAAAATTCAAATCTTGAAAGTCCTGCTCAGAAAATATCTTGACCTAGAAACTTAAATTTCATAGGTAACTAGTTTTAGTTATGGATTTGTGTGTAAGACTTTATTTAAATTTTATTTTGTATTTAAAATTTCATTTATGAACTTGAGTAGACATTTATTCAACTTGACAAGGCTAATTGACTCATCATCTTTTATTATTAAAGCCCAATTTGGAAAATATGATCGAGATATTTCTAACCTGAACTCAATGGAGTCAGAAAGGAAATGCTGTTGAACCATGCCCTCCAGGTCAACCATGTACAGTGAAGTTCAGTAAATTTCTCTCAAAACAGAGAGGAAATAGAGAATAGTCAATCAGCAGTGACAGCACATGAGAACTTTAGGTTGAATTTCACCCCCTGCCCTTGCTTCTTTACAGTTTTAATATACATGACAATAAAAGACCTTTTGAAAAAGCTAAAATTTATTCTCTAGAAAATATCCTCTGTCCTTCTCACTAAAGTTTCTTTTTTATGCAGAAAATTACTCTGCTCAGGGGGAAGGTAGTTTCTTTTCTTGTATATATGTTTAGAGTGTGGATCAGAAAGAAAAGGCATGGTTTCAAAGCCAAGGCTCAAAATACAAAATATTGAAATCACCATTGGAGCAAGGAATTGAGCCTAGTGCTGCATGACAGTATTTTACATTAGGAGACCGAATTATGTGTCTTCTTTATGTTCCAGTGAATCCAAATATGTTTCAGCAAAATAAAATATCTTCATCTACAGAAAATTGCACTGTCCTATGGTGTCATCATCTTCAGTGGTGAGAGAGTTCCTGCTCTAAGCAGAGAAGATGTTAAGTTCTCCAGCCTGCAGTTCTCATTTTACCTGGACAGTTGGAGATACTGTGGAGAGCTTCTTTTGTTTCTTTTTTTTTTTTTTTTCTGTTATTCTTCTTTTAAGACACCTTCTCCTTCAATATTAAGATATTAAGCCAGCATCTATGGTTTTTTCAGTCGAACAGAAGATGTCTCATTCAGTACTGTTGAAGATAGTTAAGTTCTAGAGAAACATGATTCAACCTTGTTAACCTTGTTATGTGTGTCTTCAATGTTCAGTATTACATTGCTTCTAGTCAAAGCATTGTTCACAGTTCCTGATCTAAGTGACATGGCCAGCATTAGATGATATATTAGAAGGTGTCACATATTCGATGCATAGTCCAGGACTGTAAATTCTGAAATGTGGATTCTGATGTGAAACCTGGCACTGTTTGACTACTATGAATGACTTGACAGCATCCAGGTAACTGACTTAGGAGGAAATGTGACAAGAGAAGTCTGTGGACAAGTGTTCTTCTCATATTAAGACTTGATACTGACTGAAATTGCATTCATGTTTGAATTTGAAACATCTGATATGCTTTTTAGCAAATAAATTCCATGATGGAAATTATTTTCTTCATTTTTGAGTAACATTTTGCTACTGATTTCTCTTTATCATTCATTCTTTTCAACAGCTGGTTCCAAAATATTAGTGAAGGATCCCAGACCAGCTTTGGGAACACCAAGTCCCAAACTTAGTGGTAAGTACTTCAAGATATGTATAGTTTTAAATAATTTTTATAGAAAGGACAAGGGTCAGTTTAGTGAGATTTCACTGAGTGTTTTAGGATGAGTAAAGAGTACTAGATTAGGCATTAAATTAACAAGGAAAAAAAATTAAATTATCTCCCAATTTTTGAGTTAGTCTAGAATATATGGTATAATATATATCTGTATATAATTTCTGTTTTGTGCGAGTTTTGTTGGTTTCACTGTGATCACTGTGTTCTGTGTAAGATCTTATGCAATTTACCTATTCAGAAACTATACTATTTACCAAGAAATAATTTAAAAGCACGTTTCACAGTGTTTTTCACAGTCTTACACTTTTACCTCTTGCTAATTTAAATTGCTTTACCTAAATGTATTATTGGCTTTCAACTTGGTCTTCAAAAGTTAATTTTAGCTGAAAGAAGGTAATCTCTCAAATTCTGTATAAAGTCTCCAGTTTGAAGAGTTTTGCTGAAGAAGACTATCTTTGGATGCTCTGACTAGAGAAACCTTTCTCTGTCCACTGAAGAGATTTTTTTTTTAAAAATAACAGTCTCCTTAACTAAAATTAGCCTTTGAATATAAACCTATGGAATTTGTGCCAATAAATACTAAGATTTAAATGTAGTTCCTTAGCATATGGGTGCTTGGGGAACTTTATATTTTTAAAAAGCATTTTGTGGACTACTTCAAAATTATGTTTGTCAATTATGTACTGCTGCATGGTAGTCATCAGTTTTTCATTCAGGTAATTATTATTCATTTTGTGCAATCAAAATTAACTGCAAATATGGTATGTAAATATCAGTTTTCCTAAAAGTGGGGAAAATAAATTTCAAGCAGGTCACAAATTCACAGCATCAGACTGCTGGCACCATGCAATTTCTTTCCTTGCAGTTTGCAGGTCCAGTATCTAGACATTTTGTCGAAAAACATACACATACATGTGTACACATAAACAGATAAAATAACCTAGGAAAGCTCTTTTACCCTCCACGGGGAAGACAACTTGTCTTTGTGCTGTCTTTGTGGTCATTCTGGTGAGCTCCAGCCTTGAATTTAGGGATAGCCTGAGAGAAAATTCAGTGTGAGTTACTCCAAATAATGTGAAAGTGCTGATTTTAAATAGTGATTTTTATGGGGCTAAGTTTGATACATTAACTTGGAAAGGGTAGTAAACCCATCCTAAATCACCTTCAATTTATTTTTTTAATAGTATCTCATGAGAAGATTTTAAAGGCTTGCATGTATCTGTTTTTACTGGATAGGTAGTTTTTTGTTGTTTTGGTGGGTTTTTTTGGTTGCTGGAATAGCATTACTTAAATTAATCATTTTACAGGTTGCTAATGATAAATATTAATTGTAAAAGTATAAACCTAGCATATTTATTCCCAGATTATGATCTGGTTTTAATTTTAAATTAGAGAATTTCTTTTTTTTTATTTCTCCTGGTGAAGCTCATAATGTTTTTAAGCATTTCAAAACAAGACAAAACTTCCTATGTGAATTTTTCATTAGAAAAAGTGACTAGGTAATAAAGAAAATCCTTACAACTTTTTAGTGTCATTTAAATATGCTTATGAAAATTATGATATCCAAATTAATATTAATTTCTGCATTATTCATTGCTAGCTGTATGTCCCTAGCTGTCTGTGCTGGCATAAATAAGATTTTACAGGGAGAGGAATATGATCTTATGATTAAAGCTGTTAGATTTTGTTCAGTTGGTTTAATTTTAGGACAGGTCCATATTTGAGGAAAAATGCAAATGAAGATATAGTTGTGGTTGTGTTCTTCAGTTCAAATACATTTCCTTCATAAAACTTCATGCCAGGTTTCTATGATTTTTATATGAAAATTATGCCTACTAACTTTAAAAACAAAGAGTAAAGGAAAGAAAATGCTAATATTTATCATACATTCTGTTGAATATTTGACTTTGTAAGTACTAAATATTGCAATATGTATTGAAACACCTTTATGTCTATATAGTTCCTGATGATGTATTTGCCCAAAATTATATATGGAAAGGATCTTACAATTATAAAAGCAAGAAACAGCCCATGACTTTGACAGTCACCAGTTTCAATGCAACTTCAGGAAGAGTAAATGCAACACTTACAAACAGCAACATGGAATTGCTGCTATCAGGTATGGGCTAAAAAAACTGGAGGTTTTTTCTACCTTATATATGTTGGTTCCCTGTAACTTTATGCATAACACTTATACTTTTAATGTCTTCTGGAAACTTTCTTTGCTTATCAAAGAAATTTTAATTCTATTTCACTTTCTTTTTAAAGATTTTTCCACCTTTCTCTTTTTCTCTCTCTCTCTCTTTTTTTTCTTTTAATTTCCCAGGCTTTTATTATATTTGGAATTAATAGTCAATAAGGAGTAAAAGAATCATCCTAATTGTCATGCTTCTTCTTTAAATAATATAAATAAACTTAAATTACTATTTCTGAGATTTATTAATTCTTAATTTTAAAATTTCCCTACAGTAGCCTATTAATTAATAATTATCACTAAGATGGGATTGATATGTGTTGACCTAGAAAGTCAGAGATACCTAATGAACATGGAAAGAAAGTGGAGATGAAGCTTGTTAGATTAGCTGTCGTTTCCTCCCATTCTACCACTTGCTGCTTAAGAAAAACCACCAAACCCACCTTGCTACAACCTCCTTTCAGGTCATTGAGGAGACAATAAAGTTTCCATTCAGTCTCCATTTTTTACCAGACTAAACAATCATTCTCTCATACTCTCCTCATAAGACTTGTGCTCTAGACTCCTCTCTGGCTCCTTTCTCTGGATGTGTTCCAGAACTTTAATGTCTTTCTTGTAGTGAGGAGCCCAAAACTAAACACAAGATTCGAGGTGCAGCCTCACCAGTGCTGAGTACAGGGGGACAATCACTTCCCTGGTTCTGCTGGTCACACTATTTCTTATACAAGCCAGGATGCCATTGGCCTTTTTGGCCACCTGGGCACACTGCTGGCTCATGTTCAGCTGCTGTCAACCAAGGACCACCAGGTCCATACAAACCTGCAGTGTTGCCTGGAATTGTTGTGACCCAAGTGCAGGCCCATCTATACAACTTGTCCCTATGGCTCTCAGAGGCTTCCTACCCTTCAGTAGATCAACAGTCCTGCCCAATTTAATGTCATCTGGAAACTGACTAAGGGTGCCCTCAATCCCTTCATCTAGATTGTTGATAAAAATATTAAACAGAACTGGCCCCAGTATTGAGTCCTGGGGAACACCAGTTGTGACCAACCACCAACTGCATGTAACTTCAACTACCACAACTCTCTAGGCTCATCCAGCCAGCCAGTGTTTTACTCAGAATCCACCTGTCCAACCCAGGAACCATCAGTTTCTTCAAAGAAATGCTGTGGGAAATAGTGTCAAAGTCATTACTAAAGTTCACTTAGGTAGCATCCACAGCCTTTCCTTCATCCACTGAGTTACCTTATCATAGGAGACCAGGTTAGTCAAGCAGAATCTGCCTTTCCTAAGCCTATATGACTGGGCCTGATACCCTGGTTGTCCTGCACACACTGCATAATGGCATTCAAGATGACCTGCTCAGTAACCTGCTCTGGCACCAAGGTCAGGCTGACAGGGCTACACTTCCCTGGATCCTCCTTCTGGCACTGCTTTTAGCTGGGTGTCACATTTGCTACCTCCAGTCAATTGAGACATCCCAAGTTAGCCAGGACTGCTGGTAGATTATTGAAAGTGTCTCAGGGAGCACTTAGATGAATCTCATTCAGCCTTAGAGACTTGTGTATGCCTAAGTGGTGTAGCAGCTTGCTGACCATTTCCCCTTGAAGTCCCCTTGGGGACATGAGTCTGCTCTTCATCCCTGACTGCCAGCTCAGCAGGCAGGGTACCAAGAGACATAGCTCCCTTCATGCTGTGGCTGAAAATATTGGTTTGCAATATTGGGTTTGCAATATTGGTTTGTGATATTCCACAGTCCCTTGCATCCAGAGCACTGTTGTCATGGTTATTTTGGCACAGTATGCACAGTTCTCTGTGCTGTAAACCATCAACAGAAACAACAGATATGGCTGATAAATGTTTGGGTTTAAAGTTGTTTGGGGTTTTTTTTGGTTTGGTTTTTTTGAATCTGTCAGTCCTTTGATTGAACCATGTAAGGCACACAGACAATGGGTCTGTCACCCCACAGGAGTGGCAGGCTATTAAACTGGGTTGTGAATAAGCATAAAAGACATCAATATTATTATTCAAAACTTATTTTCTTGAAACGTCAGCCTCTGTCTACAACATTGAAAGGTTGGACAAAACCTAAACATTTCATTTATGTATAGGCTGGACATTGCTGGTTTTAATCTTGCTCATCACTCTAGGACCCCTTTCGCTGAAGTAGTTTATCACCAGTCTTTATTCTGGAGGTGTTAGCAAGGCCAGAAATGACAAACATCCTGTTGGAAAAAAAGAATGAGGAAAGTTCAGCCCATAAGTTTCTGAGAAGAATGGTCTACAGGAAGGATGTAATGGGCCAAAAAATCTGTGTTTCTGTTGATGTCTGAGTTTTTTAGAAGTCTGACCTCTAAGATGAAGTAGAACAGTGAATTTTCATCCCCAGATTTGTCTGTTGAAGGTATTTTGCAGATATCCTTCAAAGAGTCACACTTGAGAGGCTGAACTGAGTGTTTTCTAACTGATATCTATGTTTGTCTTTCTGTGTGTGATTTTTTCCTGTTGTCTAATGTCTCTTTAGTTTCAGCCATGTAATTACTGTGAGGGAATTAAGAACAGCAGATGTAGTATTTCATATTTTTTTGAACCAGAAAAGTAAAATACTGTGTTTTTTTCACCCAAAACCCTCCTCCACTAAATAAAAGCTTCCTTTAACTGGACACAAATCTGATTACAAATACCCCTTTTCACTCTAAATACAGGTATTACACATGTCCTCAGGTAATTAATATCATTTTATTTTCCTATTCTGCAGCTAGAACACTGAGATCCTGTATACTGAAAGAGTATCTTAGGGCCAAGAAAGTAGTCATGGATCAAAAAGTACATTTAGATGACAGGAAATTGATTCCTCCTGTACAAAAGTTTTAGGTTTCTCAAATGAAAAGTAGTTTCCTCCCCCTACAGCATCTATTAACTTGCATTCCATTATTTGATTCATTTTTTTTTACTTCTTTTTATTTTGATGCCTGTGCCTGCTGAAATTAAAGTATACATAGAATAAACCCTATCTACCAAGGCACATTTACCTGAGCTTTGTGTAGTGTTAACATGAAAATTAACATGTTAACATGTCAACTCAAAGACAATTTATATATAATGATACCTCCTATAGGGCAATCATTGGTCCTTATTATGGTGAAGGCTTTTGTTCTTTCAATGTAGGCATGTAAACAGGAAACATGAATTGGGAATCTTATTGCCCTGTCTTTTAATGCAGCTTCTGAAGAGAGCTGGGAAGGTTGCATCTTAACTTGAACTTTTAGATCCCTGTTTTATCATAGTCTGTAGTGAGAGCTTAGAGTGAACAAATTTATAGAGAAAATGAGTTAAATGTCTTTTCTTGTCTAGGATACATCTGAGTATGCGATTTTTTTTTTTCTATTTTATAAGGTTTTGGGTTTTTTTCAGATTATCACTCAGCAAGACAGATGTGACTACACTTCCCCCTCATCCTGGAATTAATTTTAATATAATATCTTTACCCACCATTTTCTACTGACTACAGATACAAAACTCTAACTATTAGTTTGAAAATGCTGCTATCATATCATCTTTTTTTGCAGCATTGGAGTCCAATATTAAGCTATTTTGTTGTGCCAGCATTTCTTCCTTCTCTAACTGTAGATACAAAGAATGTGGAGTATCTGGATATTTTCTGCCTTCCACTGCTGTGTTAGCTACTGGTGTTGTGCAGCCTTAGTTATATTTTTTCTGCTGAAGAATGTGGTGTTCTGACCTTGGATGCATGCCAAATGCCCAGTAAACTGCTCTGTCACTCCCACTCCTCAGCTGGACAGGGTAGAGAAAGTATAACAAAAGGCTAGTGAGTTGAGATAAGGACAGGGAGAGATCAATCTCCAATTATCATCATGGGTAAGACTACTCAATTCATGGAAATTAATTTAATTTATTGTCAATCAGACAAAAGTAGGATAATGAGAAATAAAAAAAATGAAACACCTTCCCCACACCCCTTCCCTCTTCTCAGGCTCAACTTTATTCCTGACTTCTCTATGTCCTCACCTCCCAGCAGTGCAAGAGAATGGAGAATATTAATTGTGGTCAGTTCATCACATGTTGACTCTGCTGCTCCTTCATTCTCCTTCCTTTTCCTGCTCCTGTGTGGGAATGCACCCCCGGTAGACAATCCTCTACAAACTTCTGTAATATGTGGCATTTCCACAGGCTGCAGTTCTTCATGAGCTGCCCCAGTGTCGTTCCTTCTCACATGTCCTTTCCATGAGGTGCAGTCGTTCAGGAACAGGGTGCTCCAGCACAGGATCCCCACAGGGTCACAAGTTTTGTCAGCAATCCTGTGCATGTGCTCCTTCCTACACAGATCCACGGGTCCTGTCAGGAACCTGCTCCAGCACAGGTTTCCCACAATGTCACAGCTTTCTTCAAGAAACATCCACCTACTCTGGTGTGGGGTACTCAACAGACTGCAGGTGCATCTCTGGTCCATCCTGGATCTCTATGGGCTGCAGGACCACAGCGCTGCCTTGCCATAGTCTGCAGGGGGATCTGTGCTCTACCATCTGAAGTACTCCCTCTCCTCTTTTCTCACTGATCTTGGTTTATGGAGGGCTGTTTCTCTCACGTATTCTTACACCTCTTTCTGGCCACAGTTGCACAGCATATTTCCCTCCATCTTAGATCTGTTATTCCAGAGTTGCTGCCACCATCGTTGATGGGCTCAGCCATGGCCAGCAGTAGGTCTGTCCTGGAGTCATCTGGCATTGGCTCTGTCAGACATGGGGAAGATTCTAGCAGGTTCTCACAGAAGCCACCTATGTACAACACCTGCTACCAAAACCTTGCTATCAAAGTAGGTGATCTGGCCCAGTCAGTCTTGATGCCATCCACATCTATTAGTCAGTATGAATTAAAACCCCGAAAATGTGATGGATGAAAACCAGTGTTTAAATCAAATTAATTTACAATATGAAGTGTGTCCTGTGAGTTTTGATTTAGTTTTGGTGGAATTTTCTGTAGGCAGAAATATAATTAGTATTATTGCTTGGGGTTTGTTTTTGTTATTGTTTTTTTTTTCTTGATTTTGGTTTTAGTTTTGTTTCTGTTAAAGTTTTAGTCATCATAAACTCTTTTTCATGTAAAATGCAATATAACCTTCTGTGATTCTACAAATACGGGACTTCATATGAAATGAACAGCAATTTCATTGATTTGCCAGAAAGGAAATGATCATACTAGAGAGATCTTCTATTTAAAATCTGAAGTTTTAAACCATTAATTCATAACTATGTTTAAAAATGTAGGGGAAAAAATAACTATTCTTGCTATTCACCACTGTCTTTGTAAAGGAAGATTAAATCACTGAGTCTATTGTAATATTAATTTTGACTTCCAATTAGTCAAATAAGGATATTTGTGTTCTAAGTATTTATTCTGCAGGAACAACAATGAGACAATTAATTATGCCTATGAATTAAATAGAGTTACATAACAGTCTTCTCATTGTGTGTTGTAGTATTGACTGATGAAGAAAATTCAATTTTTGGAAATATTTTTAAATTTAGATTTTATTTTTTTTTAAATTTAGCACCAGCTTTTGGAAAATAATTTGTGTGTGCATGTTCCTCTTATAACATTCATTATGTGATGATTAAATTGCATATCTGGAAAGTAGAGATGTGAAGTTTAAATACACTCTGTCTGATTCAGAACAGTATTTTCCATCTCAAATCAGATTACTGTCAATGTTCTGTCTAAGGCTTGTAACCATAACTGTTAAGTAACAGCTGTGTGTATAGGGTTTCCCTTCTATCTTCTCTACAGGTTAAGTTTCTATTGAAACTTTATTTTTATTGTACTAATTTTAAAAAAGAATACATCTTGCTAAACTAACAATGGAAGCAATTGGTACCTATTCTTCCAGCTTTCCCTGTTTAGAAAAAGAGATTAAATGTTTACTTTTAAAGCTTAAATTATTTTTCTACTCAAAACAAATATGGATTTTTAAAACTATGTTTTACAGGAGTGTATAAAAGCCAGGAAGCTCGGCTAATGCTCCACATATATCTCATTAAAGCACCTTCCCATACATCTGCAAGCAGGTTGAAAGAAGAAAAATGGGCTATGGATGGTTTTGTGAGTATATTTGTGCTACAATCTTTTTTGTTTGCTTAAAATCTTGATGGTGTTTTACACCCACAAAATCCTGAGACAGATCAAATAGAATCTTGTTAGCAAGACTGATTCCTTAAAATAAATGAAAATTTTATCGTAAGATATAGGAGACCAGTCTGAGGGAAAATATGGGAACAGTCATACAGTTCTCAATAGGCAAAATTATAGTTCATGTTAATACAGAAGTATTTCCTGTAAGTCTCTTTTAATTTTATTCTAATAGTTTTAGAAATTATAGTTATAAATTTATAGTTATATTAATAAAATAACACTTTTTAGCATTGCACTAGCAATCATGTTTTACTTTTTGGTGATATTTTTAGAAATATGAAGAAAAACATGAACAGTTACATGTATAGGGAAAACAAAATAGATTACTCCAATTAAGCATTAGGCTTGTTGGAGGTTCTGGGTCTGAGCTTATTCTTTAAAAGAGAGAAGAGGAGAGGACATAACTGAGAGGAGGAGAGGTGAAGGACAGGGATAAACAGAAGGAGCAACAGCCCAGGTATCTGGGATGTGTTTGAACCATGAAAACGAAAGTCTTTCAAAGAACACATAGTCAGATAAAAAAGTAGATTTTTTCAGAAAAGAAAGGGCCTAAAATAATTTAGATTATGATAACACACATCATGGCTACACCATCTCATTTTTCCAGGAATTTGTTTTCTTGTGTTTCACCTACTGGCAAAACACTACAGGGACACCAATGGGGTATATATGACAAAAGAAAAGAAGAGATGTACATTGAAGTGTACTCACAAATTTATATTTTTATACTGTGTGGCACTGCTTCAATAATTATTTTTAAAAGGTGCAAAACCAAAATCAAAGCAGTAAATGACTTAACTCTCTTGGAAACTTTACATTTCATAAGCATGCTCCTGAGGTGACAACAATATGGCAAAACCAAAGACTTGTTTTTCAGACTTCTAAATATACAGAAGTAGACAATTTCTAAAGTTGTTTGTTTTTGTTTTTTTTTTTTAAATCTTGGAATAGTTTGAAGAGGCTGCTTTAGCACAAAGTAAGCAATTCACCTTAGAAAGGCACCCTTTTTTCAGTAGAAACATAGCTTCAGGTCACAGCTAAAGATATTCTGTTTTATGAGAAAGGGAAGCTTGAGAGAAAAACTTGAAGGAGCCTGCCTAGGAAATACTGAATTTAAACCTAATAACCAACCTTAGAAGCAGGTATCTGTCAGTTTGTATGCAGTGCATTATTTTAGACTGTACTTACTGTAATTAAGAGAGTTAATCATAGGATCACAACCATCTCCTCCCTCCCACAAGGCTTTTAGTTTATACTAGCATGTATAAACTTATACAGTTTACAGCTGTATAATCTATTAATTATTGTGGTAAGCACTGAGAAAGATTAAAAGAACGGTCAATATGAGGACTTTTTAAATTTAGTTTAAAAGTAGTTATTAAAACCTCAATACTTCCATCCTTAGGATTATATGCTATATAACTTTTTCCATCTATTTTCTAAACAAATCAGAGCATTATGAAGTATATAAGAGTTAGAAATGCTGACATTTGAACTGCCAGGAGCTTTAAGTTTTACTGTTTTTTGTTTTTTTTAAATACTGTTAAAGATAGGTTAAGGTATCATATATGACCATAAGCCACTATATCTAAAAGTTATGCCTTTAACAGGTAAGTCTTTTAGTTTGAACTTTTTATATAGATTTTCTAGAAAAAGAGAGTGCTTATAATGGGGATTAACAGCTACCAGTCAAGCATATTAGGCTATAAAATAGAATAGCTGCCTTTCAAATAGATACTTGTAACTTGCAAGAGATTTTCCCCATTTAACTGAGAGTAGCTTTTGTTTACAGGTTTCTGCTGAACCTGATGGAGCAACATATGTTTTTCAAGGATTCATCCAGGGTAAAGATTATGGACAATTTGGACTTCAAAGATTAGGTATTCAAAAAATACTAATACTTTTCATTGTTTTGTATTCTGTTTTATTATGTCCAGTAGTTTGAGGGTATCCTCAGGATAAGTACTGACATTTTATAGAATATTAAATACTGATATCTTTAAAATGTCATTTAAGTAGTAGTTACAAGGAAGTTGTAAGGAGCTATAGATGTCTTGTACTACTTAATATAGCTATTAATTTGTCCTGTTTTTCTATGAATATGTGCAAAATGCATTTAGATTAGCATCTTAATAGCTATCTAGAAAACTCATGTTGTAAAATGCTTTGATAAACTGGTTTCTTGCTCATGGTGCTGAAACAAAATTTCAGCTAAGCATTTGCTGAAAGAGGAAAACTGCTAAATATTTGCAGGTAAATATTTATATTATTCCTAAGAATAAAAAAGTCTTACTTGCTTTGTAAGTGTTTATTTCCTAAAAAATTGACTTCTTGGTTCTATATCAAGAGAGCTTTGGTCACAAAGTTCTGCTAACAACATTCTGTTTTGCTTTTTAAGAATAAGATTTAATTTTCCTTACTGATACTGTTTTAAGAATGGTGATATTTCTCCTTAACAAAAATTCGAATGTAGTTAATACTAAATTCTTGAATGATAAAATACTATTGAGAATGCTTTAGAAGAGGACTTGCTTTTCACTAATGTAATGGCTCTTTAGAGTGCTTATCTTGAGGTAAAATTCCTATACATGGATGGAAGATTGTGAGGTTTTGGCCACTTAGTATTGTCCACTCTTATTTTTTTCAGTAAAATCAAGAATTGCTTTAATTCTTGAATGTGCTGAAGGCAATTTTTTCTCTTTTCACAGTTCTAAGTTACACTAAAATACCATGTTAGGGATCTTTATTTTCATATGCAAATTAAAAATTTTAGAAATAACTTTATCAAGAAATATTTTTGTTAAATTATTTCCTTTTATTAACTTCTAAAAATATTTGAAATTCATCTAACAAAAAATCCATAATTCTCTTGGCAAAGTGTTTGATAGAATGTTATGAAATATTTTATGTCTTCATTTGATTTTCAGAGGTCATTGATGAGATTGTTTTTCTGTAATATATTGAAGATACATTATATTGGTTTATAACTTTTAGGGACAGAATCATTCACTTAGATTCAAATACTATGCAAGAATCAATTGTAGTTAACATAGTCAATAATGCAGCTATAGAGAGATTTACAGTCTTTGAACAGATTTTGTTTAGTATATTTGCCACTTCATTATTTCATGCGCAAAAAACCAAAAATAACTTCTCTGAAACGAAATGTTTTGAATGCTGTTTCCACACAATTTTCCTCACAGAATAGATAGTTGTTTGGGGTTTTTTTTTCCTGTCATTTGGGTTTTTCTTAATTTCTATATGCTGCCTTTTATGATCAAGAAAATGAGAAAATATTATGACCTATGAAATTCTTAAAAGGTCCCATTAAGAGCTTAAAAATCATCTTTGAAGCTGTATTGTTATTCCTTTCCTCACATTTGAAAGTTGCATTAATTGTCTGTGTATATAATGTAGATATTGTATTCCACAACCACGTAGCAAGTCATATTCCTATTTTCTCATCAATATCCAGCTTCAGCTCTTCAAAACTATTCTTACATCTTTCACCCTGTATACCAATAGAAAACCTAAGGAAATAATGAATTTTCAGTTTGCCTCTTCAGATCACTGATATTTTCCTTGTCATTATGTTGGGGTTTTGTACGTGTACTCTTTATTAATCACAAGAATATATAAATACAGTCAGTAATATAATCATTGCAACATAGACATTATTATCAGTTTGATTTTTGTAAGACAGTGCATTAATGTGTGTTGTTAGCATCCAAAACTTGAACCTATGCAGAATTACAGATATTTACTGTACTAGGGTATATGTGTTGTTCTTCCAATATATTGCATCCACTTACTAATCAGAATATGGTATATATTTACTTTTCAGATGGTCTCAGCATACAGGTGAACACATTATGATGACCCAATAACAAGGTTTTATTTAATTCTGAAAAGTATGGAGTAGCATGTACAGACACATATACAATATTTACTTGTGTTTTCTTATTATTTTTTTAGGTCTTAACATGTCTGAGGGTTCAAATTCTTCTAATCAACCACATGGTACAAATAGTAGTTCAGTGGCCATTGCTATCCTTGTGCCTTTCTTTGCCCTTATATTTGCTGGTTTTGGCTTTTATCTTTATAAACAAAGGTAAGTACAAATTATTTATAAAGAATTCCTCTAGTACTTTATGTGTTGTGATTTTGTTTCCTTCAGCCTTTGCTAGTGTAAATAAAGTTTTCTGTAAAAACACAAAGAGTTTGCAAAATATGCAAACCTTCATTCTATCTCCATTAAGGTCTGGTATAATGACAAAGAGATGAATTTATTGCACTGTGCTATACTTTCATTTCTACATATTTAAAATTTTATACATTTCTCTCTTTATGATAATAAAATAGATGCTAGAAATTATTGGCATATGGTGAATGATATAATTGATACCTACAATGTGTACTTACAATAAATTGCCTATATTTTTTTTTCCTTATGTGACAAAACTGAATCATATCTTGTAGTTTCTTTTAATACCTGCTCTGTTTATTGGCATACAAGTATATGCCAGTATTATGTCATTGTGAGGTTTCATTGTGGTATTGTTTCTGCATTTGAAATTATTAGTTCATATGCAATTGTGTTAAATAGCCACTAGTCTTTTCAGTTTCATTAGTCTAAGTTCAACAGTTTTGTTCATGTTATCTAGACCAGTATATTTTTTTTAACGCAGTGTCAAGAAATCTTTTCCTGAAGTTGTAAACCTTAGATGACTAAAGAAAATTTAATCACTTTAACAACAAGACAATTTATTGTATACTAGCTGCCAAAATGGTGATTTATATCTGATATTCTGACAGTAATACTCGTAATATACTCTACAGGATAACATTAGTTTAAAACATGTGCCATCATTTTTGAATACTGCTACTTGTTTTCAACTGCTTCAGAATATGAAAAATTACCCATGTAATTTTTTTTATGTATTTGCTATTAGGTGTATGCTGTAAACACTTGTCTTTGCATTTTATATTGATGATTTACAATATAGTATGCATTTTCTATAGCAATATAGATAAAAAGTTTTTAAAAGTTTGAACTCTGACATTTATTTAGTTAAAAAGAAAATATTTCAGCTATGAACTTATTCTTGGTAAACTTGTCAAGTCTCCAAAGGGAAAAGAAAACCTCAGTCATCTGGATAGGGGATTATGGTGTCTACAAGATTTTGTCATATTCTTTACTATTTATTATCTGATCATCAAAATGTAAAGCATAACAACTTGGATAATAGGTAATGGATCCAATAACAATGGCTAACATTTTCTAAGGTAGTTAACTAAGTTTTTAGTTTCTAAGTTTCATTTTCAATGAATCATAAACCCCTTGAACTTTGATAAAGACATTAATAATTCTTAGAACAGATATTGTTAAAAATCCCCCAAGATGTTATATTTAGCTCCTATAATGGGAACTGGGAGCTAAATTCTGTTTTGATTCTTAAACCACATTAAGTCAGTAAGGAAAACTGCAGTTACAAATGCTCTGCCTTTTTTTCTACAGGACTGCACCTAAAACACAGTATACAGGATGCTCTGTACATGAAAATAATAATGGACAAGCTGCTTTTGAAAACCCCATGTATGACACAAATGCGAAGTCAGTGGAAGGGAAAGCGGTACGATTTGACCCCAACTTGAACACTGTTTGCACAATGGTATAATGTGGTAATGATTTGTCTTCAAAGTCTGGAAATTGACACACAACACAGTGCACACACAGTTCACTTATATTAAAAAAAAAACAAACAACAAAAAACAACAAAACTAAAAAAAAAATTAAAGCACACTTTTAAGGATATAGTGGGTCACCTTTTCCTGAGGATGATAGGGAAGTATGGGTTGTAGTTATTTTGTTTTGATTTTGTTTTTCATGAAGTGGATCTGAATTCTTCGTCCATGCCACGGAGAGTTTTAAAAAAAAATTGCTGCACTCCATGAGTGCTACTCACAGTTTATTTGCTTTTTTAAAAAAGGAGGTTATTCTAAAACGTAAAACATATTTGCATATATTGGAGGAGCATCCACTATCAGTATTCTGTGCTTTATAAAAACTATAATAGAGGGACTGGGTTTAAAAAAAAAAAAAAGATATAGGTAGAAAATAAGAGCTATACTTACAGGAGACAATAGGTCACTGATTTCTTTTTAACAATCATATACTTCATCTTTCTCATGAGTTTGTACCTTTTTTCCTTATTCAGCCTATTGAGTATTTTATTTTTTTCAGAAGAGTTACATTTTTAAGTCCAGGACATAGTATTTAGAAATCAACAATATAACTTACTCTTTTCATGACACAGAAGAAAAAACATAATTTAATATTCGTATTTAATGAATTTCATTCCCTGCTTCACATCTTGCTTCATTTTCATGTTCCAAGTCAAGCTTACATTTTGTGTTTCCATTAACAATACCCACAAATGGTAATGTTTATATATTTCTTTTGTCAATCATGCATCTAGACAAATTGTACAATGAAGAAGCTAATATGAACTGAGCTTTGTATGTGACTGTGTTTGTTAATGTTGAAGAACATTTGAGAGTGACCATCTCACATTTTTTTCAAAAGTGGAAACATAATTTAATGATATTTCCTATTAAAAAGTGCAGTTTACAGTAAGATTAGTAATGAAATCCATATATCAAAGATTTTTTAATTCACATTATTAAAATTAGGACATATCACACCAGTTTATTCCTTCAGCATTTTAACAAAATGCATGCACAAAGCATGATGAAATACCATTGAAGCTGCTGGATTCTAAGAGACTTCAATGGACTTTGGATCAGATCTTCAAGGCAACAGGAAGTTATAATTTGAAAATACTGTGTTTTAACATCTATTTTATCTATATATTCCATAGTTTACAGATAAAAATCCTTACAGCTCATTTAAAATTGACTATATTACCATAGTGCAATGAAAAAAAAAAACAACAAAAATTTTTATATATATATATCTCCATGATTTTATTGGGGACAATCCATCCATTTTAGGGACAATTCAGATTCCACAGCCCTTAGATACAAGTTTTAGACATCCCAGAATCACTTCTAAGGAAATGCAATTTTTAATTTTACAGTTATTTCATATCAGAATTATTCAGTGGGAACTCAGTAATTTATTTGATGTAGGTCATTGTCTTCCATTCATAGCATGACTCACAAATGCTGTGTGTTAGCCAGTGTGAATTATCTGTTATTGTCCCTTTCAGACATTAATGATTCTGTGAAAATCTAAACTTTTTATTACCGTAATAGAGAGTGCCTACCAAAAATCATTGTACCCAGGATTGCTGCTTGGATTTCTATAATGTTTGAAAAATTTCTTATAAACCATTTTACAACACTTTGTTTTGAATATTCATACAACTCTGTCAAACTGTATTCTACTAAAAGGATGCTGTTTTATATTTTATACCATTGGTTGTTATTTATTCTTGTTTATTCAAATGACTGCAATAACTATGATTCATTCATTAATGTTAAGGTTAATACATTTGAGATCGTTTAAAATGTTTCTTCTGCAACTGGCTACTCCTCTTATATTAATGCATACACTTTTGTAAAGAAGTATATTTTTATGAAAAAGGATTTGTAAAAGTATGATGTAAATTTTCAGTGCAATGTAAACAAAATAAAAATGGACAATTGCTTTTTTTAACCATGTTTCTTCTTTGAAAGATGCACTTTAAGCTTATTTCAGTTGTGAACGTGAGGGAATAACCAAATGAAGAATTCAAATTTGGTATTCCTGTGGGTCTTAAAATCACCTTACATTTTCTGAATCTCTCTGTGAATTTTAGGTGATCTTACAAAATTTAGATTACTTTCAAAATTAACTGATAAACACAATGTGCAAAACTATATTTTTAGTAAAATTAATTTTGTATTTTACATGAAGAAGCAGTTTTACACAAAAGGAGGCCTACAGTTTTCAGCCGAGTGAAAAGCACAGGAAAAAAATTACATTAAAAGAAAAAAAAAATAATTTAGAAAACTTTAGTGTTCCTCAAGGTTGTAGGCAGCTTACTTGGTACATTATTTTGCTACCTTTTTGCTGAAATGTACAGGATGCACATATTAACAGGTAATAACAATACAGACACTATTTTCTGGCATTAAAAAACCTAAGTGTTTCTTTAAAATGTCTTTTAACTACTCCTTTTACTTGCAGACATGGAAAGTGGATATAATATCCTGATCTCAAATGTTATTCATAGGATAAATGGGGCGGGGGGGACAGCGATAGTCTAAAATCAATTTCTGAATTTGATGCTCTCTATAAATTGAAAAGGCCCATTCAGGTCCATTTTGAAATCATGCACTGATGCTTTTGGGAGGAGGGGAATTATAGACCAAATTGGTTAATTCTGAAAAGCAAAAAAAAGCCAGTTTCACAGTGGCCAAACTTTCATATGCAGCCTAGAATCTTAAGTTCTTCCTTTTTTCTGTATATGCATTATATGTTTCAACATAGAAAAGTAAATAAAACTTGCATTGAAGTAGTTCCACAATTGTGTTAATTAGCTGAAGGTAATATAACCAGCTTGCACTTTTCAAGAATTATAGTGACTTCATTTTAATAGAGTGCACTATTTATAAGAGATCAAACCTGGGGTTTGGTTAATTTTTTTTGTTTTGGTTTTGTACATTGGAACTCTTTGTTTGTGGCTTTTTCTATTTTGATTTGGGTTTGGGAGGGTTGTTTGGGGTTTTTTGACCATAGTTCCTAAGATGTTAAACTTATAAATTGTGTGTGAACTTTAAAATTTTTTAGTAGCAGAGTGGTCAATTTTCACTGTGGCAGATGGAATTTCCATTTTTGGTTGCTTCATTGGAGTTTGTTAGCCCAGTCTGCTTGTTTTTCTTGGGAAGGTAGCTGAATGGAAGACAGAACTTTGGCTATGTTATTGATACAAACAGTATACAGAGAAAATGTGTATGAATAGAGGTTACTATGCAACTCTGAGAGTCCTCTCAAGATTGACAGCTTCTGCAGTCCTATGGACTGAGACTTAAAACTTCATTTAAGATTCTATGACATTGAGCCCTTTTATTTCTGCATTATCTGAATGTCAAGACTTATCTGATCCACTACGTGTCGTTAAATCATGCTACAATCTGGTTGATTACTGAAATCCAAAAACTGCATAGTATCAACTAAACTCACCAAAATAGAAGTTCTAGTAGAACTTCTCAGAATAAATCGTAAGATTGAGCTAAAAATGCTGTATTTTACTTTAGTTTGTGGAACAGAGCTGATATTAATAAGCAGACGTATTGTCCTAAAGGAATTCCTTGACTAAAGTAGAACAAGCTGTTACTCTTGAGGAAATACTTTAATGGCTAGAAATATTACAACTTCTTATAGAGGGCTGTTGGGAAGTCAAATGAGCCTGTAGCCAAGTCATTAAGCTTTTAATCTGGGTGAAAGACAGCTTTTCTTTTCCATACCTTAAAAGCATATATCTCAACCCATTAATACAGTTGGCTGAAGTGTTATGAAGTATTCCTCATTTTTTCCAATATTAATAAAATTTGGGGAATTTAAAATCTTGGATATCCCTGCCCAAGGCATCAGTAGATCTGTATTTCAGTGTGGAGTAAGTTTCTAACTACTACTTAACTACTATATTATCTCAGTAAAGCATAGATATCTTGTGATGGAATAAAGTTGTTTGGTTGGTTGGTTTGGTTTGGGTTTTTTGTTTTGTTGGGTTTGGTTTTTTGGGCTTTTTTAACTGGGCTTGCTTCTACCCATGCTTATTCTATAAAAGATGAACTGTTCCACAATGGGATGTTGCAGCATCCTTTTTTATGGGATGATCAGAGTTGGAGAAAATTATGTCTTGTATCATTTGTTATATTGAAGTGCTACAATCTTTGTTAGATTAATTTATGAAAATATTTTATGATTTCAGATTTTCAGTGGGGCTTGATATAAGTACATGGTGTATGGATGACCACTCAAGAAATGGTAATTTCAGCAGCCAAGTTCCAGAGCTCCTCTCACACACTTTGCTAATAGTCTTACTAGCCTTTCATAGTACATCAGAAAACCTAATTATTTCTCTAACCCCCAAAATTTCCTTTAATTTCTTTGATTTTCTATGATCTAATTTTGATTTGGTTGCCAAAAGTTCAGTCAAACATGATGAAGAGAGGTGCAATGGGTTCACTTTCTGGTAATATGTATTACTGGTTAGCAAAAAAAAAAAAAGTTACTCTTCACCTCATTTTATATCTTTATGAAATAATTAGTTCTTGCACAAGAGAGAGTTCACATGAAGCAAGCATGATATAATGTTTAGGAATGCAATTGGATTTTAAGATTCCTGTTCTGTATATTTATTTTCCAAAATCTTTGTGTGATTCCAGCAGGCATTTTTTAAACAAATGAAGCCCTGTCATTTCTGCACTAAGTTGGTTTTATCTTTAGTTCCAGACTGTCTTCCCCTGTCTGATCATTTTCTTCATAATCTACTATGTACTGATGTCCGAAGAGATAGTTAAGACAATCAAAAATTGAAGTAGCTGTGTTCCCATTTATTATCTTGTTTCTGAAACTAAGGCAACATAACATTGTGACTTGCTGAACCAGGAGTAAATGTAGTAATAGTTCTGAAATGTAGGTCCCATCATTTTATGAAAAATTGTGAATGTTGAAGGCATATATCCTAGTAGAGCATACAGTTAATATTTGTTAGTGCTCCATACTTTGCTGCATACCAATTCATGCCAAATAAAACAGATTAAGCTGACGAGGTCAAAAACACATTTTGTATAAAGTATATTGTAGAAAGTATCCTAGCAGCAAAACAAACTGAAGAGAAGACAGCTTTCAACAAAGGAGCTGCACATCCATTTTAAGGTAAAAAACACATTAACTAGCATCTAGAATTTTATGCTCCAGCTGCATGTACACATTTCTAAGAATATACATAATGTTTATGAAAGTGAACTTGGATCTCAGTTAGTGCTAATAATGTAATCTGTATTCGTAAGATAAAAGATTCTTTGCAGGGGAAAAAGACTTATATGATCTTTTCCAATAATGCTCTGGATCTGGTTTTGGTTTTGGCTGGGATAGGTCTCTTCTCTTCACAGTAGCTGGTTTGGATGTGTGCTGAAAGTAATGGTGATAATATTGAAAAGTTTTGTTATTGCTGAGCCATGCTTTCACAGTGTCAAGGTCTTTTCTCCTTCTCAGCCACTTCACTGAGGAGGTTGGGGGTGCACAAGAAACTGGGTGGGGACACAGATGGGACAGCTGATCCCAGCTAACAACCCTGAAATTAGCTTGGTTGGTTAGAGCATAATACTGATAACACCAAAGTCATGGGTTTGATCACCTTATGGGTTATTCACTTGAGAGTTGGATTCAATGTTCCTTGTGGGTCCCTTCCAGATCAGAATATTCTGTGAAATTTCTGTGAAACTGACCCAAGGGATATTCCAGACCATATGATATCATACTCAGCACATAAAGCTGGGGGAAGAAGAAAGGGGAGGGATTTGTGTGTTTAGTGATGGTGTTTTTCTTCCCAGCTGTTCTGTGTGGTGGAGCTCTGCTTTCCTGAAGATGCCTGAACACCTGCCTGACCATGGAGAGTGGTGAATTAATTCCTTGTTTCACTTTGCTTGCATGCTTGGCTTTTGTGTTACCTATTAAACTACCTTTATCCCATCCACAAGGGATTTTTTTCTACTTTTATTTTTCCAGTTCCCTCCATGGCTGCATTGGTCAGTGATTGAGCAAGCAGCTGCATGGTACAAAGTTGCCAGTTGGGGTTAAGCCACAACATTTTTTTTGGCACCCAACATGGGGCTCAAAGTGTTCAAGATAATGACTGATTTTATTGGAATGTGCTATCTTGGATTTATAGCTCTTCGTGCTGTTTAGCTGTTGGTTATCAGGCTCCACAAGCTGCACCTCATAGAAGAGAGCCACACTGGAGAGTTTGTGAAGAACTGCTGCTTATGGGAATGACCTAACCACAGGGGTGCAACACGTCTTCTGTGAAGACAGGCTGACAGCCTGAAAAAGAGAAGGCTTTGAGGAGACTTTAATAACAGCCTTCCAGCACCTAAAAGAGACTTATAAGAAGACTAGGTAGAGATCTTTCACCATGGCATATAGTGATGGGACAAGGGAGAATAGCCTTAAGCATCAGGGTAGGTTTAGCTTAGATATTAGGAAGAAATTCTTTACTATAAGGGTGGTCAGGCACTGGAACAGGTTGTCCAGAGAGGTTGTGGACTTCCAATTTGTGGAGGTGTTCAAGACCAGGCTAGATGGTGGCTATGAGTAACCTGTCCTAGTGGAAGGTTCCCTGCCTGCAACCACCCCTGCAGGAGGTTGAAATGAAATGGTCTTTAAGGCCCCATCCAACCCAAGACATCCTTCGATTCTATGACCGTCATCAAAGAAGTTCATGGAGGACTGTCCTGTCTGACAGAAGATCATATCTGAACAATCAGCATCTTCTGTGGTGATTCTGGTGAGATATTCTGCTTTTTCATTTCAGAACATTCAGCAGTGATAACAGTTTACTCAGTGAAGTGCTCTAATTCAAAACTGGGAAATAAGAAATAAAAACAACTTCTTCCAACTATGAAGAACAGACTTCTCACCAAAGAAGCATAACACAGAGGGATCCTGGTCCCATGTAGCAATTAAAGAATTTACATATCCATGGGGATTCACAGCATTCATGGTTAGCCCACCAAGAGTAGACCAGTAATGAAATCTGAGTCCCTATGATTATTATTTTATTTTCCCTGTGGGCATTCAGAAATAGGTTGATCCTAAAAAAGTGGTCAGAAAAACCTGAAGGCCCATTTGGAAATAAAAGCAATTCATATAGAGAGAGAGGAAAAAAATTATGTTCTATGTTAATAAACTAAGCGGTGATATGTTTGATTCACGATTCTGAAACCAGAACAGTATCAGACTGATGTGACTTTATCTTCCAAGCCCTTAGAGCAACCTAACCTGTTTACTCCACTCATGGTCATTTCTTGGCAGAAGTTTCTGTTCCATGTCTTATCTGTTGAGTTATTTCTTACCTGCTTGATCCAAAAAAGTTTAGATGAGCAACTCATAGGGATGAAAAATTAGAAAATTGCAGTGAACTAGGTGAATCTTGTTTTAATAACCTACTAAAAATATGGTTTGCATGCTTTTTGATAACATTTCTGGCCTTTTCTTAAGGTGTAATTAATAAATACACTTTGTCCGAAAAAAACATCGGGGTAAAAATAGTTTGACATTTGCAAATTAATACTTCTTATTTTATTTGTAAAATATATTAAATTACATACATAAAGTCATGACAATGTGTTGCTGTCAATATTTTGTAAAGTACTGTACTTATCTCTAAAGTGATGGACGAAAGAAAATTGCTGAAAAGCTCTCACTGCACTTACTACTGCTGCTTTTACAATGCCTATAAGTAAGTCTAAGATTGCCAAAGATGAACAAGGACCTACATTAGATGTAAAATGGACAAAATAAAGCATATTCCTGATAAAGTAACTGTGTTCTCCCCCCCTTTTTTATCTTCCCTGGATGCTGAAACCATGTCAATGTTATGTAGATTAAGCACATCTGAAAAAGACCAATTGTACAACATCAGCCATATCTGTAATTTAAAATAAGACCATGGTGGATTTTGACATTACTGTAAACCAAAAATAATATATTTGGCATGGTATATGGAGCTTTCCTGTCAATAAAGAAATTGATACCACATGTGAATGAGCAAAGATGAGCTGTCTATTTCTCTCTGAGAAAGAGATTAAATAGCACAAGAAAAATTCATGAGAACAGGCAACACCACAGCCATGGGCTTCAGAGAATAATGTAAAGTGACAAAAGCAATTAAGGAAGATAAAGAGCTGATAGTTGAGGAACCAGTTAAGGCAGATGTCTCATATCATTCTAAGCATGTCCAGAAGATAATGAGAAGTATATATATATGTATGTATGCTGGGTATCTGTATGCATACACACTGTATTTCAATACTATATGATAAATAACAAACCATATATATCCATGTACACATATAATGTAAAATCAAGCCAGTGGTGGTGAGATTTTCCCATTTGTTTTAATGCAAATACAAAAGATATATAATACATAATCCATACAATATAAAAATATTTTTATAGCTACCATACTACTATATATAAAGTAGGAATGCAATATGTGGGTTATCTGTCTATTATATATAGTCTATAATTGTTTTATTTATGCAATATGTAAATTTACACATGTACTCATGTATTCTTTTACTTTTGTGGCTAAGTCAATTTTGCAAGTAGTGGATCCTCATTTCTTCAAATTACAGTATATTTGCTATATATTGATCCATAACAGCAATAAAAGTATCTAATATCTGTAGTAACATGTTATAATTAGTGTTTAAAGATTATGAGTGAAGTATGACTAGTAAGTGCCTTTATGTTCATGGAAGCTAAAGCGAATATATGGATATTTGATTATTTTTCCCTTTACATAAAATTATTCATTCTGTACACACTGTAATGCGTAAGTGAGGGAGGTTTGCAATCTCAACAATGTGAGTTACTGTGCATAGAATCATTAAAAAAAATCAAAGTCTCTGTTCTTCACTGGAACAAGTTGCCCAGAGAAGTTGCTGGATGCCTATCCCTGGAATTGTTCAAGGCCAGGCTGGATGGGGCTTTTAGCAACCTGTTCCAGTTGTAGGTGGCCCTGCTTAGGGGGCAGAGTGGTTGGAACTAGATGATTTTTAAGATTCCTTCTAATAGAAACCATTCTATGAATCTTTGACTCTATAATTCTGTTAAGAGAGGAAGTGTTAGGGCTCATCTGACATAGTAAAATCAAACAGTCTGAAGATGTTTTTGTCTGATTTAACTTTAGCACTCATTACACGTAGGGAAACACAGCATTGTACATGTTTTATATCAGCACAGATGGAACATAAATTTACTTGCTGCTGTCATCAGGAAGCCAGCCACAATCACTTTGACACATTTTAAAGACTATAAATTAGAAAAGAATAGTTGAGGAAATAAACTGTAAGATTTTTTACTTAATAGAAGGAATAATTACATTAAATTGAATTAAAAACAAAATAGATACAGTTAAACTATCTCATGAAGGACTTATTTACAGGTCTAAAAGAGTCAAGGAATACATCCTATTGACTTAAAGATGTTGCTTTTTCCTGTTTTCTACTTGGATTATCTTGCAGTTGAGTTCCTCTTGTCCCTGAAAAAAAAAAAAAAAAAAGGCTGATATTTCACCAATTGCTCTTTAATTTGCAGCCTACATATACAGTCATTTAGGAAACATACAGACTGTGCTTAAATAGTTGTTTGATTGTTTGATTCTCCTCTAAGCCAAATGCACCTCCTGGCAAATGTCACCACTGAAGAACAGCTGAAGAGTCATCAGGTGGAAATCGTGAGTCCTTGATATCCCTCAGTGGGGAAAGCCCACACATACCTTACTTACAATGAGAATGGAATACATCTATCAGTTCTTGCAGTTAAATCCCATGCCCCACTGAGAAGATGGCATGGTCACAAAGGCTTTCCTGGAAAGACTCCATATGCATACAACAGCAAAGGGTCATGTAGTACACAGAATTTTGGAAGTGTCCATTCTGCATTGCTCTTTGCTAATGGTCTCTAAGTACAGAAATGACCAGAGAACACACAAGTCAAAGAATACATTGTCTTTTGTCCGGTATGCTATCTTAATTTTTTTATTTAACACAGGATGAATTGCACCATTTTTGAAAAATAAAAACCAAACAAACGAAACAAAAACCACAAATGGAAATACAATTTTTTTTGCATAGAACAGATGAAACCATTCGTGGTAAATCATTACCACACCTTTAGCTTATGAGACAGAAGGCTGTGGAGTTTTTGATAGGTTTATTTGTTGCGGTGTTTTAGGGTTGGGTTTTTTGGGGGGGAGGTGGGAGGGATGGGGAGTGTTCTGTGTTGTTTTTTTTTTATCTTCCTTCGAAGAGTAACCTTTTCTGAGACAACAGATCTTTTCTTTTGCTTCGTGTAGGTGTGATCCTGCAAGTTCTGAACTTTCATGACAGCATCTCTGCTCCTCTTGACTTCTTCCTTAGTGACAATTGAAGAATGATGCAGACCACTCACAGTGTTTTTTAAGATCAGAGGAAAAAGTTCAAAGAGCATAGACAGATACTTTTTTGTCTGTACAAGGAAAAAAGATAAATCAAACAACCGAAATGTCTGCTGTAGAAAGTCATGAAAAAAAAGTTCTAGTTGTATGAACAAGCATCCCACCCTGGTTAAAAAACTGTAATTCCTTATGCTGATTCAGCACATTCTGCATTCATTTCTGGATTACAACTGAAAAACTAACAAATTGGAGACAACAGAGGGAAAAGCAAAGAAAGTGATTATTGGACAGGGAAGGTACCTAAGCAAAACAATTAAGAGGTTAAAAGCTGATGCTTTTATTTTTTTTTTAAATAGAGGAATAATGAGTGAGTTATATCTCTAGGTTCAAATTACTGCAAATTGTATATCCGCAAAATTCTGTCCAAGAACAAGATTAATTTATTATCATAGTAAAAATTTCCATAAGAAAAATATTTGTGTTAACAAGGTTACCAAAATAAATTCTTCCTATCTCTGAAACATGAAACTTCATAATTCAATTCATGTCCTCATAGCAAAACAGTTGCATTATAAAATAGTGGATAAAATAACATGTAGAACATTTATTTGTACTCAATATATCAATAAATATATTTTATTTCAATAAATATGTACATTTAAATCAGACATGGAGATGTATCAGGGAAAAATGAATCACATACAAGCAGCTAGTCTCTTTGCTGATCTAAACAATTTCAGAATTTAAGACATTAGGAAAATCTTTGCTTATTGTGACTGTGAAAAAGAAATGTATCATTGCAGATCAACTGCAACCTTTTGACTGAAAATATTGAAAAAGAATAACTCAAATTTTTGAGTATAGAGCCCTTCCCAAATCTTCATTTGTGAAGCCTAGCCATGATGATGATGATGAATTCTTTATCAGTTATGTTGATCAGAAAGTAGCATGATTCTAAGCATTCTATCTGTAGAAAAGAACCCAAATACTTTTTTCTTCAGGAAAATCTGAAATTTTTATTGTTTTCTGTTCCACATATATTAGAATGCTAATGGTGGCACATGAAACAATTTTTTTTCTGTGAAAAATACAGAGAGAACAGTGATTTTGTGATATGCTCAAACTACTATCTTGTGAAGAACTTCATGAGTGCAAAATCTGCAAAGCTCAAAAAACCTTCATCTATGATTAAGATGTAACAATCTTTTAAATATTGTTCTTTATAAATAATGTCAGTGTAATCTCTTCAGTGGATGAATGAATCTGTATGATAAAGGGTATCAAACAAGTACATCAAAAAAGTGTTTTAAATTGTCACATTCCTAAACTAACCAAACAAAATTTCTCTGTCATGACAAAATGATTCTGCGTTTTTTGAAAGCAAATTAATATGCTTCTTTTCAGTACATTGTCTAGTGCATGTTTTATGGAAAACATACCTTGAGTGTTTTAATAAATACATTAAAAGGAAAATAATTTACCGTGCAGCAACATGACCAATAGTTAACCTCATCTTGCATTGTGTACCAGTGTGCAATGGTCTTGGAATCCTATTATACTCTACTCACACATAATGAATAAATCAACTAATTATAGCTCTATTACTTACTAAATGCTTCACTTACAATACACATTTTTAAGACCAACAATGTTTTAGCAACTAAATAAACAAAACTACTTCTAACAGAATTTAGCATATAGCAAAATAGCTAATTAAACTGATAAGACAGCATTTATCCTGAAAACAAATGAAAATAAAAATGAAAACATTTCAGATGGAAGTCAATCTCAAAAACATTTAGGTAAATTGTATATAATTATTATACTAAATGTCTATTTCTTTTTCTAAGAAATAAGAACACAGTTCTTCTGGAAAGCACTTATACTGTTAGATAGGTAAAATGACATAAGCCTTTTTGAAGTGCAAAATTTTCACCAAATTTTGGAGACCGTTAATGAGGAATTAATGTAAAGGCTGTATAGATTATGACATACCAAAAGACCTGTGGTATATTCTTCTATAATGCAGCTGAATGGAAAACTTGCATTCAAAAACTGAATTTATTCAGTTGTGTCATTTCACATGTATCATTTATTCATTTGCATCACCAAATTACCTCTGGACAAAACTTTTTATAGAGTATTTGTAGAATCAAGATTCTTCACCCTTTGCTAGGTTTTGTAATTCAAGATTTTAAAGGTCCTGAAAAATTTCTGATAGAGATGTGATAAATTTATCAGGATGTCACTATTCTGCACATTACCAAACAAGTCTTTCATTAGTTAATCTTCATTTTATATGCAGAAGAACTTAATGCTAATTATAAATACCTCTTGATTAAAAAAGATGTAAATGTCTTAAGTTATTTCAGTGGGTATCTATATTGCTGCATGGAAGAGGTAACTTTGTCCCTAAAAATAATCCAAAAGCTTGAATCATTGTTGATATAGACAGAAAAGAGCAGGATAAGTTTCCATTAAGAACATTATTATGGTCTTTGATTTACTACTTTGTTTCATTTTAGATAACTCCTGTAAGAGTCTAGTTACAGAAGGAAAAACTAAAACATGCTGTCCATGAAGATAAGCAACAAAAGCCTTAGACTATGCTGATATTCTCCAAGTAGTGGACTTTTTTCAAAGGTCTGAATATAAATGCAATGACTTTTTTGCTGCGAGAATACGTCACTGAGAAATTCCACAAATACATTGTGCTAGTATTTATGAAGGTCTTTAAGACAGTACACCATAATTTCAACCTTACAAGAGAAAAAGAAATGAGAAAATAGAACTTATCATGACTACTGAAAATTGATATTTCTCTAGATATGGAAAAAAAAAGGCTATCATGTGGCATTTTAATACACGATAGATAGGGAGGTGATATGAGACAGCCAGCAGAGAACCACCAAGGGCAAGTCCTGCCTGCTCAAACAAGTCCATCTATGATGGACTGACTAAATCAGTGGGCAAGGGAAGGGCTAGAGATACAATTTATCTGGATTTCTGTAAAGTCTTTGACACAGTCCCTAACAACATCCTTCTCTCTAATTTGGAGACAAATGGATTTGATGAGTGGACCATTAGATGGATAAGAAATTGATTGGACAGTCACATCCAGAGGGTAGTGGTCAATGGCTCAGAGTCCTGATGGACATTGGTGACAGGAGCTGTCCCTCAGGGGTCCATATTGATACCAGTGCAAATTAATATCCGCAATAATGCAATATACACAGGGATTAAGTGCACTCTCAGCAAATTTGTAGATAGCACAAAGCTGAGTGGTGCAGTTGACATTCCTGAATGACAGGATGCCATCCACAGGGATCTAGACAAGCTTGACCAGTGGGTCCAAAGGAATTTAATGAGGTTAAATAAGACCAAGAGCAAGGTGCTGCACCTGGGCTGGGGCAACCACCTGTATCAGTACAGGCTGGGGATGAACAGATCAAGAGCAGCACTGCTGAGAAGAACTTGGTGGTGCTGATGGATACAAGGCTGGATATGAGCTGGCAATGAGCACTTACATCCTAGAAAGGCAACCATATCCTGGGCTGCATCAAAACTGATCAGAAGGGTGAGGGATTATGCCCCTCTATTCCACTTTGGTGAAACCCCACCTGGAGCTCTGGGGTCCTCAGCAGAGGAGGGATATGGGCCTATTTGTCCAAGTGCAGAGGAGAGCCACCAAGATGATTAGAGGGATGGAGCGTCTCTCATTCAGGAAAAGGCTGAGAGAATTTGGTCTATTGAGCCTGGAAAAGAAAAGGCTTAATCATGACCTAATTGCAGCCTTCTAGTACCTGAGTGGAGCCTACAAGAAGGCTGATGAGGGACTTTAAAATAGCATTCAGTTACAGGATGAGGGGGATTTGCATCAAACTGAAAGAGAGTAGATTTAGATTAGCTATAAGGAAAAAAAATCTTTATTGTGTAGGTGGTGAGGCACTGAAACAGGTTTCCCAGAGAAGCTATGGGTGTCCAATCCCTGGGAGTGTCCAAGGTGAAGCTGGACAGGGCTCTGAGCAATGTGGTCTAGTGAGAGATGTCCCTGTCCAGAGCAGGGAGGTTGAACTTAGCTGATATTTAAAGTCCCTTCCAACCCAGGCCATTCTATGATTCTGTAGTTCTGAGACTCTGCATTAGTACTTTGCATAGCAAATTATACATGCTTTCATAAAATCAGTACTGTATTTCCAATGTTTTTAAATAGATATTTGATTAGGCCATTGTAAATCACAAAGAGAAAGATTTTAGAAGACACTGTAGTGACTGTAATACTGTTTCTCTCCCAGACAGCAGATGCTGAGTTTATAAAAGAGTTATCTAAAGAGAAAAAAAATAGATACAAAACTTAGGAAAAAAAGTCCTTGATATGGCTCAAAGCAGGGGAAAAATAAGTGCAAAAAATTTATATACATGGGAAGTAATATTTAAAACTTCAGGAAATGTTTCCTTTGAAAACACAATTTTACCCCCACTCTCACTCACTCTAGTCTTTTTTCTCCTACCAGTACTAACTCTAACTTTTTTGATGACTTTTAGGAAACACCTAATTATTGCACAGAGAAAAATATTGAAGACTGTTTCTCATCTACTACACAAAGAGACTGAAATAGGCATGCATGCAGAATTCTATTGGTGGAGACTAGGCAATAGCATACATTAAATGGATGATGAAATGTACTCCAAAACCAAACAAAACAAACTAAACCAAACCAAACTAAACAAAACACTCTCCACTAAATTAAGAGAGGGAATGGGAGAAAGAGAGAGAGACAGGGACACAGAGGAAATGGAAAACTGAAATTTTTCCCAGGTGGAATGCTTGGAAGAGGTGAAGCATGGTCCTAGATGAGCATTCACCAATGGGAGCTCCCACCACAGATGCTGGAAAGCAGTGCCAGGAAAGGGATCTGGGAGTCTTGGTTGGTGGCAGGTTGACTATGAGACAGCAGTGCCCTGGCAGCTAAGAGAGCCAACTGTGTCCTGGAGAGCATCAAACAAAACATTGCCAGACAGTCGAGGGAGGGGATTGTCCCACTCTGCACTGAAGCAGCCTCATCTTGAATATTGTATGCAGTTTTGGGCACTGCAATATAAGAAAGATATTAAACTATTACAGAGTGTCCACGGGAGGGCAATGAAAGGCCTTGAGGAGAAGCTGTATGAGCAGCATCTCAGGGCACTTCGTCTGTTCAGCCTGGAGAAAAGAAGTCTGAGGGGAGACCTCATTGCAGTTACAACTTCCTTGTGAGGGGAAGAGGAGGGGCAGGCACTGATCTCTTCTCTGTAGTGACCAGTGACAGAATACAATGAATGGCCTGAAGTTGTGTCAGGGGAGGTTTAGGTTGGATATTAGAAAAAGGTTTTTCACTCAGAGAGTGATTGGGAACTGGGTCAGGCTCCATGGGGAAGTGACCGCAACACCAAGCCTGACAGAATTTAAGAGGTGTCTGGATGATACTCTCAGGCATATTCTGTGACTCTTGACAATAGTCCTGTGCAGGCCTAAGGGTTGGACTCAACGATCTTTGTGGGTCCCTTCCAACTCAGCATATTCTGTGATTCTGTGTTGCTCTGTGATTCTGAACTTCCCATGCATCCCATTAAACAACAAAATCTAAGTGTATGAGTGCTTGACAATGAGGAAAAGCCGTATGAGACTAACAACGTAGGCTTTCAATAGCAAAAGTGTTGCCATGATGGAAAATACTACCTAAATAAATAAAAAGAATGGTCACAGAACTGCAGATAGATGACTAGCATTAATAAGGATATCAGAAAGGTACCCAAGAGAACTCACAAGAAGAGAAAGAGAGGCTTTATTTTTCTCTCAACCCTAACTCAAGCCTTGAATATTGTCCCTTGCGCTTTAGCCAAGGCTCCCAGCCATGGTCCCAGGGAAGACTCTCTCATGGTCAGGGCTCTTTTGAAGCCTGCTGTTTCCTTTAAGAGTGCTTTTTCAGCTCTACAGCACATGTAGCTCTGTTTTTCTCTAAACCCAAACACTAACCCTAAGTTCAGGCAGTGCCTGAGGCACTGCTTCTGTTGTCACAGGGTTAGGTCTAACAGAATTTTTTCCAGGAGTTGTACTCTATGTATTCCAGAAATTCTCTTTAAAAATAAAAAACCCTCCAAACTAAAACCAACAGGCACTCTACATCTAATGCATTTTTTTTTCCTCGAGATATTTAACTTCATTAAATGTTTATTTTACTGTGTTTCCATTTTTTTAAATCCATGGACCTGGAGATGCAGATGGCTAAATGGTTTGCAGATGGTTGAAAATGATAAATGGCTGTGACAAGGTTAGTAATAGTACTTTAGTTCACTGCATTAGTGCAATCTGTTTCTGCCTAGGAAGTAACCTAAACTATTAAGTGGAGTTAAATTAACAAAATATTTTCCTCTGCTTTTTGCTATGATACTTCATGGTTTTGGTTTCAGTATAATTCATGCTTACTTGTACTGAATGCCACTTTAATATACTGTGTAGTTTTGCAGCTATTAGCTACATCTTAGGTGACACCTGCCATTTTATCTGTGTATATTATATAAACTTTTTTGTCCAACATATTTACAGGTTTTTGAGTTCATAGCATGTAACTAATGAAAACAGAAAAACCTTATGGCCTCACAGATGCATGCTGTAACTATCCTGTAAAACTGGTAGAGGGAACTGCCTGTATTTGGTTTTGCTTTATTCCCTTAAATTAACATGTCAACTGCAATATTTTGGGACAGCAAAAGCACTAGTAAAAAAATGTATTATGTAATCTTATTTTTAAGTGTATTTATTGTGTGTTTTTTTTTCCTTTCCCAATGTACCAGACTGATAATGAAGAAAGTGGCACAAGATAATGAAGAATAACTAGGGAGTAAGAACATTGGTCCAAGACAGGGAAAAGATTACTCTAAGAATATGAAAATGGATGTTCACTGTGACTCAAACCAGTGGTTTGTGTGGTTAGGTCACTTTTACATGAAAGTATCCAGTAGAATTTATTTTCAGAATAAGGTAGGAGAAAACCATTGACATTCTCACTAATTCAATGTGATCTTAATTTGATTTCCATTCCATTTTGGGACAATGGAATTTTTTTCCTGGAATAATTTCTCAATAATCTCTACATTAGAAAACAAAACAAAATAAAACAAAACAGAACAATTATTAACATTAAAAAAACCTAGAATTTGTCCAGACGCTGCTTTGTTTTTTGCCAGGTTTTGTTCTTGCACAGTTTATGAGTGGCCTTGCCATTTTCAACAGGGTATTTTATTTTCTATTTTACTGTCCATATCAGAAATTTTACCAACTTATGCAAAACTGTTGATGATCTTCCCAACATTTTTAGACACAAATATTTCTAACATCAATTCTATTAAGGACTCACCATTATAAACATATCACAATGATGCAGTTAAAGCAATGATATTGATCAGCCTTCCTCCTCCTGTTTTCTACTTCCAATCAAGTACTGTAACTCTCATGTCCTTTACAATAAAAAAAAAAAGTCAATGAGAGTTTATGAGTAATGTTTCAGGTATCTTATATGTTGGGCTCTTACATGTTTATGGGACTTCTTTTGACAAATTTATAGCTTTCTCATTTGCTAACTACGGTCAGTGGTGACCTACTCACCATGTAGTTAACAAGTTCATTCCCTCCTCTGCTTTTGAATGTCATCTTCATTTTTCAGTCTCCTAGTACTTTCACGCTTTCTTAAAAATCACTTTTAGTGATTAAAAGATATTGCCTGAAAGTTCTTAATATACTGAGTACAGCTCTTGCAACTCTTTAGATTTTAAACCTCCTGTATTCATGAAACAAATTCTTTGCTCACTGAAACTAGAAAAGTCTCTTAAAGCCACACAAACATAGTCCTGCTGCACTCTGTGCATAGAATAGAAATAGTTAAGGGATATTTCTGTCTTTCAGCAATACATTGGAGCAACTCTATCCCACTTGGCTAGAATTAAATACACTGGAATTTGGAAGCTTATCCATAACCTCATCTTTATCCATCATGATAGTCTTATCTAGTCCTGTGATATGGTCTCAATTATAAAATAAGCTTAAATAGATTATCCCACAGCATTGATATAGATTAATACATCCCTTTAAAGATGGATGTTTTTAAAAGGCTGCTATGTGGAGGAAATCCAGGAAGGACTGGCTGAGGTAGTGTAAACCAGAAAATATTTTTTGTGAAGACAAAAGTTAGATAGACTGCCGTACGGAAGAACTGAGACTTCCAATGAGAACTGGACTTTAAAGAAACTACCAATTGATTATTTTAACACAAATAACAGAGTTGCAATTTTACTTTGGAAAATGAAGACATTCCATCTAAAATGTCAGAGTCAAAACCCGAGAAGCTGTTATTCCAAGAGATTCAGCACATAGTGAGTGAAAGTGATTATATTTCTGATAAATATCAGGATCCTTAAAGCCTTAGTGTTGAATGACATGGAAGAGACATAGGACAGGGGGAAAAAAATGAAGTGTGCATCTCCAAAATGCAAAAGTATAATTTGCATTAACCAGTTTTCACAATTTTTATTTGGGACAAGCATTTCTCGTGATCACATCATCTAGTGAGAGCTAATCCGAAAAGAATTAACTGTCCTTCCGGGGACAACTTTTCACTTGTAGAGTTATACTTTCCTTATTCACACATATACAAGTAAATTCAGGCCCTCTTAGTCGTACATAAATTTGAATGTGGTTATGCACCATCCATCTTATTCTTAAAAAAAGCCCCAAGAAATAAAAATCCAAATTGGATCTGTGAAATTTATTGAAATATAGATTTATTAGTTTAAAATCCATCTCAATTTTGAGAAAATCCCACCTCCCAGATTCCCAGTCTGTGGGAATGTTTTCATTAACATCTCCAGGCACTGACTGCTGACCTAAAACTGTGAAGGTAATTACTTTAAAAAGCCTTCAACCCTAGGACTCCAGTCATGAACAGACAGTTTGCATTCCCTCTTCCATCCTTATTCCACATGTTTTCTCCACAGAGAGCAGTCTATTTACATAGAAATTGCAAAAATAACCTTTTATGAATTTAGCATTTACTGTGTGCTTTATTTGTACCATTCCCCCTCTCAAGCCTTGTGAAGGGTGAACATTACAATAATGCATACATATTCATAGAGCAATATTGTAGGCTAATTCTCACAAGGCTGTTATTATTCAACACTTATAAATGAATCCTTAATAGCCACTCAAATCTATAAATAACCATAATATACTTGGTCAAATTAAGTTATTTTACTGCAGTAAAATAACTAAAGAATATGAAGAAATTAATATGAAGTATACTTTCTTTTAACATGTAATTAGAAAAAATGTAACAGCCAAAAATTCATATTTGATGTGGAGACATCAAACAATATTTTATGCATTAACTTTTTTATTCATAAACTTACATCTTACTAGCATATTACAACAGACATACATTATTGTAGACCAATCAAGAATGCAGCCGGCCAAATTCACAGGTGAGGCTTAAAACCATTGCAATGCACCAATGTTAGCGTTCATTATGACCTCTGTAAGAAAGGCATTCAGACTCCATATTCATTTATGTACCATTTAGTGAAGCAAACTAGAGAGAGTAAAAGAGGATAGATACTCATAGTTTTATAAAATCATTGATTTTTCGGATTGCAAATGACCTTAAGGATCATCTAGTTCCAACCTGCCTCCCATGGGCAGGGACAGCTTTCACCAGACAAGGTTGCTCACATCCAACCTGGCCTTGACACTTCCAGTGATGGGGCAGCCACAAAATCTCTGTGCAACTTGCTTTACTGCCTCATCACGATCACAGTAAAGATTTTTTTCTTAATAGCTAATCCAAACTCACCCTCAGTATATAGCCATTCCCTCCTGCCCTATCACTATTTGTCCTAGCAAAAGTCCCTCTCCAGCTCTCTCATAGGCCCCTTTTAGGTACTGGAAAGCTGTTATAAACTGGAGCCTTCTCTTCTTCAGACTGAACAATGCCAACTCTTTCAGTGTATTTTCATGGGAGAGCTATTCCAGCCCTTTGGTCTTCTTTGTGCTACAGCTGGGCACTTTGAGTTCCTTCATGCATAGAAGCAAAAATGTCACCTTTGCAGAGTGATTCATCTTATTATGAACAGAAGTTTATAAAAGGTTAGATTAATTTCTCCTCAGAATTATTTCTTTACCGTAATTATGAATGGAATCAGAAAGACAAAAAATCAGTGTAGATATTTACACTGTAGATTTCTTAAGATTCTGTGGTAGTTAAAAAATTTATTAGTTTATATACTAATTACTAGAGATAAGATTATTTCATTGTTTCTAACTCCCTTTTTTTTTCATCAGTCTGAGAACAGTTGGTGAGTTTGATAAACACCATTCTAAGCACTGATTAAGCAAAGAATGTCATTAAGCAAAAACTTAATCTTCCATTTCCTATTAAAACATAGTTTCTAAAGTTCATGATCAAACAATTGAAAGTGTAAAGTCAAATAATGAAAAAGCAAAAGGTACTGTGAGCTATTCTTGAGGTAAACTCTTCACACACAAACCAAGATAATCTTTTCCAGAATATATTCTGGGAATTCCTGACCAGTTTATCCCTTAAACAAATCCTGGAATTTAGGAAAGTGCTACCTGACCTGGCATGAAACTATACCAGAGGTTAAGTAATTAAAGAATAGCCTGATAGCATTATTTTCTTTTTGATTCAATGAAACATAGCTTCCTTTTTATTATCACTGTCTCAGACTGTAGAAGAAAATTACATGTACAGGAAAAAAGATATATTGATTTAATTATTTTAAACTAAGTTAAATCAATTATGAACATTATTTTGGAGCTTGTTTGTTTACATGTCATTAATGTGAATTTCAATAAGATATCATGTTCTCTAGAAGCTCATAAATGAAACTTCACATCTGTGGGCCCTTTTCTAGTGAAAAAAATTATAGCCTACACCATTTTTATCATCTAAGTACTGTAAATATGTTACCAACACAGAGATAAAAGAACCTAGAAACACTGTAAAATTGCAGTCTGCTGCCTCACTTGTACATACTTATCATAATCATATGTATTTTCCTTGATTTTACAGTCAAAGCTTTTTCAACACTATTAATTGCCCTAGAAAAATTTAAGCTGTATGCAATGTAACATGGTAGGGTTTCAGTAGACACTCTTGAGAGTCGGAAGCAAACATAGTTAAAATAGCTGTATAAATTTCAAGAGCGGTCCCATGGTATAATGGAGAGCACTCCAGACTTCGAATCCCAAGGTCCTGAGTTCGAGTCTCAGTGGGGACCGTCCCCTGGCAGTTAAATGCCTCCCTGCTGTCTGATCCTGTCAGATCTTGGATGCTAAGCAGGGGCAGCCCCGGTTGTTACCTGGTGCTCTAGACAGTCCCGAGGACTTCACTTCACTGTCCACTGTCCCAGCTTGCTCGGCCGTGGCAGATGGACCTTAGGACTTAAACGGTGGGGCCAGTTCTGCACACGCTGTGCCTCACCTAAAAAATCCACTGCACAGGCTGGAAGGGCGCACCCATGTGGGGAGAGCCCTTCCCAAATGTTCATTTGCAAAGTCTGGCCATACAATACAATAAATTCCAAGCATACTTAAGCCTGATCTGTGTTTTACTTACATCCTGAAGACATCACAGTCATATAATCTAATACAATTTATTTCCTCAAATTAATTAGCCAGAGGAAAATTAAATAAAAGGAAGTATTTTGCAGATTAATTTTAAATGATTAGGAGATGGATGTCAGAATGCAGCTTTGAATATTATTTATAAATTGAGGCACTCTTTGATGGCCATTATGTACCACAGGTGAGAGAATGTTATGAGAAATTCTAAATAAAAGACAAAGTAAGAAGTTTATGTTGGTCCTATGGAAAGTTTCCTTCATTTGAAAGGCTACAAGGTGGAAGGAACAAGTGTTTCTAATTCTGTAAGGGAAAGCATAACCCACTATTTTGTCAGAATATAGCTTATTACTATTTGAAGACTTCCTAACTATTCAACATGATCTCAAGAAAATGCCAAATGCACAGCCAATGCTACTGAATTTGTAAACCAAATAAATTGGTACCTCAAGCCAACCTGCAAAGACATATATAAGAGTCTTAGAAAATAGAGCTTGTTCCTCATTAAGGTGAAGGTTTGCCTCTGGCATCAAATTAGGACAGAAAACCACTTACTTACTTACTTGCTTGCTTACTTACTTACTTACTTATTTACTTATTTACTTATTGATTGATTGATTGATTGATTTAACTTACAGTGATGGAGCAGCTGCAAAATCTCTGTGCAACTTGCTTTACTGCCTCATCATCATCACAGTAAAGAATTTTTTCTTAATAGCTAATCTAAACTCACCCTTAGTATATAGCCATTCCCTCCTGCCCTATCACTATTTGTCCTTGCAAAAGTCCCTCTCCAGCTCTCTCATAGGTCCCTTGTAGGTACCAGAAAGCTGTTATAAGGTCTTCCTAGAGCCTTCTCTTCTTCATACTGAACAATGCCAATTCTTTCAGTTGGTTTCCTGTCTTACCTCCCATTTTTAAGAAAACTTAGATTTGCACCTTTTTTTTCTTTTTTTTCTTTTTTTTTTTTATTTTCATATTAGATGGAATTCACCAGATGGCTAAGGGAAGGGTTCAGTCTGATCAAATGCCTGCTAAAAGGTACAGTCAGTCTGTGTCATCATAGTGTATGTAACTACAGAACATAGTGTATGTAACAACAGGCAGAACTTTTTAAAGATTAGTGACAAAAGAAAAAATTTTATTGAAACAGTAGCCAACATTATATTGATTCAGAAATGTTAAAAAAGGACTTTTATAAAAGGGCTTTTTTAAAAAAATAATTACCTACTAATAGAAAAAAAAATAAAAGAATGGATGAATGTCTCTGAAGTGATGAGTGTGGGAGAAATAAGGCAGACAGAAAGACAGGTGAAAAAAGACCAATTAGATTCTATATAACTTGGTTTATTATTAGAATACTACTGTATTCTCAAATAAAATATCTAGTATTCTTGCCATGTTGAAATACATTTTCTTATTAAAAATATTAGTACTGACTAGTAACTAAATTGTTTTTACAAGGGCATAGTATATCTTATCTCTCTTTTTTAGGGGCTATCAGCAACTGAAGCTTAAAAATAAGGATGAGGATGAAAACTATAGCTCTACACAGATGTTAGAATTGATATTTACTGCTTTTCATTAATCTCAGAAACACCAAAATTTAAAGGACATTGTAAAAATCATTTTCATACACGAAAGAGTTAAACACCTCTGAGAATCTATACTTTTATTGCATTTCTTCAGAAGATTTAAAATTTTGAGCTAAATAGTGACACTCACATGTATTTCAAAAACTATTGAATTACCCTTGTTGCAGGATATTTCCTTTGTAGCAATCCAGCGTGCAATATGTAGAATGGAAGCCACAACCCTGTAGATAAAAAGTATAATTCATATTTATACACTCATATGCTAAATGTTTTTCAGTGTAAGGGAGAAATTAAAATCTTTGGGCATGACAAAATATACCATTCAATGAAACAAAACCTGTATTCATGTTTCAGGTGTGGCTGTGAGGCTGCACTACTTTGCAGTGTAAGCTCAAAATGCTGCACATTCTGGCTCTCATTCTGTGGTCTCTTAGTCTTAGTTATACAATATACCTACATTTGAACTATTGAAATGCTTCTAAATTTTACTACCAACTGCCTTAGTTCTATTACTGATCATTCTTCCATGTAGTACAGGTCACTGTGGGTTGAGGGTGTATAAGAAAAGCGACACTATACCTGCTGGGTTTGATCAGCAGAATGACTTTCAGACTGGAGAAAAAGAAAGGGAGAACGTCAAATATCTGAGGAGATTATGGCATGATGAAGCTAAAACAATGAAGAAAACATAATGGAAGTCCTTCTTTGCTAGACTAACTGAAGTCAAAATTACTTTGTGTTTTCAGCACTACAGAGTTTGTTGGGGGGGGTGGTTATCCCCCTGCAAGTTTTGTGGAGTTTATTTTATAATAAAATTCAGAAGAACAAAATGATACTACTTTGATTAAATCATGATGGCTTACAAAATTTGCTCTACTATGTGTAATATTGAATGTGCATTCACAAAAAAGAACAGGCAGGGGCAAGGAAAGGTGGGCCGACATGTCACTGTGTATATTTGCATTTGATATCCAAACCAGGGGGAATTACATGCTATCTATTAGCCATCATTTCAAATACACAGATCTGTCAGAACATCTGCTGCATTAAACCAATAATGGTTTTGTCTTTCCATTATAAATAATTCTGTTGCATTTTACATTTTTCTACATAGTATTTCATGGTATGTCAAATCACAATATAATTACATATTTCAGAATAATTAAAAGCTAAGTTCCTGCTGGAATTTGAAAAATGCCTATCTGTTTCTCAATGGAGAAAAAACCTAACCTATTTCACTAAATATCTTTCCACATAGTCCTTGTAAAAGGTTTATGTGGACATAATGTTCAAGATATTCCATTAAAATTCAGGGTAAAATAATGTAAATTACTTTCCAAACTGCAATCTGGAATGTTTACTTTCACAGAAAGTAATATCAACAATTGACCAGATTCTATAGAGTTTACATGCAACTTTCAAACTCTAATATGAAGTATTCTGGTATAATTATGATATCAAATATTTCAGTTTACTCTCTGTTATGTATTTTAAAAGATGACAAAATGTTCCTGAAAATTAGCTCTCTTACAAGACACCCAATTACAGACATATCTTAAAGATATAGTTTGGTAATCTTTTGGAATTTCCCATGTGACTGCAGCCGCCTCACTTACACTGGGCTACTGGATTCAGTAACTCTTAATAATTGCAAAGGATATCCAGACAAAATATTGTTGAAAAAATCATAATACATGCTGAATATACCAAGGTAAGTGCACAAAAGATGTTTTTAAGACTTTTCCACAGAAGCATCTTTTCATAGTTGTTAACATAATATATACTGAGTTGTTTCTAATTTAACTAATTTCATACCTCATGTTAACAGCAATTGATTTCCTATGTGACAAATTTTAATCTTTGGCTCTTAATGTTTTCCACTTGAGGTGAGATTAAAGATAAAGCTTATCTTCCCTAGCTGCTTGGATACTGCTCTGTACTGGAAGCTCCCCAAATTTTGATTCTGCCATATGAAAAGAACATACAAGAACTTAATCTACTTTGAACAAAGTAGCCATTTTGACTTAAAATATCTTTTTAAGCTTCCATAATTTGAAAGAGTAAAAGGAGGCTATCATTGCAACACCTAAAACAAGAAAGTTTCTTCTTCCTCTGCTCTATAATTTACACTCAAGCCTTGTCTTGTTATTCACATGGGGCAAGATATAGCAATTGAGAGAGTTTTGGAAATGTAAACACAATTAACTTTAATAATGAAAACAGATAATAAAAGATTTTTTTTATAGCAACTTTGAACTTTATTTTATTGAAAAAAAGGTTTAAGCAGCCAAAAATCAGTAAAAATATACTTAAGGGTCAGACTCAGCCCTTTTTCTTTAAGGTACCATGTGATGTGTATGTAACGAAAACTTATATGCAAATTAGAAAAAGGGAAGGGGAAAAAACCAAAACTAATCACTGATTTGAACAGAATCTATGATGCTAACTTGGAAATAGGTACAATAGGAATCAGATGATTTTATCACCAGGCTGAAATAATCCCTACACTTCATGTCAAGAAGTAAATATGCTGCCCATGCTTGAATGGGATGCCAAATGTCCACAAGCAGAAATACTACAAAGCCAGCTAAAAAGGAGTGCCTTGATGGCTTTAAGCACAGTGGGAAATTTGCTTAGCTTCTTTTGGCTAGAAGTCACTGTTTCATACATCTCACACATTGCATTTGGCAGTCTTTATACTCAAATGAGAACTATAATAACAATAATTTTAAATGGCTATTTTAAAATGCACATAATACAATTTTGAAATATGTTCTATATAGCTTTATAATTTCCTCATACCAACCGATGTACCATTAACAGAGAATAACTTTTTTTTAGGCTTGTTCAACAGTCATGCTCTTAATAGAAATATTGAAGGAGAGTCTAGTGTGACTTTATATGAATTTTCAGAAAAATATTTTTATCTGGTCACAGTCCTCTCTACTCTGCTTCCAAAAGGGTCCACAACCTAGCTCTGCCTCTTTACTGAGACTTTGAGCAAGTTTCTTTGAGACTTTTCTGGGTAGTAACCTTAGTGGTTGAGAGAAAGAAATATTCCTTCACAGTTCTGAAGATTAATTTCATTGATGATTTTTCTTTTCATTGTGCGCAGAGAAAATCTCCAGATCAGCATAATAGTGAGGACAATATTGCTCAGATTTAAAAGGATTTCAAAATATTTGACACTATGGATATTGGAATATAAGCAAAAAAAAAAAAATTGCTGGGTTTTTTTCTCCTTTGCTTTAGACATTATTTTCTTGAACTGAGCAAAATTATAGTGAATAAAGATAAATGCAAATGTCATATTTTGTTTCTCTACCAAGTTGACTATCAGAGCATTCAGTGACTCCTTTCTTACACTAGTAAACAAAGGACCCATTTTCCTGCAAGTGTGTGGTTCTCTTCAGTGCCATTGCAAACCACATGGGTAGTTAAAGAACAAAACTTCATTGTTCTTAAAAAATCTATGTGAATGGGTAAATTTAGTATCCTCATCCACAGTATTGGACCTTATTTAAAATCTTCAAATGTATTTTATTGGAAGTTGTTGTTGTTCGGTGTGGGTGTTTTTTTTGTTGTTTTGTTTTGTTTTGTTTTTGTGTTTGTTTTTTTTAAGACAGCGTACTTAAAGCCAATCTCAGGTTACTATCTGACACATCCAAGTATGACAGATGTAAAGCAGAATCATGCTGTCACAGGCACAGCACAAAAAAGCCTAGGCACATAGGCTTTATCCCACATTCCATTTACTATTTGGAACCCCATGTGAGTACTGTATACTGGCTTCTTTACTGCCATAAATTTTGAGTTATTTGTTTCAGTTTATTGTCCTTTGGTTGTCTTCTAACTGAAATATAAGCAGCTCTATATTCAAAGCATAATATGCTACAAAGTCATCCAGCATCTTTTTATCAAAGCATTAACAGTTGATTATGATAGATAGAGAACGGTAGTAGAGTTTAAACACTGAATTTTTTATTAGGTCATTAGACAAATATAATGCACATTTGATGGAAGATTTTTAAATATGTAAAAGAACAATCTCATTAATTCTGCCATTTTCTTTTTTATACCTGATTGCCAGTGGTAATTATGAGAAGAAAAGTGAAGAAACCTATTCATATAACATAAGCTATTTGAATTAAGCTAAACCTTATCTCTGTTCTGCACTACTTACAAAGCTGCTCTGAATTTGAAGTGAGAGTTCTCTATATCCACTGAAGAATGTAGTAATAATTGGCAAAGAATTTGAAATTGTATTTGGCTACTGCTGTTCTGGAGCCCTTGAAAATCATGTTAAAAGGCAATATATAAGGAAACTGCACATTTCACCTACAAAATAACATGGACTGGAGGCCCTGGTCTGGGCTTATACAAGTTGTCCCAGGTGAGGCTGTTCAGGGCAGTTAAAGCCTATTGGTACACTCCCAGCTTTGAGAGTACTTCTCTATAGTACTAGAATTGAAGGACACTTTTCATTTCTGACAGTAAACTGAGCACTACAGCATTTTTCTGTAATCTTTTCCATGGAAATTTAGAGAATCATATAATAATTTGGAGCGAGATAGGTTAGACCATGAGTGGCTATCAGTCCCACCTTTAGCTCAAAGCAGGGTCAGCCATAAAGTCAAAAAAGGAAGCTCAGGGCTGAAGACTCTCTAAACAAGCTGTACTGATGTGTGACACTGCTCATTACTTGCTTGTGCTCATTAATTACAAATTTTAATATATAGTCTGAACCTTTCTTCTTTTAATTTATGCCTATTGTCTGTGTCCCAACAGGAATCCCTGCAAACACATTTTCCTATCTTGATGGCCTCCCCATTGATGTTTAAAGGCTCCTATGAGGTTCCCCCAGATTCTCCAGATTTAATCAGCCTCACCTCACAAGGAAAGTGCCCTGACCAATGGGTGGCTTTCCACTATACTCTCCCTGTATTACTAATTTCTTTCTGTTTGCAACCAAAAACTAGACCCAGTATTCTAGATGCAGTCTATGAGAGCTAATGAGAAAAATGATAATTTCCCTTGATGTACTGGCTACACTTTTGTTAATACAACACAGGAGGCTCTTGACACTCTCTGCTGCCAGGGCACACTGCTGAGTCATGATTAGCTTGCTGTCTGGCAAGACTTCCAGGGCCTTTTGAGAAGAGCTGCTTCCCAGGCCATCAGACCCTACCCTATAATGCTGCCAGGGATTCTTTCTTGCCAGGTAGGGGACCTCCCATTGAGGGCAAGCTGTGGCTTCTGCTAACCCACTAATCCAGCCACTCTAGATCCATATTGATGCACTCATCTCCTCAAGCATAGTGACTAGTTATAACACTCTAGCCCCAGAGCTGTGGGCTCATAGGCTCAGAAAGGAATTTTCCTTTAATATATATAGATATAGGGTTCTACAATACCTTGAGAGCACATGTTTTGGTTTGAAACCTTGGCAAAATGTCAAGTATTCAACTACACAACAAAGCTCTTTTCCTTTGCTGAGAAAAGGGATGATAAAACCCCTAAAACTTAAAATGGCAAGGTTTTTAAATTTACGCAAAGGAGAGAAAATTGAAAGTAAAATGCAATATAGCATACACTTAACAAAAGTTACGTATAGCAAACAATTTTTTATTTTTCTACTCAAGACAAAGCTGAAATTTTTGAACAAAAAATTCACTATTCTGGTTACAAAACACTCTAAAAGACACCTCTCAAGAGACACCTGGCAAGAGAGGACAAAACTAACAATAAAATGTTTGCTTTTCAAGATAACATAGAAGTGGGGTGGCAGTGAGGCTTAATTTCAGCAGAACAGCAGCAACATGTCTTCTTAGTACTGCAGCTATGATCAGAAAGACAATACTTTTTTACTCTACTGTATTTATACTGAGATGACATCAGAATATGTCATGGAATATTATTGGCCAGTAGACGTTAGCTGGCCTGACTTAGCTCGTGTTAGCTGATAATCTAAGGCTTACTCTAAAAACTAAAGCTTAAATTTAGGCTTAACTAACACTAAGGCTTACTAGGCTAAAACTACTACAACCTTTACTCTTTTATGCTAAATGACATCAGACTTATATTTCATATCTATTTATTTATTTATTGTGCTTGAACAGTTTTTGTTTTTTTCAGGGCTGCCTTCTACTCCTTTAGCTGATAGGCATTAGTCTGTTAGGGTGGATACTTCAGGCAGGAAAAGCAGTCAATTATTTGGCAGCAACACTGGTTCAGTTCAGGTTTTCTTCATCTGGTGATTCATTTTCTGCAATACACAATTCAGAATACAAGTTATTTTTTTTTCCCAGGTTAAATTTCTTTGAGGCACACACTGGGTTGTCTCATCATTTTTTTATTACTAACCAAGTACATCTTCATCCATAAAGCTGGGGACACTTATAGGTAATATCTTCATAGGGAAGGTTCTCCCTGGCTAAAGAGTGGTCCTCAGAGGAAAATCAAAAATCTTTCCAGCCTATGTTCTGTCCAGTGTCAGACAGGCAGTGCTGGGTTCATAAAGCTTTATTCCGAGGACACTTAGAGCAACTAACTTTATATTAATACAAGTGGGACAAGAAATCTTTGCATTTCTACCCCTCCTTTTCACATGACACACATTATATAATTGGTTTTAACTCATAGGGAAGAGGGAAACAGCAGGTTTGTAAACCATACCCCATTTTTAAAGGATGTGCATTTGAAATAATGCCAAAAAAAGTACCTATTTCATCATGATTAGACCAAGTTACTTCACAATATAAATTTGTCAGTTAGTATTACTGTTGTTAAAAAAATATAATGCAATATTGATTTAATGGGACCACCTCTACAGTAATCACTTTTAGTTTTCAATTCTGTGATATTTAAAAGCATGTTTATTTACATGGAAATTATATGACTGGATGAATGCAAAATTTTTCTCTCAAGAAATTTCTGAACTGTTATTTTGTAAATGTAAATCTTTTTCTGTAGATTTACTAAATGTTTAAAGGCATAGAATTTCTCATATCTGCCTTATAAAAATAATGTTTAGGAATGATTTCTTGTGCCCTTTACAATTTATTAATTATTTGGTTATGCAGCAAAAGGTAATTTCTTTAACACTAATACTATTGCTCACTGACTCAGCATAATGGTGCTTTAAGATGAAGAAAATTACATCAGAAATGAAGTGATATAATTGAGGCAGGCAGCTATTAGGGCTTAGCTGATGTGGGATAAATCATTAAACCATAGTAACTCAATAGCTTTGGCTCATTTGATAAAAAAGTATATGTAACCCTTATATTGTGTTCATGCAAATTAAAAATCAGTGAGTAATTCTTTACACTTCTACCAAAATAGTCTCAGTATTGCTTTCATGATAGTAAGAAGCACGGGTTTGTTTGGGGTTTTTTGGTGTTGTGGGGGTTTTTTTAGGGTTTTTTTTTGTTGTTGGTTGATTGGTTGGGTTTTTTCTAGTTCTTGGTGCTTTTTTCATTGTTGTTGTTTTGTTGTGTTGTGCTTTTTCTTTTGTTTTAGTTTTGTTGGTTTTTTTTAATACAGAAATGATCTAAATCCTAGTATTAGGAATTAATTACTAGGAATTCATACAAATTTTGGTGAAAATCACCCTCATTCACAGCTCTAAAATAATTCTGTGCATGTAAATGGAAATTTTTCAGTAACTGCTGTAGGTTAATTCTTCTGTTAAGATTAGCATGCTGTAAACTTTAGGATAGCTATTTTCCATCACTAGATTTTTAGTGGTAAGAAAGTGAAACTAATACATATGCAATACTGTCACTCTACATTATTCTTCTCTTAAAAAAAAAAAAAGAGACCTATTTAACAAAACATCCATAGCTAGCATAAAATATTGAATTCAGTGCTATTTAAGGTACATTTGATACTCTAGTAATATGATGTCTTAGGAGGAAAGAAGTTCTATTTTCTAACATTTGTTTAAAAAAATCATTTTAGGAAAACTATATGATTTCAATGTTCCTTCAAAACTGGATAAATGTGCAATTTAATATAAATTCTTGAACAACAAGTCATAAAAGTATAGAACATTTTTTGTTAGATCTTTATAGCTTCAAAAGCAATGCATCAAAACTATAAACATACTATCACCGTGCCCTCAATTCTTTTTTCCACTGTATAATCATTCTACAAGGGCAAGGACAACCTACTTTGTTTATTTGTTTATTTACTCCATTATCAACACCTCCCCACTCAATTATAGTAAAAGTGTGGCTTGATGTTGTAGTGTATACTTAAACACTTCTGCAAAAAAAGTCCATACTGATAATTTTATCTCATCCTTTCAATATTCTTTCCCTTTCTGTTGTGTAATTCTTAATTAAGAATCCCTCCCACAACTGCTAGTGAGAAGAGTTAAAATTCTGTCATCATCTAAACAGTAGTACAAACAAATGATGGGATATCACTTTGTAAGACAAGGTTCACAATAGGTACATCATGAAAGGTCTGCATCTTCCCCAGTTAGCTGAAAATAAACTAGACTTGAGAGTGCAACTAACCCCATAATTCATTTGGTTCTAGATGTTGTGTTAGAACATCTTTGAACAACTGTTTGGAAAACATACGCAGAAAAGAGACATGTGAGTAGCTGTCGGGAACTTGCTAACAGGTTAAAGAAAAAAAATATGATCTGATATATACACAGGCAAACAGCTATTACCTGACATATGAATGTCAGCAAAAGCAGATGTACTTCTGAGTATTAGAGAACAACCAGGAAAAACTAACACTTCAAGAAGTAGCAGAATTTACCTGTAAATTAAATAGTGGCTTCTCCCAAAGGTGATAATATCATCATGATCATCATCAACAACAATAACAACAGCAATAAGAATAATTGTAATAACAAAGTTGATGCTAGAACAGGCTGCCCCAAGAGGCTGTGGCTGCCCCATCCCTGGAATTACTTAAAATCAGGTTGGATGGAGCCCTGAGTAACCTGATCTAGTGGTAGTGTCCCTGCCTGTGGTGGAGGGATTTGAACTAGATCATCTTTAAGGTCCCTTCCAATAGAAACCATTTCATAGTTCTATGACAAGGACAGATAGTAGCAATGGTAGTAGTTGGAATAAAGAATAGAGCATATAGATAATATTTGAACAATTGGAGAATTTTGTGTTTGAATCTTTTCAGCTGGTATAAAGTAGTCCAGAAGAAAGCAGCACAAGCAAGTAAGGCAAAGATAAAACAAGTTCTAAGAAAAATCAATAAAAGATTACCTTCCAATAAATCTTCCAATTTATGTTCTTTTAACATTAAGTAAACTTAGTTTCATTTTATAAAATTGCAAAGAATCTTATTCCTGAAATTCAGCCACAGACTGTGTGTCTACTGTAACATTTTCTTCAAACACTGCCATTGCTGATGTTCCTGTAATTGTTTCTAAAATATACCAATCCAGCAGTTCCACACTACTGCTACTACCATCCAAATATCAGCCTTTGTGTAATGTTCTCCACAGGACAAGGAACAGAGAGCAAGTAAAGGAAGAGTTTGTTACAGTGTCTCTGGTAGGTAATCAGTGCCAGACATTGTGTGAAAATAATGAGGAAAAATTATAGTAAACTGCATTAAATAGTTCCTACATAGACATTGTGGGCCTAATCTTGAAAATGTTAGTTGTATATAACATTTGTTATCTTTTACAGGAATTTTACATCTTTAGGGATTACAAGTTCATGTGCTGCTTTTCTAAATTTATTAAAAGAAGAATATGCTCAGAATTAATAGAAAAACTTATTTGAGGGAATTAGTAGTGAATAATGTTTGCTGTTTATAACAAGCAGAAGTAATAATTTACAGTTTAAATGATGCACAACTTCAGCTTTAATATGAAATTTTTAAGAAACTAAGAATGAAAGTTGTAAGAAAGACAGTAGAAGTGAAAAAAATAGCTGGTGGATAAGGGAAGCTTGTGAAAAAAGAACCAATTGGACAGTAATTTTACTGGAAACAAACTGCTAAATTCACTTATTTAGCTTGTCCAATTAGTTCAAGTAGTAAAATCAACATATTTCAAAAACAATTTTAATGATTTTTTTTTTTTTTACACAGACACACCAATTTCTATGGTGGAAAATTGATTCATATACTCTGTACTACAGTTCTGTATTACACAATATCAAGTGTCATGGATTTAGCCATGGCTTCCTTAGTAACCAGGATAACCAAGAAGTGGACACTACAAAGTATTCCACACATGTTTTTCCACGTAACAGGGGAGGAGTTTTTCACTCTTCTCCTTCCTTCCTCCTTGGCTAGTTAGCTTCTAACAGGAGTTTTTGAGAGAGCAGGGGGAAGCCTGGACAATCTGTTCTGTTCCTGTTAGTTTTCCCTAGCCTGATCCAAGACTTAAGTGAGATTGTTCTTTTCTCTTTTGAAGTTTTTATTGTATTTGTTTGTTCTATTTATTTGATTTGAATTTCCCTTTTTCCCTCAATCCTTCCCTCTCCCTCATTTACCCTTTACCCCCCTGGGGTGGGGCTCCCCCATAGTGTATAAATAGTGTACACATGTGTTTATAGATGTTAAAAAATATAATTCCTTTTTAATCCAGTTCTGTTTCTTTTGAGTTCTTTTCTCTGCAGTTTTTTTTTTCCCTCTGCCGTGAAAACTCTGGGGGGAGGGAAGAAACAGTCTAGGGTTGGTAGGCAAGCTTAGACCAACCATAAACATCAAGTCATAAATCCTTGATGCCTGTCCCCAAAACGTGTATTTACAGGCAAAAGAAAGGTGTCTCTTGAAGCACATGCATTTCAAAACAAATATATAGGCAGGGCACAAAGTAATAATCAAAAATATTTTTAAATTTTATTTGCATTATTTGACAAATAAAAAGCCAAGAGGAGCCTGCTGCTTTCCAAGAGTAGATTATGTAACAGTGTTATATCAAACATATTAAGGTGTTTTACAAAAAAGAAAAAAAAAAAAGAAAAAACCAGAAAAGATTGGAATATAGATAGCTTTCCAGTTTAAGTTTCTTTCTATTATTTCTTAAATATTTCCATATTTATTAATTTTATACTTCCATCTCTACTCTGCACTAGTGCAATCTCACCTTGAGTACTATGGGGGGCTTCAAAGATGATGAAGGGCCTAGAGGGCAAGCTGTAAGAAGAACTGAGGTCACTTTGTTCAGCCTGAAGAAGAGGAGATTGAGGGGAGACCTCATCAGAGTCTGCAGCTTCCTTGCGTGGGGAAGCAGAGGAGCAGGCACTGATCTTTTCTCTGTGGTGACTGGTAGCAAAAGGGATTGGCAAGAAACTGTGTCAGGTGGATTCTAAAATACTAGAAAAGACTTCACCCAGAGGGTGGTTGGGCATTGGAACGGCTGCTCAGGCACCAAGCCTGGCAGAATTCAAGAAGCATTTAGACAATGCTCTTAGACATGTGGTGTGACTCTTGGATTTATCCTGTACAGGGAGAGAAACTGGACTTCAATGATCCTTGTGGTGTCTTCCAATTCAAAATATTCAGTTATTCTATAATTCTATGATTGATTCCAAAATATGATTTTACTCAACTTTAACTCATTTTTATTTAAATAAGAATAAATTACAAGGATCAAAATACTTGTAGTGACATGCTTTCTGGACTTAGATTATGACCATCTTTGTAGTAGATTGCTGTATTAACAGATTGCTACAGTTAGATTGCATGTTATTTTCATTTTATCTCTAACTTCCCAAATGCCCACATATTTGAGAAGCTATAATTTTATTCCTTTTTTCCCCCTCTTTGTGTATATTAATTATAGAATCACATCAGGAAACGTGCTACAGAGTCTTTTCTGTAGCTGCTATAAATGTTGTGAAATTGATCGAATTTGATGATAAAGAACAAAAGAGAGTTCAAGTTACCTGTGAAGGAGAAATTTGGTGAGAATTGTTGACTACTTATCATTAAATTTCAGAAATTCTTGAGCAACTTAGAAAGTATCTCCAGGAAATTCTTGTGCTTGTGCTGTTTTTACACTCTTCCACAGGCATCCTCCTTAACTCTATAAGGTTTCTCTGATAGTCTTACTTTAAGTCTTTTTTGTTATTGTTGTTTTATTTGTTTTTACTGGCAGTGCTGCAGTAGTTCAATGCTTTATCACAATTACCTTTGATGATAACTTTATTTTGGTGTAATCCTATCCTTAAAATGTAGTCCACCTGAGGAGATAGCTTTCTTATGGCTTGTACTTATCTTTGAATTGTCTTTTAAAGATGAAAAAGCATTGTTGTTTGATAGCAGTGAACATTTTATTAAAAAAAAAAAGTACACAGACTAGAAAAGATTGTGTTTTAATTTCTCTTATAATTCACCCTGGTTAGATAATTTCTTGGGACTTAAGTAGATCTCCTGCTGATTCACACAAGAATCAAACTGGAAACCCTGCAGCAATATGTAATCACTTATTTTTACCATGGATGATCATGATGATGTCACCCTGTGTACAACAATTAGCTAACTAATAAACTAATATATTGAACAAATTGTTTAGAAAAAATAGACAAAAAGAAGGTCTTAACAGAAAGGCAAAATAACCTAGACTAATTATTGACGTAATGATATAGGAGACGTACAGGCAGTGCAGAAGAAGTCAATGCAACTGCCTGAAGTGTCTGCCAATAAACCAGATGCTTCTGGAGAGAACACATCTTTTTCAGGTGGAATCTGGGTAATGTTGTCATCTGAAAATGAAAACGACTTATGGTTATAATGCGATAGGGCAAATAGTTTGTTCCATCACCATACAGTCATTTTTCTTATGGGTTTGGAAATCTATCATGTATGTAGATTTTACATTTCATATTTCATCTAAGTAATCACAAGAAAATTATTTGTTTGTCTGATAGATAAATGATAGCACAGACAAATACATTTCTATTTTATCTATAGAAAGAACTGCATTCTTCCTTTACTCTTTGCATTTCAATGCATGCTTTTTCAGACTTGAGAGTAATAATTATATTCTTAAGACTGGGTAAAGGTGAAGTTAAAGATGTGTCAATAGCATTGAGATTCAGAGCATTTATTTTCTTAGTTGAAAAATTCAGAAAGGATATTTCAGACTTTTTCTCTCTTTATATGTCTATATCTACAGAATGGTAAATATAAATATACTTGATAAATATAAATATATAGATTTATATAAAAACAGAGAGAATCCCAACTCCCTTCTTACTCTATGCATAAAACAATCAGACTTCACCTTTCAACCTTTCTCCCACTAAAAGACCTTCAAAACAGAATTATGAATGATCAAGTGGCACTCTACTTTTGACGGCATGACAAGTCTGGAGTTGTCTGGACTTCAGCAGAGTCTTCATGGTTTGGCAATGGATTTAGAACATAAAAAGTCAAAAAGTGTTGCTTAGCGATATATAAAATTTCTATAAGAATGATTTCTTTTTAGTATCTACATATGTCATAGGTTTAGCTAGGTGGGCCTGGGTTTGGGTTTTGGAGTTCAGACTAGGCCTGACAGTTGTCAGCTGTCTTGAGCTGGGCTGAGCT
>JAWWLZ010000082.1:135423955-135442621 GCA_035041345.1 Poliocrania exsul | reverse complement strand
CTTAATTCTCTCTTTTCTGTATAAATATATGTAGCTCATTTAAGCATAAACCTGGTTTTAGAAGTTTTTTTTTTCCCTTTCTCTCTTTTCTCAGCCGGGCCTAACTCTGTCTTTGGGCAGTTGCCGTTTTGCCAGCTCAACCCAAAACAACATAGACAAATTTAAGGTGACTTAGTGTGCTCTTTCACTGTAAGGAGATTCAGTAAGAAATTTCAAGAAAAAAAGGCAATGGACAAAGTGAAGGGGTGTTTTTGTTGCTGCATTAAGTGTGGCAGGTGAATGCACAGTATACAGTCAATTTTTAAGAAAAATACTAGTGCCCATATACAGCTGAGAAATTTTAAGAAGCTCATTGCATAGTACAAAACTGGGCATGCATTTATTTATTTCCAAGAATGCCTCACATCCTTAGCTAGATTGCATCATGTCTGTGAGTGTACACTGAGTTTTTTTTGAGTACTCACAAAACTAGAGTATTCAGTTTGAAAACAGAGAGAGTCTAAAATTGAAATAAGCTATTTAATCAATGGACATTACCAATACCCTGGCCTAATGGCACTGGTCACAATAAGGTCTTTTATGTCAAATATAAAAAGAGCGAAAGCAGAAAACATGGCAGAATTGCACTGGGACTGCACTTTATTTAGACAATCTTCCAGTGGTTTTAGGGATTTTCTGCTTCTGATAAATGACTACAGGATGGAACAATGCCCACTAATATAGAAGGTCAAATCTAAATTTGTTAAGGTAAATTTCATACATTATTTTCTTTCCATTTTGTAGACATATTAGACAACAATGTCAACATCTGAGAGATTCAGTAAATTAGATCTATGCTTTACCATGCTAATAATAAATGCAATAAAAGTTCTACCTTCCAGAATTACACGAGCTAGGGCACAATTACTTTTTTATTAGATTGCAGAATCATAGACTAGCCCTTGAATGACCATCTGTCCAACACCTCACAGAAAAGAGAGTCTAGATGAGAGCATCCAATACCTTGTTCAGTCACCTCTTCAACAGGGGTTCACCATATGGGGGACTTCACATGCCTGGGGAAGTTCTTCCAGTGATTGATTGTTCTCACTGTAAAAAAATCTTTCTTTTATCAAGATGAATCTTCATTCAATAGTTACATCAGGATATGGATCTGCTCTTTAAAGTCCTAGAAAATTCTTTTTGGCTTAGTGAAAATTCACCGAACTAAGTAATACAGTTATTTTTTATATCAGAAGTTGACTTCAGTGAAGATTTCTATTTAAAGACTGGTGTTGTGATGTGTTCTAAAATTATTTGATAGAGTTCACTGTGTTGACAAGAAAGCACCCATGGGAGAGTTAACGCTTCTCAGGCTCTGGGGTTGTAAATAATGTCCTGTTACAGTACTTTCTTATGGGGATCTCAAAATCACTTGAAAACATTGGATTCTATGTTGAAATTAAAGGAAAAAATATAGGAACCATTGAATGTTTCAAGGAAAATAATATTGTCATTTACTTGTTTATGAGTTTCTCTGTTTAGCTTGTATTTGCAGGTCATCTCACAGCTAAATCAAAACAGCTGGGGGCAATAAAAAAAAAAGAAAAAAGAAGATAAATAATTTTGATTTGGAGAATGAATTTTTATATTCCTCAGGGATAAAACATTTTCAAGGCTATCTATTCCACCCATTATTCCAGTTTCTAAATAAAAAAAAATTCTTTCTGCTTTCTACTGTATTTATCAATAAACTGTATTTATCAATAAACAAAAATTCTGTTTTTCTGCATATTGTAAAGCTCCTTTCCACCTATATTGTAATAAGAAAAGATTGAATTATACTTTTTACAATAGTCACAAATGTTGGCAATGCCTGTGGTGCAACATTTGCTGGTAAATTAAATGACTGTATAGCATAACTGTTACCACAGGTACCAGGAGATTTCAAGGATAAAACAAGTTAATCTCAGTTCAACCATCTGGCATAATTTAATACAGTTAAAACAATTTTGTTGAACTTGTGTTTTTCAAGTGTGATGAGGGGAGTGTTCTACTTAGACTACTGTTTTGTGAAGTCAACTGGTAAAATATTGATTGGTTGTAATTTTCCAGCTGACAAGGCCTCTGCTTTAAAAAAGAAATAAAAAAAAAAAATCCACAACTGTGTGTAGTTCAGTCCCATGAGAAGATTTGATTGCTGCAGTGTATTATCAAAAAAAAACCCCAAACCCAAAAAACCAACGAACAAACAAACAAACAAAAAAACAAACAAAAACAACAAAAAACAAACAAAAACACACCAGAGAGTTCCAGAGTAGACTGCTTTGAGCAATGGGAAGACCAAAATAATTTATCTGTAAATACTTTAAGAATAATAATTAATTGTTCATGCATTATTTTGAGAGGTATAATACAATGTCTTCCAACTAGTTTGAATCAGTAATCCACCGACTCACCACTAAAATTTGCTTTAAAAAGATTTAAAGAGATTAAAAAAACCCAAATATCAGATTAATGTTTACATTATTCTAAATGAAATCTAAATTACATTCATTAAAATTAATAATGATAAATGTCCTTTTTTACATGAAATATAAATGCATAATCAGAGAAAATTAAATTCAGACAAATTAATTAGTTTACAAAATTGGGAGATGGTGGGGATGCCAAACAGATGTAGGTAAATAAATGGTTGAATGAATAGTACATTATCAATTTGTATAAAAGCTCTTCTGCAATAGGCACAATTGTCTCTTTTACTTCCATAGGGAATAACTAAAAATTTAAACTAAGTAAGAAATTGATGTGCTGGGTTTTTTAAGGGAAAACAAGCATGCAAATGAACCTCATAAAGTTTTTGATATGTCAAAATCCAATTCAGTCTTACCTTTTCACCCTATGTATTAACACTTGAGAAAATACATGAAAATGAGAAAAATATTCATCAAATATAACCAGTTCTTTTTAATTGAAGATAGCAAAATTTCTGGAATATGGGGTGCTTATTTCTGAAATACTTGTCATATATATGATTACTTCACAAAAAAAAAGCTGCAATTCAAACTGAAATTCCTGCTGTGTGTGTTTCTATGTACTTTTTCTGTTCTCTGATGAGCTGATTCTGTAACTAATGAACTCAGTGGGAAATTTGATTATCATAATCAAAATACAACATTCCAAATTTGCTTTCTGCAAATACAGGGCACAAGAGTTTAAAATCCCCATAAACACTCACTCTAATAATAGCTGCTATACCTAACAAGTAATAATTTGCCATCAATAGCAATATTTTCTCACTACATAACCTCATTATCATTTGGCCTTATGTGTCTTTCTTCGACTTATTTTGAATCCTCAAAAATTTTTATCAAGTCCAGCGCTGCATGTTATTTGCAGAGTGCTCCTCACCTCATACTGCATGAGGGGTACTATTTGCCAGTTCTGTAATGCAAACTCTAAATAATAATTTTAAAATTATCTTCAGTTGTTAGGGGTATTTGACACAGTTATACATATGAAAGAATATGACTCACTTTACTTTTTTATTTATTTCCATGTGACCGAGGTCCAAAAGGGAATGGGGTTCCGCTGTTCTAGGTCCTGTACAAATAAGTGAAATATGAATGAAGCGGTGATGTGGATGGAGGTGTGAGGTCACCTCTCTGACATAAGCAAGAGGAAATGGTGCATTAGGCGATGACAGTAAGTAGAAGCAGGACTGCTGGGTGCTCTCTTTGACTAGAGTCACTTATAGAAATTGCCATATGTGATTTTCTGTGCTATTGACTACACTAGGTTGTGCTATTTCCATTTCCACAGCTGTACTTCCCATTCTGAAAGACATGAGAATGCTCAAAGCACTTTTGCAAATACTGGCTATGTTGATGGGATGGAGAACTGAAAGGTTAATTTGAGGTCTGTTTTCAGGAACTTCTTGATACTTTATTTCATAATTTCTTGCAAGGCAACAATCCAGATATATTTTGAAACTCAGCCAATGGAAACAAAAAACTACAGGACTAAGTTCTTATAGAAGAAAATCAGCTCAGATAGTCCATTCATTCATTCAGTGTAATAGCATTTTACAATTTTCCATGACTAATTTATACCCTAGGATGATTTTAAAGAAAATGTTCAGGTGTTTTTAAGTAAAACTTGCTGATTTTCTGCAAAGAAAACAACAGAGTTAGAACTATGGATCTCTTTGTAAAACTTACTGTCTACCAAATTATAATTACTCTGAATAAAAGCCTTAGAGTTTCGAAAATTTAAAAACAAAACCAATCAGTCTGTCATGGTTTAACATAAGCAGGCAACTATGTACCACACAGACACTTGCTCACTCCCCACTGGTGGGATGTGGGAGAGAATCAGAAGGGTAAAAGTGCAATCTGTAGCCAATTTCTCACAAGATAGTATTTATTAGACTGAAATATATTAATGAATTTTACTTACTGAAACGTGGGTGATTTGATTTGCTAGAAGTTCAAGGACTTTTGAAGAAAAGATGATGAGCCATGTTGTTGAGATACAAATTGAATTTCATTCATTTAAAACACGTTTATCACCCAGTATAAATCACAATGAAAACATTGTCATTATAACTAAAAATTCTTTATATGATCCTATGATTCCTAATTCATGGTGTCTGCTCTTTGCAAAACCAGGAAAAATTACTTAAGCAAAAATTTCTTTATGAGGAAAAAACATTGAACTGGGATCAATAGTGGTCCAATAGATTCAATACATTCTGATTGAGCAGCTATCTAAGCTGGGACTGTTTGCTACTGCACAGGAAAAAAAAATAAAGGGAGATGTTTATTGTCCTGGCAAGCAAGTAGAATAGCCCCAGAGCATGAATAAAAATTACAATAATGTAATCATTTATATGAGAAAAATGTCACAGAAAATATATTGTATTTACTTAATCCTGTCACCCCAGGCTTGTAAATGTAAAGAAAGTGACTTAGTGCTAAGTGATTTGTGTTATTCAGTGCTGTACTATAGTCAAATGGCTGATATTTAAGACAGATGTTGAAAGACAGCAGCATTAACCTTGTCCCTTCATCCTAGATCATGCAAGATAATTAGTCTTTCTGCTTCATTAGGTGCCTAAATCCACTACTTTGGCACCTGTGACATCTTTCAAGATATATGTTAGTTATCACTAACTCAATAGGTACTTGCCCATTTGGTGAATATGAAGCAAATTATTTAAGGTAACAAGATGATAGAAATTTCAGCTGAGACTTTTCTGGGGATAAAATCTCAAGACAAGTACTCCCCAGGTGCTAGCCTCAGAAAAGACCCTTCCATCTGCAACTATCTAGCACATGTTTGGCTGTTTGAGGAGATATTAAAAATATACATTTCTTTGTGAGCTGAAGCTTAACACAGATGTCCAGGGTGACTATCAGGCTATCTGTTCTGGAGTATCTCAATATAAGCCTCTGGCAAATATGTTGTGCTCCATAATCAAAAGACCAAAGGAATTTTGAGATGAAAGGAATTGTTCATACTTTTTTAAAAACTGTGTTGAATCTTGGTCTTGCATATCCCTTTGGGAAGATGCTGTCTCAAGACAGTGGGTATTCAGGGTTGAGTTGTTGACTCTATTCTTTCAAAGACATGACAGATAGGAATCCAAAAGCTGTGTAATGACATCTTTGGAGTAGAGGACAATCATCATCCTTGGCCTTGTCAGCAGCAAATTTGCAGGCACAGTTTGGCCAAGATCCATCATAATAAAGCAGTCTTCCTATAGTAAAAATTTTGTTATGTAAAAAAAAAACAAAAAACAAAAAACAAAAATAAAAAAAAAAAACCAACAAAAACTTATACATAAACACAGATATTTCTTATTGCTATAGTTAAAATCTTAGGAACCTGATCCAGGAATCATTATTAGTCTTGTACTTGCCCTTGCATTACATTTCTGAGTATTCCTCCTTCTCTTATGGGTAGCCTGGAAGAGCTTATTCATCATGCAATTACACCTTGCTAAGGAGATAGGTATTTCTTTCATTATTTCAGTGATGTTGCTTTGAAGAATAAAGTCTATATGACTGTCCTGCTACTCAGCTTCCTTTAAAGCTTGGAATGAAAGTTTTTGTCATCTCAGATTTTATTTCAATAATTTGGCCTGGTGCAAGCTTAATCATCAGTTGTCTTATACTATAATTATTCGGACAGAGTTTGGAGCACTGTGGAGGCAAGGCTGGCAGCCAGCAGATGCAAGGAGAACCTTGTGTTGACAACACTCATTAGTCTGGTTCTAGCCTTACACAGTACTTACAGGTTGCACGTGATGTAAATGATGGGACATTCACATACCATCTTCATGAATTTAATCTGAAAACTGCATAGCATGAAAGGGAGAGAGGTGTTATATAATACAAGGCAGTAACAGTGGTTGCAACAGTGACAGATACAGTAGCCAAGCTCACAGTGAGTTAGTATGTTCTCAAACTTTCTGCAAGCATTTGTTTTTGTTGTTTTGTTTGTTTTTTTCCCATTATTTCTATATTCCTGGGAAAGCCATTAATATTGGATAATCTCAGAACATGCATGCATCATTTTAGATTACCTTAGACCTCATTATTGGTCAGAAAGACCCTGAAATAAAACATGTTGTATGTCCAAATTACTATCTGTGTGAACAGCTTCAAGTATGATAATACAGTACATTGCATATTGCATGTATTTTGAGACCATAAGTGTGCAATTTTAAGCTTAAGGAAGGCTTAAAGAATTGTCAAAACTTCATAAGAAATCAACATTAAGCTTTAGAGTTTGATTTCTGGTATAGTCTGGATTGCTATCCCTTGTGAATTTAACAAACTTCATCTCTGTGCATGGGTCCTGCTCAGCTCCCATTTCCTGTTCCCTGCTGATGTCCTGCATTTACAGGGCTTTTTATTGTGCTTCAGCGTAGGATTATGTGCTACAAGTACTGAGCTATTGCTGAGATTATATTTATTCATGGAATTTTACTTTCTGACAGGCCCTGTTATTATGTGGCATGGGCACTTTGTGGTGATAGGTTGGCCACAGGGTGTCCTTCTACAGGAATCATGTGACCAGACACAGTCTTCCTTCAGATGAGAGATATGCCCTTGTGAATCCCTTGTGTGCATTTCCCCACATGGTTTACTAGATTAGATTTCCTTCACCAAAGACAGAGAAAGGAAGCAAGAACTGTCCTCTGCACTTTCTAGAATACAGGGAAAGATGCTTGATGACTCTTAAAACTCTGCCAAAGGATAACAGAACTGTTTGTAGGCTTTTTCTATCTTTTCTACTGGTATGACAGAAAATTTAGCCTTATGAGAATGATGACTATCACCACTGAATTTGCCATATTAGTATATGTTTAGGATGCAATCTTTCAATATATTGCAGACCTTTTCCTAGTAGTAGTGAATTTCCAATAATATCTAACAATCTAAAGATCAAGTTCTTGTGAAAAATATGATAGCCATAAATACTAATACATTTAACTGCATTTGTATTTCAAAATAATACTGTAGCGTGGAGGAATGAGGAATTAAGATACATACAAGTCATTGCAGAATAAATCAATAGCTAAAGAAGAAATCATTTAAATCCAATTATATTGCAAGTTTGAAACAGAAGGCAGCTCGGAAATTACTGTCACTTCCTACAGTTTGCAAGACCTTCTGTCTTCCACAATATTTCCAGATACTAGAATAAAATATGAAAATGAGAATAGTAAGTACTTTGGGCTTTCCTATTAAAATCAGATTATAAAATGTATCAGAAGAACTGTTCAAATACCACAACTTGTCAGTTGTTGAACCTGGAAGCACAAGTTGAACAATTACATGTAGAAATGTGCTCGCATTAGCATATAAGCATAATTATAGATTTTTAAACATACTTTATATAAGCCTTGTTTGACATGCCACACAATGGACCCTTCTAGAATCATCTCCTCCTTAAGTGAGAAAGATAACATTTTTTCTCTGTTGCTTCTGTACCACTTCAGACATGAACTGAACGGTGCAACCATCTTTTCGATTTTCTGATCAGTGAATAGTGATAAACTTATACAGAATGTCTGAGACTCCAGATATCTGGAGGAGCATAAAATGTGAATTAGGTCTTTATTATTGTTAACTTATGATTCAATAAGCCTCCATTAGAGAGGCTGTTTTGTTGGTTTTTTTTCCCCCCTACAGCTACAACACCTGGTCTGTCTTGGCAATAAGTTCCATGTGTTATACAGCAATTACCTCTGATATATAAAAAGCTTCACTGAGATCTGGAGAGTAAACCTAACTTCATGGAATCTTTGCGCAGTCACCAGAATTAGATATGTATTTCATTGAATATTTTATATAATTTCAAAAATATTTTTGATGAATTCAGCATCTCTATATGGTAATTTTTAATCTATTTGGCATTTTTCACAGTCAATTGAGGAACTCAAGCATGTTTAGCTAGCAGAGGAATTAAAACTCAACAGTCTGGGACTTTATACATTGTAATGACTTTTGGATTCAGTTCCACTAAAATAAGCTGACAAAATATTCCTATTGTACAATATTTTGGGGTGCTTTGTATTTTGGGTGATTTTGTATTCTAGAAGAAATTCCACCATTCCACTGAGTCATGTGATGGCAAAAATGATAGGAAACTGATGTAAAAAATTACAATGCGCAATTCAAGCACTGCTTCCCAGAGGACTGGAATTAAAAATTCCTGAAAATTCAGAATAAGTATGCTTGTCACTGGAACAAAAAATAAATGACTCATTTTCAGAAGTAGCATTCCTTTACCAGAAATATATATTAAAATATTTCTGAGATTGTATGTGCCTACAATTTATTATTATGTGTTATTATGTATTGGGAGTGGCATGATGATGTGCTTAATGTGACAGTTCTTCTGCTATTTTCACCCAGAAACCCTTTTAATTTTGAAGACCTGCAGCGTGGTTGAGCTGCCAGTGAATGAGATGCAGGGCTAAAGGGCAGGAATAAAATCACAGGGAATCAAGGTGATCTCATAAAGGAGTGTAGCAAAGTTAGCAATGACATAGTGTTTTCAAACTGAATAGACAATAGGCAGAAAGAATAGGGAATGACTGTAAAAAACCAAGGGAATATCAAATCCATGACAGGACTAAAGATACCTCTTGGTCTCTTGAGGAAAACACCTAAGATATTTTGCTGACATACTAGAATCTCACAATTTATTTTTGCCATATTAGCATAGCAGTGAGTTCTGGATTTTAAATTTATCTTAAAATGATCGGAAGACAGCAAGAACTGTGACAAAGCTGGAGTTCCAGGAGTTTCAGAATGATTTCTTCCTTCTTGTTCAGTGGTGCTCTAGTGTTCAGTTGTTTGTCACTTCTCCCTTTCTGGTCCATGCCTAAATTGTGGAATCAGAGTATCTCTTTTCAAACCATTACAGATGTGGCAGATGTGGCATGTACATTGCATGTTTGTTGTTAGTTTTCTGACTTCCTGTAGTCATCACACCAGGAGCTGCCTTCTTGGAATTTAGATGTTTCAAAGAGTAGTTTAATGTATTATATTTGGTTAAGTTTGTTCTTTAAATGGGCTGACAGTTTTGTTTCTAGGCATAGACAAAATTGGCTATAGGACACCCTATGACAACAGATCTACTGATTTATGATTTATCTAAACTAGACTAGTTGCTTACTCTTGATGGGAAAATTCAAATCATAGCTTCTCAGCAGCAGTAATTTGTGACCAAGAAATGATCTGGCATGGAGGTCAAGAAGGCTCACCTACAGAAGGACCTAGAAGCAGGAAGACCAGAGACAGAGGTTCTCAGCTGATGAGACAATAAACAGCCAGCATTTACAAGTTCTTTAACAATGCTGGAATGTGATCGCTTAGGAGCTACCTTTAGTTGGCAGAGCTGAGATAGGATTTGGACTAAGGGCTGGACTAAGGTACCCCACACCAACGTTCACAGGATTGGTGCTGATGAAAGTGTATATAAGGGCTCAGGTCATGATGGATCCTTACTGCCTAAGGTGGTAAATCTCTGTTTAGTGTATTGCTAAATTTTTTAATCTCTACTTATTTAAGCACCAATGTGTGTTTAACTCACCTCAAGGAGTACAATAAAAGTTCTCCAACATGTTGATATCGATGCCATGAAAAGGTGACATTATTTGTGTATATCCCTCTGCATATTCCATATAGCAGTGGGAACAAGTCCAACTCTTTTACTGTTATGCTGTCTCACTTCCATACCTTTTTACTACCTTGCAACAGCATCTTGAGGACAGCAATATTCAAATTAACTAATATGAAAGATCTCAAAAGAGGGAAAGAAGTAAGTATGAGCAGCTTCTGAAGTGGTAGAATACACAGTACAGGGCTTTTGGAAACCAGTAGCTAGGGTAGGACCTGACTAGGTAGAACTAGAAATAATGTAATTTGTTTGCATAGCAATAAATTGAGAACATTTGAGTTTGCATGTTCCTTTCCTAAGCATACATCAATACTAAAATATTTTTTAAGAATAAAAAATTTACCTTATGACTGTGAAGTAGAAAATATGTAATTATTTCATACCTTCAAGCAGAAATATGAGGTCTTCAAAAGCAATGAACACTAAATATTTTTGGAAGTTACATAGTGTTTGTGACAAGGATAGCTGCAGAGTAGGACAAGTCCAAAAATAATGTGCCATAAGAGCTTGAATTTTGTCCTCATTTTTCACATATTGACGGCAAAGCAGTTTGTAATTTAAAATGGGTCTCAAGAGATGTACAGTTTCAGGAGTGCAACTTAAACTGAGTCTGTCTTACCTCAAAGAAATTGAAATATCGTTAGCACACAGAAAACATCTCTCCAAGGTATAATAATGTATTTTGCATGTCAGACTGCTCCCCACAATGAACGCATATTGTCCCATTCATCACTTGTATTACTTAGGAACTTGGAATCAAAAGAAAGCAGATATGCTACTCTTTCCTTGATTTCTCAGTAAAGCTATTGAATAATTATATTTTATTCAAAAACAAACAAACCCCACACAAAACAAGCAAACAAAAGAGCAACAAAACCAAAACAAACAAAAAACCCTCTACTCCTCCCCAAACCCCCCAAATCATCTCCACCTCATAAACCCCCCCCAAAAAAAAACAAAAAACAAAACTAAACAAAACTCCCCCAAAATATAAATTGTGTATATATTTTATTAATAATAATTGTTATTTTTTTATCAAAATTGCAAATGGTAATTTTCACCAGTGCAGGCAAATTGGTTTTGGTTTATGACTACCAAAATATAAGGATAAAGCAAAGATGCTTTTAGTGTTGCCTAAAATGAAAGAAAAGAAGTTTCCAGACAACATTAGTATAGATAAAATAGAAAGCAGGCATTATTGAAAGCTCTTTCAGGTGCAACAACATACATAAGTGCACACCCTGTATAGGGTTCTTACAGATTTAAAACACTAATTAATTACCATATCTAATGGGCACATCCACCTGGAGAATTGCCTGCACCCAAAACCTCCCTGGGTCTGCCCCTTTGGAGTTTCTCCAAGGGTTTGGGACCTTCTATCTTGCTTTGACTACAGGATAGCTTCCAGGTGCATGTGTCCCAAACAAGATGCCCTTGCTAAAATCTTTTTCCTTGAAAAGAATGTTAAACAGAATTTCAAGAATGTGGCACAAACCATAAGAAAGGGGCTTAGAAACTGCTAGCTGCTACCTTAAGAATATACATGCAGTTACATTAAAATCTACAAATACATAAAAATCTTAAGGCATCAGTAGGACTGTGGTTCACAGTTGCCAATAAACTTTTCTGACCTCCAAAAAGCTTGATCAGTTTGCATCATGGACATATTGTGTCAATCAAGCAGTATTGAAACCTGAAAGCAGAAGACATATATCTCATACACAAGTTAAAAATTTCACATTTCTGTTCAAAAACATACTATCTGCTTTGATCTCTTGAATATCCCAGAGGTAGTCAGAGCTAAACTAGCATTATATCTCAAACTGATATACATGGGTTTCACTTTATGAGACTATTATAATGTGGTCATACCACAGAATCACAGAATGGGTAAGGTTGGAAAGGACCATAGTGGGTCATCTGATTCAGCCTTCCTGCTCCTGCATGGTCATTCTAAAGCACTTAGCACAGAATAGCATCCATATGGTTCCTGAATAACTTCAGTGAGGAAGAGTCCACAACCTCTTTGGGCAATCTGTTCCAGTGCATGGTCATGCACACTGTGAAGAAGTTCTTCCTCATGTTGCATTGGAACTTCATTTGCATCAGTTTCTGTCAGTTGCCTCTTGTCCTGTTACTTGGCACCACTAAGCCTGGCTCCATCCTCTGACCTTCAGATACTTACAGACATTGATGAGGTCTCTCCTCAGTTGTCTCTTCTCAATATTGAACAGGCCCACCTTCCTCAGCCTTTCCTCATAAGGGAAATTCTCCAGTGCCTTAATAATATTTGTAGCCGTCTTCTGGATGCACTCCAGGAGCTCCATGTCTCTCTTGTACTGAAGAGCCTGGAACTGGACACAGAACTCCAGATGTGGCATCCCTAGGGCTGAGCAGAGGAGCAGGGTCACCTCCCTTGACCTGCTAGCCATGCTCTTCCTAATGCACCTCAGGATACCCTTGGCCTTCTTGAACACAAGGGCACTGCTGAGTCATGGACAGCTTGTTGTCCACAAGGACCCCCAGGTCCTTCCCTGCAGAGCTGCTTTCCAGCAGGTCAGCACCCAGCCTGTACTGGTGCATATCTATTGCAACTCGAAAAGACTTACCTTATTTCCAACTCTTAGAGTGACTATAGACTATTTTTAGATGGGTAGGAGGAGAAATTAAATTATAATGATATCAGAAATTAAAAAGTAATGCATATTTATAAAAGCTGGTTAGAATTGAGATAATAAATTTAGATTTGGATGAAAATAGTCAATTACATTTATTCATATGCAAAGTAGATTTTCATATGCCAATCTGCCAGCTGAATAACTAGCTTTAGTATGTCCGCTAATTTGAAATTCAAATAACTTAGTATTTGAATAAGACAAAGTAAGTAAACAGATAATTTTAGAATATAGTACAAATTTATAGGAAATATTATTCTGATGCCTTGGATCCCTTTTTTCAATAAACTGAGCTTCAGACAACCTCAATATAAACACTTGATCCAGATTCTTAACAGTGTTTTATCATGAATGATGGTATAAAAATATATATTGCAAAATTAATCAAAACATATGTTATACAAATGGATAATGCAAATATTAATATAGAAAGCTAACCATTCTATGATTCTATAGGAGGTAACAAAAATCTGAGCATTCCAGAAATGATTAGGAGCACCTGGACTGGATTTTTAGTTGTCCTATTGCTTGAAAGTATGCTATGAACTTTTTAACATTAATAATATAATGTTAAATAGTGTGAGTTTTCCGTGGTGCATGAAGGAATGATTATGACAGCCATTTGAGGGGCACCTAACTGCCAAATTGAAGATGGATTCAGTCATGCTTGGAAATATACATATGCATTTTTTAATCAAATAGGTTGGGTTTCTATAAACTTGTGATTGAATTTTACAAAAGCTAGTGAAATAGTCAGCTCAAATTTCTGTATTCTTCATACAGACATTGGAAAGAGGATAGTTCAGGCAGATTAATCTCATCTGGAGCTCTTTATTATCATCAGTCTTATCTGTGAATACAGAACCTGAACTACATAAGATGACTCATGTGCCTCTAGACCTATATTAGAAATAGTTTTGTCTTTTATGGTTAGATAGGAAGATGGATTACAATTTAAATTTCACTTGAAACTCAGAATATAATTTTATAGGTGACTTTACAATTTAAATTTCACTTGAAACTCAGAATATAATTTTATAGGTGACTTTGCTACACATTCTTTTGTATGGTGATTTTTGTCATTTCAGTGAGAAATACCAGCCCCCTGATTCTGACTGCAGTGTTAAGATATTTTAGATACAGTTGAAATGGTTTGCAATTTGCAATTTTATACTCCTAAAATATTTCCCCCCTGCTTTTAATTAAATTGATTCCTTTTTTTATATAGCTTGTTTCTTGTTTTAAAGATTTTATTATCTGTGCCTAAACATTTCTCATCCTGGATCTATATCTGAAAAATTATTAAACTTTCATGTTAAGTAGTTCAGTTGCTGTTTTGTGTTTCAGAAAGTTTTATCCTTTTTTGTGTTTGAATTGCTGCATTGTTGGGATAGAAATTTAGAAGTCCTTTATCTGAAATACATCTTTTGAGATCTTCGTGGAACCTGCCATCATCTGATGGGACTCACAAGCAGTTTAGAAATGCTTTAGTTTTTTTCTCGGCAGAATAGCTCAGAGTTTTCTGCAATTTCTAAGCATTCTTGGAACTGTTCTGTTCCCCATAGCTCTATAAATTCCATTCCCTATTTCAGTATCACACAGCTCCATCAAAAGCGACAGTCCACTAAGAATGTCCAAAGAAATAGGGACAGTGAGCAGACATGGAAGCTGAACGCTCAGCTAAAAGCAGCTGTTGGAGGTCTAGTAAGCTCACCAGTGTCATAAATGAGAAGGTGATAGCAGGGAACATGACCTGGTTATGGGTCTTTGTCTCACCTCTTTCAGCAGATACTAAAAAAACTTGCACGTCACTCCTACCTAAGTGTTGTCCTAAAAAACAAGGTCTCTATGACCTGACCTTGTGGCATGAGTTTTTCTTCCTAGAGAGAAGCAGAGACTTTTCAGGAGATGCAGTTTGGATGGCTGATGAAGGTGAGCAAAAGTGAAGGTAAGGCACTTTATCTTAAAAAAGGGCAAAAAAAAAAAAAAAGAAAAAAAAAGAAAAAAAATATGAGCTTTTCTCTGCTCATTACTCTTGGGTGTATTAATTGTATTAATTTATGGTGGATATATCACAAGCAATTGCGCATGAAGGAGTGCTCAGACACATGCACAGGTAATGTGTACATGTATAGTAGTTTCAATAAAGACAAGAAATGGTTGTTATAACTCCTATAACTGAAATCTTAAGAGTTTGACCACTACTTGTTAATACCAAATTGTTACAGGAAAAAAAAAAAGAATAGTAATGTGGTTCAACTTATTATATAGACATTTAGTTTCTACCTATTTTGGGTTGAGGTTTTCTTCTTCCTCACTCTAAGATCCACTCGAAATTTTTTTTCTGTATATTTGTTAACACAGTTTTATACTTTCAGTCTTTTTACCTTGATCTGGGTTACTATATCCCATTCAATTTTACTAAATATAGTGACTTTTAACTATGTTGGATATTACTTCATTGTTCTCCCTGCTCCTCCTAAAACAATTTATCTCATCTTTGCAATCTGGCTTCACATGAATGTGATTTGATATAAATAAAAAAGTGCATCCATTTTAGCATTATCCACCTGTGCAATGAGATCATATAACTCATTTTCATTTCCACTATTCATATTACAAGTTGCTTATAGCCATTTTGGGAGAATCATCCACGTTTCTTATCATAGCTTATACTGTGTAATAGCATCACACTGTTTTCTTACTTTTGGTTTAGTTGATGAAATCTGGTTCAACTTTATTGTCAATATTTGAGCACCTATACTGATACTTTGATAATAACTATGCGTTTTAAGACTAATAACATTGATGTTGAATGTTATGTCCAGCTGTATAAGGGTATAAGGATGATATAAAATGGCTATGTCAGTTATCTACTGACCTGCATTCTTTCATTGAATGGTAATAGAGCACATTTATAAGAAAAACATCTACTTTTTTCTCCTCTGTCCTGTGTTCTCCCATGCCTGCAGGTCTGGTTTTTGTGTTGGAATTTTTGGATTTTTTGGTTTGGTTTGGTTTGGTTCGGGTTTTTTTCTCATCCTAATACCTGCACATTTTACAAGCTTTTTTACTTGTGGGAGAAACGTGACTTTTTCAAAATATTATATGACAAAAAAAATAAAAAATAAAAGGAATCTTGTAAGTATAAGCATGAAGTCTTTCTCTCTTTAGTAATGGCTTACTTCCAGAGGCTGGAATATTTGGAGGAAACAAACAAACAAAAAAAAAACAAACAAAAAAACACAAACAGAAAAATCAAAATATCTGAAAAAAAATGATAATTGCATACTGGGATCTGGCAACATTCCAAGCAAGTACCCTCTAGGAAAGCAATTTTGATGGGTCTGGATTAAAAAATTGTAGTATGTTTGAAGTGCTGTTTTTCTCAGAGATCCATCTGCTCCCTGATGGTGAGAAAGTCAGATCTGGAAGAGGCTCCACCTGTACAGCTGCTTGTAGAAGAGCTCCCACTGGCAGCACTTGTTACAAAACTCAGCTAACACAGGTTAACATCAGAAAATCAGCAAGTATAAACTCTCATTTAATAAGAATAAAACTTAAACTTATTTCTGCTTTGGCTGGATTTTTTTTTCCTGCTTGCTTATTTCTTTAATTAATATTTGTTTCTGCATCTTTGTGCATGCCCATTATAAAAAAGTAATAGATGCTGATAAACACTGCGTTAAATATTCATTTCAATGTGCATGCTAGTTTTTTTGGGGGGTTGGGGTTTTTTATGTTTGGGGGTTTTTTAAATACTCACAGGTGGAATGGTCATATTCAAAGAAAATCACCATCAAGAGATAAATAAAAATAAAAGTGTGGTGTAAAAACATTAACAGGAAATTCCTAGAAGGAAAAAAAATAGAAGAAGAAAATAACAGCTGAAGGTGCAGAGCAATTTAAATTATTAAAGCAAATCAGAAGTATATCGGAAAACCTCATGCACTGTTATAGGGATGAATGAAATAACAACAGTGAATTCTATGTATTTTCAGTGTGAAAATTCAAGCTTTCTTTTTTTAAATTATTATATTTTACATTCACTATTAAAAACCTGAAAGCAAAAAGACTGATATCAGCACATAGCCAGATTTCACAGAGAATTAAAGACCGAAGCAAAGCTCATAGATTGAAGAAAGTGATTACCTTTTATTATTCAGCACTTATTAGACCAAATCTAGAACACTTTATTCAGGTTTGGACTCCCAATATAGAAAAGACATAAAGAAACGAGAGTGAGCTCATTGTGGAGCCACCAAGCTGGCTGAGATGGAGCACCCGTGTGAGCAGAGGCTGATGGATTTGTTCAACCTGCAGAAGAGACACCATGGAGTGGCTGGAGAACTGGTTAAGGATGGCATCTGATAAGGACAGCTCATGGTGGGTGGATGAACAATGATCATACACTGAATTTTTTCCGCACCCCCAGAAGAAGCTTCTCAGAGAGCCTGTGTAGTCCCCACTCCTGGAGGTTTTTCCAGATCTGATAAAGTCAACTGGATGAAGCCCTGAGCACTCTGGATGGATCTCACAACTGACATTGCTGGACAAGAGATTTCCTGATTTCTATTCCAGCCTAAATGATCCTACCTATCCTTCTTTAACTGCTGTATAAGTTAAAAGCTATAATCTGAAACACCAGCCAGGTTTTTTCTGCTTATTCCAATATCACCTTCCAGTTGTTAATAATGTACTCAGCAATTTTCCTTTTAATGTGTATTAACTGGCATGAAGTCAGTGTCATCTTTTCCATGACACATATACTCTCTCTGTGAAGCATAAAATTCCTGGCTTTCAGCAGTGTGCTGCAATGAGCAGCCAAGTAAAAAACAAAAGGATGTAGCAATAAACCATGACCTCTAACTTTTCCCACACCATTTTCATTAAAAACACATAAACAATATGGCTAAAAGCCACATCAAATGAAGGATGGATAATGTTTCAACCTCAGTATATGTTGTCTACTATGCATATTAATTTAGACTGTCGTCCTTAAATATTTAACCTATTTTGTTTAAAGTATGTGAGATGGAATAAGATGTTAAGTAGGTCTGCCGGTATCATGAAGTAAAGATAATTTCTTAAAAAGATAAATTTCTGAAAAAAATCTACTTAATATCTTATTTTTTTCCAGAGCTCTAAAAATGTAATCAGCTATTTGAAATTAAAATTTACTAAAAGACTGGGAAAAATGTAGCTATAAATTACAAGTTAAATATATTTTTGCCTGTTAAATATCATTAAGATGTTATAACAGTGTATTGAATGGTGTGGTGTCCCATCCTTAAGAGGAAGGGAGCACCTGGTTGAGAGGAATGACAAGTGAGAGGGTCCACAGAAACCATGAACTTTATATATGTGTGTGTGTGTGTGCGTGTAAATACATAGATGTGTATATGTGTATATGTATGTATTTCATGCAATTGTGGAGCTGGTAAGCATCAATGAATGTTAGAATCATGCAATAATAGCATATCCCATGCTGGAAGAGACCCATAATGGTCATCAAGTTCAATTTCCTGCTCCTTGCAGGACTACCTAAAACTAAATCATAGGAAAAAGACCATCATTCAGATGTTCCTTGAACTCTGTCAGGCTTGATGCCATGACCACTTCCCTTGGGAGCCTTACCAGTGACCGACCACCCTCTCAGTGAAGAAGCTGCTCCTAAAGTCCATTCTGAACTTCCCATGACACACTTTCATTTCATTTCCTCATGTCCTATCACTAGTCACAAGCAGACATCAGCACTGTCTGCTCCATTAGCCTCCTTGAGGAAGTTGTAAATGTGAAGAGATCAGCCCTC
>JAWWLZ010000082.1:135405121-135419644 GCA_035041345.1 Poliocrania exsul | reverse complement strand
TGGGTTTTTTCATATAAAATGAATGAAAGATATATTCCTTGACTTAAAGTGAATTAGAATTTTATTAAAACTTTAGAATCAAACTCCCCTTCTAGAGCCACCAGAACCACTCAGGAATGATTGAACAGATTACAACAGAAACAGTATCAGTATTTGGCTTTAAGGAAAGTTTTATGGCCCTATGGTTCAGCAAGACGCAGAACTGGGAAATGATAATTTATTTCTAATCCTGCTTCTGCAAGTATTGTTAAAAGGGTAGAATGAATTACTAGATTATACAATTTTACAACTAAAATATGGAATTTATGCTTTATAAATGTGCAATTGCCATCTGTATTTAGTGTTATTTTTTTCTCTCAGTATAGCAAAACTTTTTCTAAATCTTCTGTATAAATTTTATATACCAAAAACTAATTTTACAGTAATCAGAGTAATTTCAAGACAAACAGTACAGTTGTCATTCTGAAAGGATAACAATGAACTCATTAACTCTGCCTGTCAAAATCTTCAGTTTTGAAGGTAATGAAACACAAAATAACTTTTCATTATTTTTAAAGTGTGGGGGTTTTGGTTATTTACTGGTTTGTTTGTGTTCATGTTTTATCTTTTGGTTTCTAAGCTGAAGCACAACTAATGTATTTAACAAATATTTTTTAAATATTTGTAATATAGACTGAAATTGGGAAAAAAGTAAACAGATTTTTGAAAAGAGAGTGCATTCAAGAAAATACAATGGAGAGAAAAAAGTAGTATTGTACGTTATTAAAAAATGCATTAATATAGTGAAGGATTAGCTAGTGAATTCACTTTAGAAATACTAAATATATATGTATATGTATAAAATAGATATATTGGTTTTGAAAATCCAGTTCAGTTATCAGCTACACTAACTAGCTAGGTTACTTTTTTCCTTACTTCGCCTCACAAGAAAATATATTATTGGTTTATTTTTCTGAAACAAAATAATTAACACTGTTACTAAATACACACAACTTTGTGGGGTTTTTTCAGGGTTTCTTAGATATGATGCAACTGTTTCATGTCACCTGGGATGATAATACTTAAATTCCATGGTCTTAATGAATCTACAGACACATTTCTATTTATCTAATTTTAACATATGCATAAGCCAAATTGACTCTGATGAAACTGAAATACACAGTTCCTGTTAAGCATATTATTGTTATTCTGAATTTTTTCATAAAGAGGAACATTTGTGTCTTTGCTCAAAGCCTTGCTAATTTCAACACTCACGTCTTTACTTCAATTTTTTAAGTTTGGACAGGAGGAAATTGTTTATTATTCATTGTTGATTAGAGACATGTCTTAGAGGACTATGACATCAGGTGAATTTGATGAATGTAAAATTTCAAATGTTGATATAAAGTCTGAGGACATCAGAGTAAGCTTTGCTTTTTTTTTCTGTACTGTTCCTGGAACCTAGCCCAGAATTCTTCAAAGGGCATATGTTTGGCCTGAAAAATATTCATAACATCTTAAAAGTCACTAAGGAATAGCAGTGGGAAAAAAAGGCAAAGTACAAGGTGCTCAGATGGGAAAACAAAATCCCTAGACAGATACAATGCTGTCTGCTAGAAAATAAAATGGCCTTTGGATCATTCACTGAACTTGAGGACAGGAGCCCTGTATGCATTTAACTAAACTCTCACCCTGCTTCAGCCAGGGATCTGTCACTCATGCTGCCTGAGAGGAACAAGGCCTGGAGTACAAAGTCCCCTGAAGTTCCCAAACATCATCCGGAAGAGCATTAGTTTATAAAGCCCAAAAATGTTTCTGGAAGTGTTTTGAAATGGTGTTTAAAACATTCATCCCTGTCTGCTTTATTAGTACAGAAATAGATATTTTATAGAGCGTATGCTGAGAATGGATCCATAAAAGCCAGAGAGTAAATTGAGCATTGCTTGAGTGAGAACTCCTAGTCAAGAGGAAACACCAAGCAAAAACACACTGTGGTTAATCAGACTCTGTTATCACAGAGCATGCCTCACTCTGAACTCAAAAGAAGCATATTTCTGAAATGAGAAGCTAAAAACCCACTATCCTAAAAGGCCACAGACTTTGTTAATCCAAAGACAAAGTGCCATAGCATTTACTCAGGAGGTCAAAATTCTACTGTCAATTTTCTTTTTCTGTGAAAGAAATTAAACTACAATCAAGTACAAGATATTATAAAATATACACTGCGTATGTTTCTTTACCTTGTGTCATGCTTGAAGAATGCCAAACTGGATAAATAGTCAAAATTTATTTGGAGAAGGGAAAAAAAAAGGGCAGAGATACGCTTAATATAAGTTACTGTGCAGGGTAATTGCTAGAGAAATAATAAACGGAAATTCAAATTAGCCTTATAAACCAGGAGATTTGATACTCTACCTCCTATTCTACATTAATGTCTTGAGCAATAACTTAGTGTAACGATTGACAGTGCTACAACTTTCTATATTTTGTGAACAATGATTACATTATTCTTCTGAATTTCTCTGGAAAATCCATAAATTATTAAAAGAACTAAGATAAACCATTACAAAATTTTAATTTCCTTTTTCTTTTCTTTTCTTTTTTTTTAAAGAGGAAGGAAGGACAAAATTCATGATATCTATTCCTTGATTTGTATATCACATTGCATAAAAACTTCTTTTTTGGTGAACAGGTATTTTAGAAAAAAAATTAGCTCAGTCTGTTGTCATTTTAGGTCAGTCAGTAATCATAATATTGCAGCAAAATATAGTAATTAAAGAGACATAATCTGTTTAAAGTCAGACTTAGCAGAAGAAATTGATGGAATTAAGATATAAATCAGCATTTTTGGTAATAGTGCACGGATGATGGTCCACAGGTTCACAGTTTGGAATATTTTCCCTGTTTTTTTTACAATATTATATATTTATTCCTGCAAGAAAAAAAAAATAAAACAACAAAAGCACACTACCTTATAGAAGAACAGATCTCCTTTAAGTGGGAATAAAATTGTGATACTTATATCTTAGTCCTTTCAACACTTTTGGTTTATGTAGATTAAAAAAAAAAAAGTTTTACTCAGTGAATATGTCTCTTACTTAAAAAAATATAATGGTACTAAGATGAATAAATATTTAAATGGCTGTATTGAAGCTTAAATATTTGGTGAATTAATATAACTATTTAGACTCCTAAGTGTTGAACTAAATATTAGCTGGTAATACTGTACCTTTTAGTTTTTCAAGAATTGGAACAATAGAAAAACGTAGTTCAAAACTGGTAAAAAATACTGCAATCTCCCAACTAAATTTGATGTCAACCTTACTGGAAAGTTATAGGCATATTCTGGTATCTAAGAAAAGGAGTTATGAATATTTAAATAGTTGCAAATTAGTTATTTCCGTAAAGGGCATTTATAACCCCTTGTAGGGTGACTGCAGTGGCTAGGAATGCCATCTACTTTTTTATTTAACTCCAAAAATATATGGTTTACAATTACTTTTTTCTTAACATTAGAGTCCATGTAGAAGAAGGACAATGAAAAAGGAGATGAGCAATGTACATCAACAACATATTTTAAGATTACTTCAAATCGTATTTAATACATATTTCCTCAGTAATAATTTCCCAACTAGAATAGTAAGGAAAAATTAAAAGTTCTGAGAAAGCTGTGATCTATTTCTTCTTCTGCGAGAAATTACTTAATTAAGAATTTGTTTTGTGGGGACACAAATTCTAAACCACAGTCTGCTGATATATTTTAGTAGGATGCCTGAAATATTTGAAATTTGACAAAGCCCAAGATCATAGACTTTTTTTGTAACCCCTTGTTTTAACTTCTTTCAAGATACTAACTTTTGAAGACTTACACAGCTCTCTACTGTTATGAAACTTAAGGTCATTTTCTGCTTGAATACATCTCTTTGAGGGTTGATGGCTATCCCCATTCCTACTGTTCTTTAGCTATGCTTCATCTGGGCTATTAGGTGACTCTGTCCACACTCAGTGGGAATCCATTGTGTTATTCTTGTACCCTGCTAACAGTGCTGTTCTCCTGAATATACTGTAAAAGATATTCTGCCATCCAGTACTGTCTATTCTGCCCTCTGGTAACAACTCTCCTCCCTCACTATTCACAACAAAGACTCAGTGTGTCTCCTTTCTGGTTTTAATCGCCATTCTGTTCTATTCCTCTACTCCAAATTATTTCATTTCATTCCCCTCTTACCCTTATCATCTCTGCTTTTTATCCTGAACTGCTCTGCTGAGCTCTCATGTTCACAGTTTGTTTCCCTTTGACTCGGCATGGAATAAGGTTCCACCCATCGTCCAGTAGTGAGCAGGGATTGTAGCATGAGCCTGACACGTCTCTCCTAGTCTGCCATTGAAGTGTATGTCCAGATATTTTTGTAGTGGACCATATATTGGATCACATTAAAACCATATCCATCTTCCAACAGGTAGGTCCCTGCTTTTGGTTTGGTTTGTTTTTGTTTCTTTTTTACTTCCTATGGAGGTCTTCAGTTCTTATAAGTTTTTCTTATTTAAAAACAGTCATCAGGAAAGCAGTTTTTTAACACATGGTGTGAATCTTCATAAAGACTGATTTGAGTTATATGGCTTAAGTTCTACTTTTTGTTTTAAAAATACCAGAGAAATATCCAGCACATTTTGGATGGGTTCTGGATAATATATTGCTTAGGTAACTCTTTTTCCATTGATAACAGTTAAAGTATTCTATTTTTCAAGACAGAATTCAAAAAGAATGAAACTCCAAGCAAACATTCTTTTTTTTGCTTGCATGACAATTACACATAATAGCATGCCCTGAAACCTCAACAGTTAAAGAAGTGCCTTGGGGAGTACTTTGGCTAAGAAAGGATAGTATCAACATGGCCACTGTAAACACCACTTGGACAAAAAAAATAGCATTTTTATCTTGGACATCCTGGAAAGGTAGGAGTTTAAGAAAAGGAAGAGAAGATGAACAGAGTGATGCCAAAAAAAAAAAAATCATTAGAAAATACCAAAAGCATGACAGATGTGCTCTTCATAGCATGTGTCTATTGTCAGGTCAGTTATTTTCATCACAGTTTATGGACACCTGAAATGGAGTTCTCAGAAGGGAACATCAACCTAGACACAACACCATGCTGTTGGGCATTTAAATCAGAGGTAGTTCACATTTTGTCAACTTAGAGCTCAGCCAGGATGAGCTCAGCTGAGGTGCATGACCAAGTAGTTATGACAATGAGTGACTTAGATGAACCAGCCTGATCAGCCAGGCAGTTCATGGTTTAATTAATAGTATGTTTTTATTGAAAGTGCTTTCAAAACATTCTAAAATGGCTACCTTCATACAGAGTAATTTAGCAAATTAATAAATATCATGATCTTTGGGAATCTGGCAGACAATAGTAAGGCATTATCTGTATGGCTTCATCCCAGAATTATCCTCCCCCATGCTTTGCTTTGATATGAAAAGAACTTGGGTTATGTGTGCTGCATCTTCCTTATGGTTTAAATGTGAATGTCACATTCAGATAAAAGGAAGGGAGAAATTAAGTTTAAGTGGTTATTTTCTTATCATATATTAAACTGATGTAAATGCTTTCTTTTTTTCTCCCCAAAAATAACTATTATCACTGGTTTTTTTTCTCTTCAAAGATGCTGTATGTCCTCTATTATTTAAAGCTCTCATTATTTCATAGCTTATATTTTTTCTTAAGAAAATGTTTTCTCCCTTCATACTCAGGAAAGATATTCAATGTGAATGCATAAAGGTCCCTAGTTGCCTAACAATCTATTGAATTAACATAGCACTGGGCAGATCTGTAAGAGTTACAGTTTCATATGGAGAGATTTACATTTGTAAATCAGCATATGAAATGGATTGGAGGTTTAGTAGTGACAGTGGTAAATTCAGAGAGAACAGATTAGCCACCAGTGATTAGAAGTGAGTAGGTCATTGTACAATGCCATTGTTGTTGCCTCAGGCATTTTAAGGTCAGTGGAATCATACTGGTCTTCTTACTTAGCAGTTATATTAACTCTTCAGCATAGTTGTGTTTGTAATTTCAGTAAGATGAAATGTGGCATTGCACTAAGGCACTAAGGCTTTTTTTTTTGGGGGGGGGAACTTAATTTTTGATTTAGCTATTCATGATTACCAGGGTTAAAAATGTGAAAGTTATTTCAAGTGAGAATTTTCTAATTACTATTAATTGGATTTCATTATGCTTTTGTCTACTAAATTAAATAACTCAATTATAGAATAGAATCTCATGTGACTGTGATGAATTTGATTCTAAATCTTCTTTGCAACAAACTATACAGTGATTTCCTTACATTTCTTATTAAGCAGTCTGCTAATCAGACCATTAAATACTCTAGAGACCATTTTCAGATATTTATTAAATATTTTGTTATCTCTTTTGTAATGTTGTTTTTTGATCTCTCCTGCTCCTTCTCTCCACTGCTTTACAACGTCACAAGTAGAAATGGTCCTAATGTTGTGATGAAGGGCTGAAGAACATTTTATGTTTTATACCATGTGAGTGTATGCAAGCTGTGATATTCTCTCTTCTTTTCAGGACTAAATTTCAGTTACACAGCAAATTGAATTGCAAAAATCTTGCCTCAGTGACCCTGAGAGTTCATTATGTTTTTGAGTGCCTAACTGTATCCATCTTTCAAGTACTTGTCAATGCCATGTAGGCATATAAGTGTATGTACATATATATATATATATATATATATACACCTTTCTCCATCACTTCATATTGTTTTATTTTTTGACTTTTTAAAAATATCATCTTCATATAGAAAGATGTAATTCTAGAGTCAAATATGCAGTGATACCTCTTCCCACAAAAATGTTCAGCCTAATATTTGCTGTAGTATCACAGCAACTTATCACTTTTTTCCCAGTTATGTTCAGAATAGTAGCTGGAAAGTCAGCAGAAACAAGAGCAAAGGATTTTGGGAAGTGTTCTTTGATTTCTGGTCCTCTGAAATTTCTTCCTCAGCATTGCTCTCATGTGTTTTGGCCAGCTAACAGAGAAATAGAAACAAGACTTTTCTTGGCTGGATTCAAAGAGAAGTCTGACTTCATAGGATTTCAATAAAAGAAATAAAAATACTGTAGCATAACTCAGATCATCTGTCCAAAAATGCCTTTGATATAAATAAGCCCTTTCTGAGGCTTTAATATCTTTCAATCAAGCTTTAATCTGGGAATATCATTGGATGGGAAGAAACTGAGAGAATACTTAATACTCCCTTCTCAGATATGCTGGATTAAACCAACTAGCCAAATTTGTTTTTTGTTTTTTCCCTTCCAAATGGCTAGAAAGTTCCTCAGGTGTACTGCAATCTATGTACATCTCTGAATCTCAGATGAAAAGAAAAAAGTGCAACCTTCTTTTACACACACACAGGGGGGAAAAAAAAAGAAAAAAAGAAATAGTGGTATAGGAGTTTAGGTTGAATAATTTGTCTTCTTCTAAAATATAGGGCAGATTTGATTATGCCTTGTAACTCTTTTGTATGTTTGACTTTCATTGAATGTGAGTAATGTAATCATATTTTGATGGTGAAATACATTAAATGTACTTTAATGCTTGAATCCTGATTTTTTTTACTAACAGTTTTCTCATCCAGAAAATTACACAAAACCTTGGATTGATTTATTTACATGTGGGGTTATCTGAATTATTCAATGTGAATGAATTTTTTTTCTCTGTCTAGCATGCAAGGTTGGTTAGAAATTTCATTCTGTTAATGACACTGGTAATAACTTCAATAAGAGAGTGCTCTTCAGTATAAGACAGTGCTGAGGAAAACCCACCAATTTTAAATGAATCAGTGATTGGCTACTCAGTAGTCTGATTGCTATATATTTAGTTTAGCAGTATTTCCAGGCATATCTTTCTTTGTATTTCTGTCATTATTCCTTGCTATAGCTCTCTGAAACACTGATCAGAGCCTTATGCTCTGTTTCAACCTACTTTATATTTGCTTGATTTTTTGCATGAGATTCTCATCTTTCTGCCTTTCACTCTTTAGGTAAGCAGAATAAAACAACAGCAAGCAGTCATTTCAGTCCATCAAGAACAGAAAGATATCTGACATTAATAACTTTCAATGAGATGAAAAGCAAAGACTATTCCATGTATATGGCTGTATCAGCTTTTCATGGTAAGTTTTTGACAGTGGACAGATGAGAGTGGCTTCTGTGAGAAGCTTCTGGAAGCTTCCTCTGTGTCTCAGAGCGCCAATGCCAGCTACTTGAGAGGGACTTGCCATTGGCCAAAGGTGAGACCATCAGTGATGGTGGGTAGAGCCTCTAGGATTACTTATTTAAGAAGATGAAAAAACCTTGTGCAATAGCAAATGAAGCTGGAGAGAGGAATGAGATTATGTGAAGCAGCTCTGCAGGCACCAAGGTCAGTGAGAAAGAAGGGGTAGAACGTGCTACAGGTGCAGGAGCAGAGATTCGCTTACAGGTGGTGGTGCAGCTGTGCAGCTGAAGTTCATGGAAGGCTACCGTAGAGCAGAGATGCAACTACAGCCCCTGGAGGAGCTGTGGCTGGAGCAGGTGGATACACGAAAGATGTCTATGAATGCATGGGAAGCCTGTGCTGGGGCAGAGTACTGGCAAAACTGATGGACTCATGGGCAGAGGAGCCCATGCTAGAGTAGGTTTGCTGGCAAGATTTGTGACTCTGTGGAAGGGACCCATGTTAAAGCAGTATGTTCCTGAAGTGCTTCACATCAGCACTTCATGAAGAACTGCAGCATATGGGAAGGACTCACACTGGAGAAATTCATGGAAAACTTTCTCCCACGGGAGGGACTCCCCACTGGAGCAGGGAAAGAGTGTGAGGAGTCCTGCCCCTGAATGGAAGGAGCAGCACAACAACATGTGATGATCTGACCACAGCCTCCATTTCCTGTTCCCATGTGCCACTGTGGGGGAGAAGATAAAGAAAATTGAGAGTGAAGTTCATCTCATGAAGATAGGAGGGGTGGTGAGATGTTTATGATTTGTTTTTATTTCTCATTATGCTACTCCAGTTTGATTGGTGGTAGATTAATTTCCTCAAATCTGTTTTGCCCATGTTGGTAATTGGTGAGTGATCTGCCCCTGTCCTTATCTTGAACCATGAGCTTTTCATTTTATTTTTCTTTTCCTGTCCAGCTGAGGAGGGAAGTGATAGAGCAGTCTTGTGATCACCTGGTATCCAGACAAGGTCAAGCCCCCCACAACAAGCTTTTAAAAATCAGATGCTTCAGATCTTCTTAGGGGCTAATAGTTGAATTCTACACCTCGACACCTTCATGGCATTCACATTTCTTGCTAGCCACACTACCACAACTTAATTCCAGTACTACATCAGTATGTACTATTGGAGTTATGCTGGCATAAAACTGTAGTTAGACAGTGGGGACCCAGCTAACACAGCTATTGGTAAATTTAAAATTTAAAATTTAAGCAAGGAAAGAGAAAAATAAAATGCAAATTAAAAAAAAAATGAGGGAAAAAAAGAAGTAGTAAAGATGCAATCTTATGTTTACCTAAACATTTTTGCTTTTTTTCTTTAACTGTTACTGCATAGTAGATTTAGGGAAATTAACATACCCAAGATTTGAATTTTTTAAGTCATTACTTAACAAATGCAGCTCACAGCTGTGTGTATGCTCATCTTCTTTAGTCCTCTGTCTAGTCTAAGAAGGATTTGAGACAGTTATCATAGAACTATAGAATATCTCAAGTTGGAAGGGACTCATAAGGACCATTCAGTTCAATCCCCTGCTCCTTACAGGACTGCCTAAATCGAAACCATATGACTAAGAGCATCAAGATGTTTCTTGAACTCTTTCAGAGTGTGGCACTATAATCACTTCACTGGGGACCCTGTTCCAATAACTAACTACCCTCTTGGTGAAGAAATTTTTCCTAATGTCCAGTCTGAACTTGCCCTGATGAAGCTTCATCTCATTTCCTCATGTCTCATTGCTGGTCAACAGAGAGAGGAGCTTAGCAGCACCCACCTTACTGTCCTCCTTGAGGAAGTTGTAGACCATGATGAGGTCATGCCTCAGCCTTATTTTATGACTCATTAACAAAAGGATTCAGTTCATGTCATAATTCTGGAAGCAAAAAAATTACCTCAGGAATATTTAAATCCAAGTTGAAAATCAGGACACTAACTTGCACTGGGAATTCTGCCAGAACCAGAGGCATCTACTAAAGAATGTATGATAACAGAAAGTGTTAACATTCATCAGTGGAAGGTTACAGGTCAAAAGAAAAATTAAATTAGGGTGCCAGAGGCACAAAGGATGCAGTAGAACAAGACTGACATTACAAAGGGAGCATAAAAAAAGAAAATACAAAGGAAAAGAAGTAATTAGTATGAGTTTACAAGAGACACAAATCTTTATTAAATATCATTATGCATAACATCACATTTGCTACACATTTTTTTGTTAAACAAATAACAAGGAAAAGACAAAAGAAAATATCAAATAGTACTATTGAAAATAGTTCAGGGGGAATATGCTGGAAACATTTAATATCAAAGGTGTGAGAAAATAAATATAACAATTTACTCTGAAAAATATTATTATCCTGCCAGGAGCAGGGACTTGGACTAATGACCCTTAAGGGTCCCTTCCAACTTGGGATGTCTTCTGTTCCCATGATGCTTTTATATACTATTATATGTATACTCACAGTTTTTCTGAAAAAAACCCTATTTTTAATATTGCTTAATAATATTGGAAATGAAAAAAATAAACATAAATGATAAATTATTTGTAAGTGCTATAAAGAACTAGAATACAAGTTGCAAAAGAGAGTTCATAAGTAGTTTACACAAATAACACGCCTAGCTACAAATACCAAATTAAGCAACAAACCATATTCATAAGAAAGCACTGAAACTCTTGAGAAAACTCTTGGCATGAAATAAGCAAATATGGTACTTAACTTTCATTGCAATAGAAAAACTGAACCTGAAGTGTCAGAAACTCATGAAGAGTTCAATGGCCTGCATGTTATCATGTACATTCTGATGCTAGTTAAACAAAGTTTTGAGAAGGGAAAGAATGCTAACGTTTTAAACAGCAGGAATATGTCCCCAGGTTTTAAAGGAAGTAGCACAAGAGGTCACTTATGTAGTTATATGTTTAAATTTTAATAATATTTATGATAACACTGGAAGATATGTGAGAAAAAAAATCTTCTGAGTACTGCAAACAATTGTTTATTTGGTCTGGTGGAGAATCAGACACTAAGGAAGGGAAAGGAAATAACAATCAAGAATGTTGTGATCAATAATAGCTACTGTTGTGCTTCACAGAATAATGATCTGGAGAGAGGGAGTAAACAGCCTGTAATTGAAAATCACTGATTATCTTAGAGATAAAAAAAAAAAAAGTTCCAACAGAAACATCATCAAGAAGGTTGAAAAATTGACTAGGAAAAAAGTAATATGTCCTTTTGTGTGTGTGTATAGGGGTGTACAAGGACAAAAAAAACCCACCAAAACCAAAAAAACCCACCAAAACCCAAAACCACAAAACCCCAAAACCTAAAACCAAAACAATCAAGTATGAGAAAAATCAACAACCTTCCTAAATCCCCCCAAAACCCCCCAAAAAGCTCTTTCACCTTGTAAGATAAGATTTCCAGTGACACCAAGGAGTCAGAAACTGGATTTCCACAATGGTGGTAAAAATTAAGAAAGTTAAATTTAAAGTTTCTCTCATAATTTCACTGAATTTAGTTTTCCATTGTATAAAACTGAATATTGAAATTCCAGTCTCCACTTGGAGTAGAGGATGAAACAAATTATGCTGGAAAATAGATATTTTCCTGATCTTGAACTTGCTGATATGTCCACTTGCTCTCACCAACTCTGTTTTCCAATTCATTAATAACTTCTGTAATGCACTCCAGTCTCTCCAGAACAGGAAGTTTTGCCAGAACTTTAAGACTCAAGGAAAGTATAAAATAAGAGTACTGGAGAGAGGACAACTGAGGGATCCAAAACTTGTACACATAATGAGACTGTTTCATGCCCGGCAAATTCTTTTGAAATCACATCACAAGTTTTGCTTTGACTCTTGGATTTGGGAAGATACAATACCAAGAGGTTAAAGTAATGGAACTGAGCATCACTTAAGGATCTGACAATACCAAATTAAACCAAACTCTTCTAAACAGTGTTTGGTTAAAGCAGGTCTAAGAGATTTTGGAGCAGTAGCACAGAAACTAGTCTCGAGCACCTTTAACAGTAATGTGCAGTACAATGGGATAAGACTGAAAACAATAGATGACTGACAGCAGTTTTCTTTTTCTCAGTGCCATGTGTTTTCACTCTGTGTAAATATGATATGACAAATACTCCATATCATCAGGAACAGAACTTTCTTCATCATAATAAAGGAAAGGCTGTTCCCTGTACACTTTCCTTCCTCTGACATATTAGAAAGGTGACAGTGCATATTCCATGGTAGATTCTGCTTGCCTTCCTTTCCATTTGTTTTATTTTTATTTTTACTCACAGAATTCATTGGTTAATTGAGATATTTTGCTGGTGTTTTCCCTGAAACAGTATAAGCATAACACTCAATTATAGCATAATGAGTCTCAGTTTGAAAATATTGGAAGAAGAAATCTGAATTAACCATGGGCAAGAACTGCCCTTCACTATGGCTGATTAGGATATAACTATGATTTACTATGTTTGGCAGTAGGATTTATACACCAAGCTACCATTAAAATCTTATGATGTGAGATCTCAGGAGTCAGCACATTAGTCTTACTAATGTTATAACTTCAATAAGCATAAAATGAAGACAAGGTCTTGAAGTTCAAGTAAAAGTTTCTTCCAAGGTACTTAAAACAGAAACTTAAAAAAAAAAAATGCAGGCTAATCTTTTCTGAAAGTTTATCACTGGATGAAGTTTGATTATCATAAGATATATAACATTTTGGTCTTGACCATGTTTTATGGACTACAGATTAACTACAGACTAACTACAGACTAATCTAGAAAGTACTTCTGAGTTTATATTCCTGAATAATTCAATTTTAAAATTCATTCTCCACTCATTTGTTTGAGAAATTTTTTACATTTCTGATGATTATCCTTTGGTTCTTGCTGTGGCCTCAGTAAAGACAGTAAAGAAGTACTGCAGAAGACAGTAAAAGCTACTCAATAAGAATGTGACAGTGAATTATTATATTAATTATTGGCTCAGACCAACTCAAGTGTTTGCATGGTGGGGAAGGGACAGGTCGAAATTCACAAAGATGGAGTAGTGCCCTGTTTCATAACCCAGCTCTCTTGCTTCTTGGGCTCCTTGCTCCTGGAGCAGCTGTCAGTCACTGGCACACCAGGAGCACTCCCATACCACACACAGGTGCCTCTAAACCAGCCCCAGAATGGCTGGCACACTGGAAGCTCCACCTTGTGGGGTGTGGCCATAGGGGGCCAGAGTAGAGAAAACCAGCACCATTTTGTCAGTGTGTGGTCATAGCCCTGCCTTTTTCTGGAGTCCTGGCAGCTGGATCTACACTGGACCTAGGATGGTAGCTATAAGTCTTTCTTTTTTTTTTTTTTATCTCTTTCTTCTTGTCCTAATCTCTTTTCCTGATATTTGTGTAACATAATCTGAATAGGTTGGATTTTGCTAAGGTATATGGATGGGTTAGCATAAACTAAGTCATTGCTTTGTGAAATGCTTTATTTTGGTTGAATGCTGCCCTTTAAACTTTTGCCAAGTTGCCTTATTTTCCAAAGTTTGCCAGTAAAAGAGTGTTTTTGACCTCCTGAGAAAAGTGTGCAGTGTCTTCTTCCATGAGGTCTCCCAAGGTATAAAAGAACTGAAAGCCCTTTCAATAGATCTGGTGAGTGGACTTGTGGAGATCTGCATATTTTTAAAGTAAAACCCCTTTGGTGAACTCACAGCTTGAACCTGATGTCTCACATTTTCTGGCATAGTTGTAGCAGGATACCTTTGAGACATAAGAGAATTTCTTTAGTTTGGGGATAGCTGCTTGCCACAGATGACAGGAGAAACCTATATTGGTAGAAGCCACTTTCTCCAGCAGTAATATGGCAGCAAGAGAAAATGCTCAACTGATCCAGAAAGTGACTACCACATCAACAGGACTACGTCCACAACTTGAACCAAGAAACATCGAAATTGCAACTACCAAGCCTTGTTGCTGGATCCAACGGGTGTCTTACAGATTCTTCCAGTTGTCTGGAGGGGTCTGCAGCCCTGCTCTGATTTCCCATACAAGCACTGCAGCCTCAATCCAGCACCATGCAGGCATCTGCCAGTATTGAATTCCACCTATCTGCCATTTCCTGCCAACACTGACTCTACAATTGTTCCTGTCAGGTTTTCTGAGCATTGGGGAAGTGAAACACATGGAAGGCTGGCCATCTTGTCTCTGTCCTATGACCACATGTGTTTTTTCCAGGTGGGAAAGGCCAGCTGCCATCCTGATTTGGTCCAGTG
>JAWWLZ010000082.1:135355311-135377218 GCA_035041345.1 Poliocrania exsul | reverse complement strand
TCAGCTGTTAGCTAGCTCAGCCCAGCTCAGGTCACCTGACAATTTTTCAGGCCTAGTCTGAACTCCAAAACCCAAACCCAGGCCCATCTGGCTGAACCTATGACATCCTGGAACAGGTTGCCCACAGAGGCTGTGGAGTGTTCAGCCTGGGACATATTGAAAACCATCCTAGTCACAGCCCTGAGCACCATGCTGTAATTGCCTAGATTGATTCACAGGCACCCCCTTCATTTTGTGATACTGTCATCATTATTTTTATTGCTGTTTTTCTGCTCCTAATAAAAGTGCTGTGAAATACGAGCAAGATCCTTCCCCTGTTCTATGAATGTAGGAAAGTTATTCAGTCTCTAAAGCACAGGCAGATGACACTAGGTCTACTAATAGCAGTTATTGTAAATAAAAGAGAGAAGTAAAATGATAATTTAAAACTGAATATCTACTCAAAGCATATTGTTCTTCCCTGTATTTCCTGAGACATTTATTTCTAGAGTTAAGCCTGAGCAATTCTTAAATCGTTTATTAGAACTGGAGGAAATATTTGATGTATACTATTTTTATGCTTAATAAAGCTATCAACAACAAGGCAAACAACTCTTTATTCAGGTCACACATTGAACAGCAAATAGGCCAACTATTTTAAAATCATATACTTCTTTAAGATTATTATTATTAAATATTGCCTAAAGTTACTGAATTCTGATTTTGTTATAAACAGTTGAAGCATTTCAGTTGATTTATATCTGTATGTTTGTAATCTAGGTGTCAAAAGAAAAATTCCTTCTACTAATCTGAGACAGTAAAAATAGAACTGTTGGTGTCTCATGTTCTTCAAAGTATATCTAGTATGGGCTATGGTTTATATTTGGTCTAAAAGTGGTGTTGATAACACAAGGGTATTTTAGTTATCACTGAGTGGTGCTTACACAGCATCAAGGTCTTTTCTGTTTCTCATCTCACCCCACCAGTGAGGAGTCAGGGGGTGCACAAGAAATTATGAGGGGACACAGCCCAGATACCTGACCTCAACTGACCAAAGGATATTCCATAACATATGGTATCATACTCAGTATATAAAGCTGGGAGAAGGCGGCAGAAGAGTAGGGGTGTTTGGAATGGTGGCCTTTGTCATCGCAAGGAACCATTCTGTGTGATAGAGCCCTTTTCCAGAGCTTTCCTGGAAATGACTGAACACCTGACTTCCCATGGGAAACAGTGAATTAATTCCTTGCTTTGTTTTGCACAGCTTTTGCATTACTTATTAAACTGTGTTTATCTCAGTCCATGAGTTTTCACAGTTTTACCTTTCTGATTTTCTCCCCCATTCCACTGGGGAAGGAGTGAGCAAGTGGCTGTGTGGTGCCTGCTTGCTGGCTGGGGTTAAACCACAACACCACTTAATGTGAGATAATAGATTTTACATTCTTCAACCTAAAAAAAACCAACAAAAAAGAAACAAACCAACAAAAAACAAACAAATAAACAAAATAAACAAAAAAATAAAAACCAAACTCAAACAAAAAACATGTGGGAAGGAAATGTTCAATATATACTTGCCTGAATTACTTTCAATTACTAGATGATTAACATAAATGCCAGGGCCATGAATGATGAAAAACTTCACAAAAATTTTCCTCCCAACATATTAAAAGCCAGAAGATTTCTGTAGTCATACAGGGGTTCAGAAATAGAATAATGTTGCCTCCAGTGAATAACTTCCTGTTTTTTTTAAAGCAGTCTCTACCATTGTTCATACCACATGTAAATAGAAAGGATTTCTATAAAATTTGAATATGTAGTGTGTACTTATTTTTAGTAATACTACACTAATATGTATGTAAATAATCTGACCTGTTCAAAATTTAAGATATGAGCTGCAATTTCTCTGAGACATCAGAGATATCTGAAAAGAATCATTCATGTTAAGTGCTTTTATATTCACAAGTACAAATTGGTTTTGACATTTTAATGAAAAGGTTGTTTTTGACATTTTAATGAAAATTGTATTCTGATCATCTTCTGAATAATCCTATATTTTATCCCAACAATAATTATTTGTAATATCAAGTTCCAAAGTAATTGATTTAAAAATTTAGGGTTCTTTCAAAAATTAAACTACTTGTTCCATCACTTTGGTTATATTTGAAGCATGCTGCAATTCATCAGTCTTTACTGTAATTTCTTAAGTGTTAACTGGTACTAACTACAAAGGCTTCAGAAAACCAAGAAAACAAATTCTGAGATTAGAAACTGAATATATAATTTTGTTTGCTTAAAATACAACACAAGGAAATGTAGACATTGGCACATGAGACACTGTTCAATGGTGGACTTGGAAGTGTTAGGTTAATGACTGGACTTGATGACTTTAAGCATCTTTTCCAAACTTAATGATTCTATGTTTCTATGATTCTGTAATTCTAGAACCATAGACAGTTCCTTCTTAATGTAGCCAGTTGCTATGTATATCAGTTAAAAATAGAACACACAGTCACACAAAGGTTTAAAAAAACTTTGAAATCATAAGAAAATGCAGATTTGAGCCCTTGTTGAATTTCTTGACCTTTTGTAATTATATTCTATCTTTCATTATTTCCATCAATTACAATACTTTTTTTTTTCCACCAAAAGCATTGGAGAAGTTAACTTTTCAGCACAGCCATTTGAAAGAAATGAAGGACTTTCTGACCTCAAAGAATACATTATACAACAGAATACATTACAGGACAATTTAACACTCTCTGACCAGTTTTGTCTGATCTTGTTTAAATAACAGGAAATTAAACATTTAAAAAAGTGCAAAAAACAAAACACCATACAGTGTAGTTGTTTCACTATTTTCCATGCCATCCCTGTCCAGTTAAGTCAAAGCTTTTTCATCTGTAATGCAAGTTAACAACAAGGGGTTTTTTAAAAAAACTGACCTAACACAATTTTGATATGGCATTTGTATCCTACAGAGACTGTAACACTCAAAAATATCTGAACACAGTGTACATACAAAGGGAAAAATTATATTATTTAACTAGAAATAGGAAAGTAGAAGATAGATATATATCAGGACAGGAAACTTAAAAAAAGACCATACAGGAAGTCTGCAGAAAGAAAGAAAGACGTATTGTGAATAAAAATCCTACAGGCATCCTTCCTTTGTTTCTCTCTGTTCTGTGTATTTTTATTTTCTATGCATTGACACCAAACATGTCCATCACACCTTAAAATCACTGACTTTTTCTCCCAGTTTTCTGTATGAAGAAAGAATTTTCTAATATTTATTATTTCTTCCACCTACAGTGTTTAGTGAGATCTATGTCATTCATCTGTTCCATTTTTTTCTCAAAAAAAAAAATGCTTCAGTTGTTTTTTCAAATCCTCTATTGAATTCTGCTGTTTATTTCTTTCCTGTCTTCGTAGACAATACTTAAAATAATCCAAAAAAACCCCCCAAAACCGAACCATGCCTGACTCACTCTTTTCTGTAGACATAATAAAACCCCCTTAAAATAATAATCAACTTTGTGCCAGGATGAGTTGCAGAGAAACTTCTATTTCTATATCTTCTTAAAGTATTCCAGTACTTAAATGGTTATCCCTGGAACTTTTTATGAAATTAAGCTATAAATTTTCTTTAATATTTAATTTTTTTAGCTATTCTGTGGTAAGTACATTTATTGCAAAATCTGCTAGTGACAAAGAAGATATGCCTTTACAATGCAGAACCAAGAACAAAGGTAGAAGATAATGACATTTTCTAATCAGGAAAAAGCTCTCTGAATCGTTGAACCAAGGGTTGTAAAATCAAGTCCATAAGTGAAAAGTTTGGAACCCGATTTTCTAAAACGGAGATATCAGTGACTGCCACTGTATTTCTGAGAACAACTGTGAAAGTCAATGTTAAAATTCTGTCCCCATATAAAGAAGATGACTCACTATAAAGTGAATAATATGGTTGTTGACTCATCCCATCTGTGCCTCAAATCTAAAATGACTGCCAAAATCAGCACACAAGTTCATCCATAGTTGCATTGTATCCTGTGTTTTTCTGTTTACACTATAGTTTCAGAGTATATGGTCTGTTTGTTTAATGCACGTGTCATATAGAGTGGTGCTTCTGAGACAAGCAATGGACTCCGAACTTTCAAGACAGCCCTTGTGGCATGCAGACTAAATCAGCATTATAAATGATCTAAGAATAGACTTATAGGTGCATCTTGCTAAAATAATTTTGTCATTATTTGTAGAATATCACAAGTATTTCATTGCCCTCTGGGAATTGTCTGGGCTCACCTTGTTCAGAGCTGGTTTTTACTTCTTAAAAAAAATTTCTAACAGTTAAGTGATTCTTGATTAGCTTGTCTGAGGTTTCTCTCTCTGATTATCAAATATGGCAAAGTTCAAACAAAACCAGCTAGTCACTTCATAACAAGTAATAGGGTTTCATGTTAATTGGAGTTAGTGGAGGCTTTTGCTCAATAAATACTAAAGTCAAACATTAGCTTGCGATGAATGAAAAGCAAGTAGGCTGTAATAAAAATGTCCATGACAGGAGCTCCACAGAGATTCTGAGACAGAGGAGCAAGAGACACCACCATGAGAATGACTTCTACAAAGGGAAGATTTCACACTAAATTCTCCTGTGACACCCCATCACCTCTCTGCTTGGGAAAGGCTGTTTCCATTGACCATGAAATCCAGAAAAAAGAGTGGAAGGATGAGAATAAATATTAGAGAAAAAGGGTAGCTATTGGGTACAGGGTTTTTTTTCTATAACAATTTTGAGGTTATTACTGTTATTAGTGAGTCTTTTTTGTAATAGTTTGAGTGTTGGAATTACTGGAACTAGACTAGGAGGAACTGCTTCTTGTGTTTTGATTCAACTGTGAATATTTTAATAAGTAAAACAATAAATTCCTAGCTTCATATGTGTATGGCTTGTTTCCTTATTATGTTAAAAACGATTATAAGTGTAACAATGATTACTAGGCAAAGGTTCAGGTATTTTCCTAGTGAAAAACTTTGCATATCAAAGTATGTTCAGAATTTTGGCCAGGGTCTATCTAGAAGGAAGCTATTTGTGATTATTATTTAATTCCTCTTTCTTTTTGTGCATATTTACACCTGAAAATGACACATTGTATATTTTCTCTAAGAAATATAATTTATTTATTTATAGGTAGATAGTTTTGTTTATCTCTAAGAGATAAGGTAGATTTTCAAGGTTTTAATAGCACTACAAACATGCCATGGCACTTAAATCATCTGCATTTCAGTAAACTGGAAGTGAAAGAATGCACAGAGACAGGAGTAGCCTTGGAGAGGGCATATAAGGTTTGTTTTCTTCTTTTCTAAGGAAGAAAATAAGAAAGTTAGAAGAGCTAATGAGGAAGTTAGAAGAGCTAAGAAAAAAATCTGAGGTGATGGAATTATATCAAAGGGAAAGGGAAATGGTAAAGAAGACTTAATCTTGCATATAGATGGATATGACAGGGAAAAGAAAGAGAAGTCTTCCTGTGGATAAAGTACAAGAAAAATAGATGAGGAAACTGATATATTAGATGGTGATACTTAAGTTCATGGAAAAGTCAACAAATGCCATGTGACTGGAGAATGGGCATCAAGGATGGCAGATGCTGGAGTTATGCTGAATGTAAAGATAATGGAATATAGAAGAAATAAAGGGAAGAACAGATTAACATGGAAAGCCAAACAAGCCAACAAAGCATTACATCACAGATGCTTCACAGTAGGATCAAGTACATAAATTAAAAGGCTTTTGTCACTACTAAAACTGAGTGTATTAAAATTCCATGTAGTAATGCAAAATAAAGGACAAATCTCCAGGAGGTTTAACAGCAGAAAGTGTTGGGGGAAAAAAAGGAAGAATTGGAAAGTAAAAAAGTAAACACTGATAAAAAAATGGACAGATAATAATTACTGGATAAAATAAAGGATGGAACAGTTAAAAATTCATGGATAGAGTATAATAAGAAGACTAGCCAGGAGTGTATGAATAGGATGAGCTGCTGGTCAAAAAAAATCACCGGGGCAGTAGAAAAATCAGAGGATAAAATGTTGAAGAGTGAAAGAAATGAGTATGACTAAGAATCACAAAGGAAAAATTAGAGTAGAGCAACATTTGTGACATGAATATACAATTTGAAAATCACCTTCAATTAGGATGGAAGATAAGAGTCTTCACTCATGTACCTTCTCTCAGAGTGAAAGTCCTCCCATATACCAGCTTGGTTGGATGTAATAAGTGCTTCTTCTTTAAAAACTTTGGCAAACAAAGCAAGCACGTTTGATATGTATAGGAGTTTTGCATGCGGCTAAGAGTCAAAAGTACACTTAGAGTGCAAAAACAAAACTGATTTAGGAAAATTAGTTCAAATTTTCCCGGCACATTTAAGATCTCTAAGTTCAAGGTTTGTAAACAGGCAAGTTAAGGTCCAAATTCTGAATAAAACACACACACAGATAAACATATTCAGAACTCAGAGACATGTTTGACAGAAAGTCAAAATCAGGAACGTGGATGTACAGGAATATATATTTTGTTATAGGGTTCCTTGAAAATACTTGCTGATAAGCTGGTGTTTTAGATGATAACAAAAGAAACTATTTCTTTAGTTCTTTGTAAATTTAGCAACTCTTAATTTCATCAGAAAGGGTATCACCCCAAAATTTTACTGACAAACTGGCCTGTTAGAGTCTGGAAGATTACCCAATTACAATTTTAAGAAATTTGCAGCAAAGGTGATTGACTAAAATTCTCAAAGGATTTGGAAAAGAAAAGATAAGAGCATTTCAATTTCTAATGCAGGTAAATTGAGGAGAATTATATATATTCTTCACTGTTGTGTAGAGTAGGCAAAGTTCCCTTCTTTCTCTCTCTGGCCCTCTTTCGCTTTCTTCCCTCCTTCACTATTCTGTATGCCAGTCTCATGCTTATATGATAAACATTATATTAACCCAAATTAACCAAAATGTGCTCTTAATTTAGAAGCTCTATTTTGGGGGATATTAAGAGAGAATCAAAATTTCTGTTAATCCTGAGCTGAGTCCAGGAAGTAGCAGATGGTTTCTTTTCCCAGGAAAAAAGAAGGGGTTCCAGAGAACCCCTTCTGTGGAAACCTCATGCAGATCAGGATTACCAGAAGCTAGCAGCTCTTTAGGAGCTAACAGCTATTCCTAGCTCTGTCTAGGTACTGGGAATAGTCCACATAAGGAAACTCTATTATCATGCCTGAACAGAAAATTGTTTGATCATGCATTCCCATGCTATGGCCATCACAGCTATTGAGAACCTTGAACCAGAAAAGGAGATTGTCCAGCTGATTCAGAAGCCTTTGAAATTGACTGCTGAGTAAACTAATTTTTTCTTTATTACTAAGAGCTCCCATCCACCTCATCCTTAAGCATGGATGGACATATGTTATTGTTCAACTCGAGCAGCTTCAGATCTGTACTTCTTCTTCAGCCTCTGTCTCTGTGAGTCAGTGGATCACCTGGGCAGAAGCAGGAAGCTCTCCTTAACAAATGTAAGCATGATTCAGTTGTTTCAAGTAAAAATTCTTACAACCCTGAAATGTACAAATGACATACCAGTGGCCTTTGAAAGCAAGTTCCATATTTTACATAACTTTCCTATAACAGACTTTCTATACTTTGATAAGAAGGTATCAGCCTATCCAGTACATGACATATTGCTCATGCCTAGTTTAAACATTGAAATACAGTCATTAATATGAATACACTAATCAGACATTTTAATATATAGAACAGAGGAATTGGAAGTATTCTGAAACACTGCCATCTTGAGATACTTAAAAGAAGAAAAGCAGAGATTTTTCTGTCCTACATATGCAAGAAAAAAGCGCTAATGTTTTATATTTCTCTTCCTAATGTATGCCATTTTATCCTTGTTAAGTTTCTCAATACTACCTCAGCAAAATGAATGTAATTTTTGTTTAAAGTAATTTACTCTCCTGTTTAATGGCTGAAATATATTCTGACATTTCTTGAGAAAAAAGAGAACCCCCAAAACTTTTAGAAGATTACTCTTTTTTCTTTAAGATTACATTTACAGAAGTTGAATTTGATTATGACATGCATTAATTTGGTTCCTTAAAAATATATATTTTTTTTTCTTCTAATAATTCAGAGGGAAAAGCAGGCAAAATTGTTTATGTTTTTGCTTGTTGGTTTGTTTGGGGGTTTTCTGGTTGGTTTTTTGTTTGTTTGTTTGTTTTTTTTACAACTGAAGTCAGAAGAAAACTGTTGCTTACCATGAAAGACAGGATGTTTCACAGTAAATCACAAAATGAAGTATCTCACTTTCAGGATATTTTGTCCCTTCAAATTCATAGTGTATTCCAGCACATGGAAGTACAAAATATGCTCTGCCATCCTACTTCAAATAATGAAAATGCCAGTAATTTCCATCACAATGGAAATACTGTTTTACTGTCTTTGTGTTTCTATAATTTCAATTATTGAAAAAAGTTTATTTCCTATTAATAATGTTAACATCCAGCCTTTGTTTGCAGTTTAAACTGCTTACCAGTTTTATACTAAATATATTGCAATGATTTATGTAATGTCTTGTTTACATCATAATGTAATGTGCGAGCATCACCTGCTGAGATATAACCAACATTGGCTTGGAATTGTTTCTTATAAGCACTCTGTCAAGAAAGCACATTATTTTAGGGACATGAAGATACTTTATTATAGGAAAGTACAGAGAAAATAAATAATGTAATGCCATCTATAAAGTTTAAATATATGTATATTGGGGTATTGCTTTTGGCAGGGTCTGATCATAAATAACTAGAATATAACATGAAACCTTCATCAGTAAACTTGAAACAGACATCTCAGGAAGGAACAACAATTATGACAAAGAAAATGTCCTGTCTTTAGAAACCAAGCTCAGTTAAACTGTCATTTGTATCACCTTATGAAAGGGGATCAAAATGTCTTGGCTAAAATTAAAAAAAGAAAAAAAAAATTTTTCTAGCAGTCAACTCTTCCCTTATCTGACATGTTTTAAGTGTCAGTAGGAATGGAAACTATACATAAATTTGATCTTACAGACAGGACCTCACTGTCATGATCAGAACATGGTTGGCAAGTGCACTCAAATCTCTTACTGTCAAACAGTTTTTGATAGTTCCCTGACCTTTTGCAGTCTTATAGGTTAATAATCTTGATTGCTTGTACTCTACCAATAATCACAAACATGAATATTATTCTAGAGCAGCCATGTAAATGTCTGAAGTGGCTACAACATATTCAAATAAATAACAGTTTTCTTTTAAAAAAAGGTGTGAAAAGTATCTATTAAGAAAAAGAGGCAAAATGTGAACTTTCTTTTCCATATTAACAAAAATATACTCCAAAAATATTAATAAAGATTTTTTTTTTTCCCTAAGCAGTTGGGAACTCTCATATTCACCTTTTTTAATAGAAATTTTGCTTCATGTTGAATGGGAAACTGCAGTCATAGTAGTCTGAGTAAACATGAAGATGAAATTATCTTTTCTCCTTCTTTGTCTATTAACTGATAGGATGCATGCGTATTTTTTCTATATTTAATCACTTAAATATTCACATTTATATATATATATATATAAAATAACTGCAAGAAAAGGAGAAAAGAAGACTTTAGTTTTCATATATTTGAACTGCAAAGGAAGTTTAATACAGCAATATAAGACCTACAGCTTTTCATTAGAGATATCATTCTGTAAGCATTTTCTCTGACTTCAGTATCTCACATGGGGGTCAGTCTAGCCAAAAAATCTTTCATTTCTGAATTACAGTACTTCCAAAACACCTCTGATCTGGAGAAAAGCCAGCTGATTCAGCACGAATCTTAGACCCCTGTGAAATTTCACTCCCTAAAGTAGATAAATAAAAATTTAATATATTTCAGCATCAATATCATTGCAAACTATGAGCCACCTAGCAGACAGGTTTAGGATTTTTTTTCTTTTCAGTTCTTTCTGATTGAAACTCCCAAGATACTGCTAGCAGTTCAATTCCCAATGTTCTAGCAGGTCCCATGTGAAGCAAAAGCCCCACTCCAGCTCAAAATCAGATTTTCCACAAGGCTGCTGTCTTTTTTCATTTATAACAGAAGGAAAAGTGAAAACTTCAAAGTGGGCAGAAGCAGCATGTACTTCCAGGTACTTTCATGACTTATTTGGCTAAAATAAGTTATTTCTAAAAATACTTAACAAATGTAATATTGCCAGGTGTTTGAAGAAAAGAGCTTTATTTTAGTTTATGTCATAGAACTGTTAACTAAACCACTAGTAAGAATAAACTTGAAACATTTTCTTGTTGAAATGATTAGTGGACTTGAGTATTCTTTGTAGCAACAGAAAGAAATAGCCTACTTCAGAGTTTTTAGCAGTAATAGGAAGGCTAATGCTTTTTATGTTTCTCTTTCACCCAGAAGAAGTTTTAAATTAACCTATTCCTTCTTTTGGGATAATAAAGGAATTTCAATAAATTCCTTTTTAATAAGTCAGCATGACAGACCTGTGTTTATTTGCTTAATTTTGACCATATTATAGCTTCATTACCAGGGAATCACATACAAATAAGCATAAGAAATATACAAATTATACCATGACAAAATAATTTTTAAATAATTTGCCCTAGCTTTTAGGAAGTCTTGCAAAAAAATTCAATCAGTTTAGTAGGGGCCAGAAATACCTTAGGTATTATTTGTGCAGCTATGGTTATAGTTACACTGGCTACAGTTGCATGTATGCATCATCCACTCATATAATTTGGATTCAGCTGTAATGAAAGGTTATACATTACTTACTATTGATAAATAGTGTTGTATCTGGTGGCGCTCATAGAAATTCTGACTGGAAGAAATCGTAAGGTAAATGTATGTATTGTAATGCATGTAATATAAATATCTGGTGCTATGTAATGAAACTTGCAAAGAAGTATTTGTGAAAGTAAACTAATTTTTATTATAGTATGTATTGATTTTTCATTACAAGAGAATGGTTTGGTTTTTTTCCCCAAAATATTTGGAAAGTGAAAATCTTAAGAAATACTGTAAGGATGTGAGAAAGTGGAGAGAAATTTGATTCCTGAATATTTGGTGGGTCACATGTGATTGTAGTAAGGTATTTGTTTTCCTTGTAGACAAGAAAGATTCAGTATCCATCCAACAATAGAAATAGTGGAACTAGTCAAAACTAAGGCAATGAACATTTGAAGAGTCAAAGGCAATGCCAAGATGCTGGACAATTCAGAAAATAAGGACACTTTCACTCAGATTAATCAACTGATTACAGATTCTGTAACATGAGGGTTTCCATTGAATGTATTTCTAAGATTTAAAAAGAATAATTCTGAAGACAAAAATAATATATGATTTTCTTAGAAGTTTTGAAATAAAAGTTTTAGAAAATTTTAATTTCTTATAAATTCTTTAAAGGTGATAATTTTTCAATTATAAATATATATAATGGTTGTTTGTAAATATATAGATCACTGCAAAGGAAAATAGAAACCCAAAATATAATTATGTTGAATAGATGAGGGAATTAAAAATTTTGAAGACCAGTAACCATGCTATCAGTACCACATTCATAACGCCAGGCTGAGGTGAGATCAAATAAAGAAAAAGTAGTATGGAAAAAAGAAGGAACAACAATTATGACAAAGAAAGCTACCTTTCTTTAGAAACCTTGTAAAAAAACAAGGATTTGTTTAAATAAATAAATGTCTCAGGACAATACGTTCTGGTAATGAACTTAAACTAGATTTCAGAATTTTAAAAAAGGGGATGCTAGATCATCCACCAGGAGAGACCTGACAGTCGAAGAAAAATGAAAAGCAAAACAAAGAGAAAAGAAGGAATTGGGAAATGCAGAAGACATACCAGCAGGGAAAATTCACAAGAATAATAAATAGACCTGTGATGGCACTTGAGAGCTATGAGACTGCAACTGACTGCAAGTGGATAGCTGCTGTTGTTAATAAAACAGCTTCAAGAGAACTGTTTAAATTGTCAAAAGATCTGAAAAAATGTCATGGATATAACATAACCTGTGCTTTGCATTTACTGTCTTTAAAATCAGACATGTTTTATAAAACAAAACCAAACCAAACCCAAAAAAAACAAACAAAAAACCTTCCACAAACAAAAAAGGGACCCCTTCCTCCCCCCCAAAACCCCATAAATAAACCTCTCCTTTCTGTGTATTTATGGATCACAAAACTTGGCCCTTTCTTTTTTAATAATCGTTCACCTGCAGTTTCAATGCTATATTCTCCACTTCTTCTATGCTAAAAATTAGAATTTAGTCATTCTACCATATTACCAGTTCTATCCCTTTATCTCAAAGCTATAGCACTCATCAGAGGCCCAGTTCTTTTAAAATATCTGATCCAAACAAGCACACTATTTTACATCAGCCCAGAAGTTCAAAATTGAACGGGATTTAATCCCAAATTCATCTTGGAAGTTCTTAGAATTTTAGATATTTTGGATATTGCTTCCTATCCAGACAGGTCCTGTGTATCCCCTTTTCTCTTACTATTCATTCAGATGCTAAAGTGACTGACCCTTGGTGACAGACTTTCAAACCCTAAAATGAGATGTCCTCGTTTAACTTCTGTTATATGACAAGAAATAAGAATCTTGGAACAGCTCACAAAAGAGACATTATATTGAACAGTCAGATGCTGACACCAAGTAAATATAAAATGATTATGAAAAAGATTTTACTGAAATTGCCTTTTTTGCTGTGAATGAGAAACACAAGAGAGACTATTTATATGGTGTCTGCAGTCAGAAACAACAATTCTGGCATTCAAAGTTTCTACTCTATTTTAAACAATGGCACATAGGAGGTATTTTCATTTCACAGGAATAACAGCAATCTTTGGGGTTTTGTTGATTTGTTTTCCAGAATAATTAAGGGCTAGGAGTATTTTTTTTTCAAGAAATAGAAGACACCTACTGAATATTTTTTTACCTCCAAGGACTCAACTCCTTATTTTGTTGTTTAACAGTATGCCCTGAGAACCTGCCCCTAGGATGTGTGGCCTGAATGTGGGTGCAGTGCTCAGCTACACCTACTGAGATGTACTATAAACTATTTGAGTTGAATTGGCTTTGGAAGAGTAAAAAAAATTTAGGCTTTAACTGCAATTTCAGGTTTTTGGAGATTTTCAATCACTGACATTTTAAGAAAGGGAATGGATAACATGCTGAAGTTTTAAGATAAAATGACAATTTTTATTTCAATTTCTAGTCTACACATATTCCATGAGATTAATAAATAAAATTTTCTCCTTTTGATAATTTGGGAAAATTCCAATTATATGTAAATGAAACCAGACCCATTGAGGACTTAGGAACATAAAAGCTTTCTGGCTGGTTTAGACACCTCTAGGTTAAGTGGTAGTTGAAAAAGAAAATTTTATGTTTTAAGTTTAAGAGGTCACTGAATAAGATAAGCATAAAAAAAAATTCTTATGTACAGAAATGTATACAGTAAAATTTTTTTAGTGAAAACTAGGGATCTCATTCTTTTCAATACCTGACCTATATAGATCATGGCTGGTCATTTCAGCGTTAGTACGTGGATGCATTTGACATAAAAATAATTCCCCAAAATTGACTTTACTATTAAAAATGTATTATTATACAACAATTATTTTAATGTCTAATTAGATATTGTAAATGTTTGAAAGATTATATTTTAACTTCAAAATTTAGGTAGCTACTAAATAATTAAGTGAAAATCCTGACAGAAGTTATTAAATTTTCTTTGTAGAGCTAGGTAAAATTACTTTCAAGTATTTAGAACATCTGCATAAAGGAAAAAGACAATATTGTTTCTTCAAAGACTAAATATTAATTACTCCAGGAAAAAAGAAAGAAAAAGAAAAGGGTTTCTGGGAAATCCAAAGTAATGTAAGAATTAATGTTTTCTTTCACCTCCTCCCTTACAACTGATAAAAACTTTTTGTGCACAAAAGGAAAAAAGAGAAAAGCAATTTAGAATCAATCTTAGTGTCTTTGGCCCTATCTTGTGCATTTGGTAAAGTTAATTCCATAGTCCTAATTAACACTGCTGTCCTAATTGGAATTGCTGTTATTTTGATTTATCTACTTACAATCTTAAAATAAGTCATAATTACATAAGATTCTACCTCTTACATGTAGGATGACATTTTACACTTTACATCTAATAAATATAGAACATGAAGCAGTTGTAATTGTATGTAGTATTTAGCCCTTAGTTGGTAAGTAATTTGTATTGGAACAATTATCTTTCATAAGCACCTAGAAATAGTCATGTTTTTAATTTATATGATTGATACTAATAAAAAGATAACTCAGTATTTAAAATGTCAATAACCTTTTCCACAGCGTGATAATATTTTCTGCAGCTATACTGTTAGTGAAGTCTAAGGGATCAATAGAGGTTGCTAATGTAAAATTTGCTCTGAGTGCAAGTTCCATTCTTATATTCTATATTATCTTTATTAAAAAGAAAATACTATTGCAAAGATCTGGTTAGATCTGTTCAGCTTCATGTTATGCAAGTAGGAAGAAATTCTCTTAACACTTTTACCCATTACATGGTAGTCAGCATCAGAGTTTCTAAATAAATTATCGGTAAACATTTATATTCAGTTTGCTTTCATTTCAAAAGTAAATTTGAGGGTGAGGCCTCTTAATTTATGCATTTGAGTCCTCTATGAAAAATTGCGATATAGATTTGATGATCCACAGGTTGGAATTGTTACATATAGTAAAGCATTATGGAATCACAGGATAATTGAGGCTGGAAGGAACCTTTGCATGTTATCTTATCCAATCTCCTTGCTCAAGCAGATGCACCTATAGCAAGTTGCCCAGGACCATGTTCAGATGACTTCTTTATATCTCCAAGGAGGAGACTCCACAACTTCCCTTGGCAACTTGCTCCTGTGTTCAGACACCCCTGCAGCAAGAAAGAGTTTCCTGATGTTCAGACAGAACCTCCCATGTTCCATCTTGTCCATCACTTGGCACCACAGAAAGGAGTCAGTCTGTTTCTTTTACAGACTCCCTTCAGATATTCGTACACTGTAATAAGATCCCCGACAGGACTTCTCTTCTTGAGGCTCAACAGTCCCTGCAGGTCCCTCTGAGCTGGGGAGCTCAAGAAAGAGATGTGTTCACTCAGAGAGACTGGAGGCAAAAACCCATTTATTGCACAATCACGCAGCTTTTATGGGCTTCTGAGGGGAAGGTGCTGGAACTTGGACAGGATTGGGTAAGGGCTCTGGAAGGGGAAGTGACTTGGACACTCGGCTAGCCAATAGGGGAAATGGAAGGATCAAACACAATAGGAACCAAAGGATTGGGGATAGATGGGTTATATCACCAATGGGTTTAGGACACAGGCAGAAACCGATAGGAGGGGCAGGCACGCTGTCGGCAGCTGCATAGGCACCTTGAGGCAGAGCGATCCTGAAGATGGGGCTGCCCTGGCCTGGACCGGCAGGGATAGCCCCGTCAGGTCCCGGCTGCTGCTACATACTAGCAGCTGCCTCTGCTGTGGCAGATGCTTTGGCAATGTGGGCAGAGGGGAAGACAAAGCCTCAGGGGGAACACATGGGAGGGTGAGTGACAATAAAACCTTTTGAACTAAACCCCGTACAAGTAAAACGCACAACTTTTAACCTCCCACGACAAGTTTCTCATGTATGCAGTTAGTACAGTCTGGGCTGTTTCATCTGTGATGTTCTCCATGTGGGTCTTCATCAGAACTTGTTCTTTCCATATTTTGTAGTCAGTTTGTTCCCCACACGCAGCATTAATCTTTGTTGCAGTAAGGGTGCATTTTGCTGGCTTATGTTCAACTTTGTGTCCATCAGGATCTCCAGGCGCTGTTTTTGCCAACCTGTTTTACAGCTCAGTGACCTGCAGCAAAACTTGGTACATGGGGCTTTTCCTCCCCAGGTGCAGCACTATGCATTTCCCTTGTGGAACCTCCTGAGGTTCCTGTCAGCCCATTTCTCCAGCCTATCAAGGTCTTTCATGATGGAAGCAGAACCCTCTGGTGTAGGAATCACACGTCCCAGTTTGGTCCTGTCTGTCAAATTGCTGAGGGTACGCTCTGGGCTATCACCAAGATCATTTATAATGTGGATAAGACAGATCTGCATCCAGTGTTCATCCTCAGGTTACATCACGAGCTATGAGCCTGCAATTAGACCTTGCATCACTCTGGCCTTGAAAATTTTGTCAGTTTTCAGTTCACTTTTTAATGTCTGCTCATCCAGTTGATACATTAAGAACTTCTCTATGGCTCTGTTATGGGAGACAGCATCAAAAGGCTTGCTGAAGTCCAGGTATTAAACATGTAGGACTCTTCCCTCATCTATCAGGGCAGTCACTTCATTATAGAAGTTTATCAAGATCATCAAAAGGATTTCTGCTTGCTGAAGTCATGCTTACCTATCCTGAGTATTTTCTCATTCTTAATGGGCCTAGAAGTGCTTTTCAGGATTTGCTGCTTCATCACCTTCCCTGGGAATGAGGTAAGACTGACTGGTCTTTAGTTCCCTGAGTCCTCCTCAACCTTACCTTCTTGCAGTTCTCTCTCACTTCTCCTAGTCACCATGATCAGTAAAAGGGCAGCTCCCTCATGGGTGCATCCCATCAGGGCCCATGAACTTAAAGTATATCCAGTTTGCACAAGTATTGCCTGACCTGATGCTCTTACACTCAGTGTATAACTTTTTTGCTCCAGCCTTTTCTCCTGATCGCTGGGATCTTGGTTTCCTGAAGGACAGTTTTACTAGTAAAGACTGAGACAAAGAAGACCTTCAGTAACTGAGCCTTTTCCATGTCCGCTGTCTTGTTAACCAATGGGCTCACATTTTGCCTAGTCTTTCTTTAGTCACCTATGTGTTTATAGAAGCCTTTCTTGTTTTCTTTGTCATCCTTGTCCAGATTCAGTTCCATTTGAGATTTAGATTTCCTAACTTCATCCCTGGATGCTCAGACAATGTTTCTGCATTATTCCCAGGTTATCACTCCCTGTTTTCTTCCAAGCCCTGTAGAATTCCCTCTTCCTCTTTGAGTTTGATAAGGAGTGACTTGTTCATCCACAGAGGCCACCTGCTGTACTTTCCTAACCTCATATTTGTTAAAATTGTTAGACACCATGAGGCATCAGTTGCTATAAGCATGAAAGCTGTGTGAGAAACTGAAATGTTGCTAATGTCTTAAACATCATCAAAATCATAGAAAGACTTTTTGTCAAATTTCAGAAGAGCAAACGCCCATCTGTGACCACCAAAGCATGCACACCCCTTCCCTCCCAGCCCCCCAGTATGCCGCCTGACTGGAATCTGGACTGTGACAGGAACTTGAGATAAGACTATTGTTCACGTAGCTCAGGTCTAGTGAACAAGGTTCAAGGGATAAGTATGTATCCACAAAGAAAACCAAACTCAGTAGCTGTGCAAAGAATCAGCCCTAGCTGGACTTGGCACATGGAGAAGGAGGAGAAGGGTTTGGGGTGCGTGATGGCAAAATCTCTCCACATAAAATGGAGTAACTTCCCCCTGCTCTGGGAAGACCCCATATATACAGGACATTCATGTGAGAGGCAGATGAGAAGGAGTTCAAAGAACCCTAAAAGCGTCCCCCAGACTCATTCCTGAGACCTTCCACTGATGCCTAAGGATTTTAATGTGTATTTTGTAGGTTTTCATAGAGCTATATAAGTTCCTAAGTTTCTTGTATTTTAGATGGTATTTAGAAATTAGTGAACATTTCCTGAAATTCTATTAGACACAAATTACCAAGGACACACTGTTTTGAAGAACACGTGCAAGGACTCCAAATGAAACAATAAGATATCTTGTAGTCAAAACAGGAGAGTCAGCTCAGAGCCCTTGGAGGGGCTCCAAGGGGCAGTTCTGAGGAGTTCTGTGGATGGGAACCAGGGAAAATGGTATTACGGGTTGAATGTAATTACCAAATATTTTAATTACTGGAAGTGATAGAAACTGTAACATCTGGCTGATGTGCGTGTGCATAATTTATTCTGCACCTTGGAAGTTCCCAATAAAGAGGGTACTTTATCTATCTGTTTGTCTGTCTGTCTATCTATCTATCTATCTATCTATCTATCTATCTATCTATCTATCTTCACTAATGTTGTTTTGAAAGTCTTTTGCAAGACTGTAGGCATCACCACCATCGGAGGACTGCACATGATCCAAGTGATGCAACAAATCCAGAGTCTGTCACAAGAAACTGCAACATGTCCTCCCCAAGGCGTGGTTCCTGGCAATCTCCTGAATGTATATTAATACAATTGGACTCTGTTTTGTGGGACCATCACCACCAAGAAGATCTCCAAATTTTGCCTATTTCTTTCTATCTCTCTCTTTGCCTCACATTTACTGTTAAATAAAATCCATATTATTGACTTTGGTATACGGGTTTATGGTATCATTTTCACCTTAATTCGGGCAGAGGTGTCTCTCTAACACTTTTAATAACTGGATCTTAACAAGCTACCAGTACATTTTTTCTTTTATTCCTTCAGGACAACACTTTTCAAAAAGTTCATATTTTTGAAGAGGTGTGGCACCATTTTTAAATATGATTTTTCTGGCATTAGGAGAAGGCTGCGCTCATCAGTTTATTCATACTTCCTTCAGGTGGATAAAATAAGTATCGTTACAGAACTAGAACTTGTAGAGGTAGATCCTTTGTATTAGGTTAATAAACTGTCGAGATACCTAGCAGTATTTTCAAAGAATTCATCAAATGACATAATGCAGTTGAGGAAGTGTCACGTGAAAGGGAGGAGGGAGACAGAAATGCAAATATTTCTAGTCTTAGCTGTTTTAATAAGATATTATTAGCTATAAGCACTTCCAGAAAATCAGATTCTTATGTTCCCAACACTGCCTGTCAGCTACGGACAGCACACAGCTAGGAAGGGTTTCTGACCTGTGATATGAAGCCACACTTAAGCCAGGAAGAACTCATCAGCTAATAAGCACTTCCAGAAATATTAGAGCCTTATGAACCCAGCACTGCCTACCGACAGGGATAGCATACAGGCTGGAAGTATTTCTAACATCTGATATGAAGCCACACTTAATAGCTAGAAAAGAACTTTGCCCACAACAGCTCCTGAAATAACATTTATTACTACAAGTGTGTGACAGTTATTGTGGGTTCCACTTTGCCAGTGATAACGTTTAGCTGCAAGATTGTATTGGATTGATAATAAAAGACCCCAAAAGAAACCAGCATAAAACACATTCTACAGAGACAAACACACTAAACTCAAGTTACAATACAGCAATGTATCCCATTTTCACAACAGACAGAAACTAGCAACAAAGAACTACTAACTAAAACCACAGCCACCTAAAACACTTATCTAGACACTCTCTCAATAACAGGACAATAAAATATCTTGCACACCACACTCTCTGTAACACAAAGCAAAAGGAAAGAACAGAGCTGCATCTTACCAACACACATGTTGAAAAAAGAAACTGCACACTGCAAAACACAGTTAGTAAAGCAGATGCTTAAAAAGTAAAAATCAAAGTAGCTGTTAGCATAAGAGGTAAGAATGATTAAAGGAATAAGCTTTGTAAGAAAGCAAGTTACTATTATTAGTATCAAGGTAGAAGAAAGTAAAGTTAAGAAAGTATAGAAAAATAGAAAGCACATGGTATTCTTACCCCTACATTGTTCTAGGAGGTAGGAGGAGGCTAGACAAGCTGCTAGAAGTCACCCCAGCAGATACATGGCATTTTCTCATCTCTCACTTGCAGTTTAAACTGCATCTCTTTTTATACCTTTTTTTTTCTTCAGGTGGTTGTGTGACTAAAGTCAATCTTTTGGGGGGGTGATGCAGATGCCTGAGGGGAGGTGGCTCCTTGAGTGGTTATAGAAGATATCGCAAAGGGGTGCCATGCCATTATTTAACATCACTCCACCCTATGTTAATCTTATCAGTTTGAAAGCCTTTGTCCTCTGCTTGGAGCATCCCTCCAGGGGGCGGAGTCGTTTCCCTCAACCCATCAGGGCTTATCAGCCCATCACCCCACAGGAAGTTTGGGTTTTGGTTTGTTTTTTGTTGTGGGTTTTTTTTTTTTTTTTGAGAGATTGTTCTACCTACTACTAGAATCCTCCATATAATTTGCTTGGAAATCTTTTACAAGAAAAATGAGCAGATAGAATCAGATTTTAAAGTGAGCAGACAAAATAATTTTTAAATTTCAGTTTTAATTTTATATGCATGACAATGATTTTGATCTGAATGCAAATCTGAAGTAAATATTCTATCTTCCCTTTTAAAATGTATGTCACAATGATGTCATCTATGAGATATTACATACAGTGAGTATCTTCAGAACAGGTGCTTTGTCTGGGCTGCAATCTAGAGTCAACATGGGCAGTAAAATATAACATCACCTAGATTAACTTTTATGTATATATCTTGACTGATAGGATCCTCACCTGGAAGCTAAAAGAGATTCATTAGCAGCAAGTCATACAGAAGAGAGAATTTAATACAAAACAAAGTCCTTCATAACTAGGTTGATAAGACCCCTTTCTCTCTTCAGAAATCTTGAGGAATAATAAAGTCACAAGTCTTCTTTTGTAGGAAGGAACAGTCCTAAAGTTTGTCTTAGGAAGAAACTAAGCATATAATTGGGTGCCTATGGCTATTTTCCAGAACAAGGAAAGCACTCTGGGTGAAGGAGCATCCAGTTGCAGATGTATTACCTTTCCAGCTCTGTCAGAGCTGTACTGATGGCTAATACAGAGTCAGTGGCATTTGAATTGAGTTTTCCTGAGACATGCTTTTTATTTGGTTTTCACAGTTCAAAGCACTTAATATAATGAAAGAATGATGACTTTGCTCAGAGGGCACTGGCACCCTGTGTTGCCTTGGGGCACAGTGTGAGGGCATGTTGACTTACTGGAAGGTGCAAGTCCCATTCAGGCCATTGCAGAAGACTATGCTTGGTGACAAAAGTCATGCACAACACATTCATACTATGTGTTTGGGATAGATTGAGAAGAAAAATATTGCATTCTTTATCAGGCTACTTTTGCTCAGGAGTTGTAAGGTATTGTTTTGTGGGGTTGTAAGGTATTGCTCTGAACTTTATTAATATGATGCAATGCTGCATATTTGCATATCCATTAACTTTGAATGTATTGTCTCTTAAATGAACTTCTGGTTTTGGAAGTTGAAATCAATTTTATTTTATTAGACACCTCCAAAGAAACTTTGGATAGCAGGAAGAAGAGCAAGAGATAGATGTTCCTTGGATATAGTTAGAAAATGTGCAGTATTATGTATTGCTGTTCAGAATTTGCTTGTATTGCTTTCATCATAATGTTTTGATATACTAAAACCAAACAAATTTTTGCCAACATGCTCTACCTTTCTTTCCTGTAGCTTTCTGTTGGAACTACATATTTTTCTCTACTTGTGTGCTTGTCCCAGTCCTCAAGTCTCCAGAAGTTCAGTCTGTGGCACTTAGCTGCTAACCTGAAAGACATAAGCACAAACATCTATGATGCTTATTTTCTAAGGGGTTTCTGGTAGTCCTTTGTGTGACACTATTCACTATGTGCATAACAGTAAAATAGAACTGGCAGCTGATACAGAAAAAAAAACAGATGAAGTCGTATTTATGGCCATTTTAAACAAAATATTCCAGAATATAAACTGGGGTGAATCCAGTCAAGGATGAACTCAAAGGTGTGAGAAATAAAGAGAGAGTGTTCATTGTGGGAGGTGTTTTGGTTGATGAAATGTTTGAATTAAAAAGTTTTGGGTTAATTTGGAAAAGCAGGACTGGCCCT
>JAWWLZ010000082.1:135335670-135346509 GCA_035041345.1 Poliocrania exsul | reverse complement strand
GAGCACATGGTCTCCTCACCCCTACATTGTTCCAAGAGGAGGAGGACAGGACAAGCTGCAGCAGTTACCTTCACAGAAACACTGGCATATTTCCCTCTCCTACTGAAGTTTAAACTCTAAACACTTTTTATACCTTTTTTTTCTTCCATGTGGTTTGTGTGGCTCAAAGTCAAACTATTGCGGGGGTGATGGTGATGCAGATGCCTGAGGTGAGGCGGCTCCTAGAATGGCTCCTAGAAGATACTATTGCTTAACACTCCAGCCTGTGTTAATCTTATCAGTTTGAAAGCCTTTGCCCTTGGCTGGAGCACCCCTTCAGGGGCTGAAGCATCTCCTTCAACCCATCAGGCCTTATCAGAGGGGCCATCACCTCACAAGACTGAACAGCCCCAACTCTCTCAGACTGTTTTCATTCATAGGAGAGGTTCTTCATCCCTTAGATCATACTCACGGCCCTTCTCTGAACACACTCCAACAGGTCCACATGTTTCTTATGTTGCGGGGCTCCAGAGCTGGATGCAGAACTTCATGTGGGGTCTCAAGAGAGGAGTAGAGGAGGAAAATCACATCCCCTGACCTAGACCAGGCTTCTTTTGATACAGTCCAGGGTGCAAGCTGGCTTTCGGCACTGGAAGCGTGTATTACAGGCTCATGTTCAACAATATCCCCAAGTCGTTCTGGTCAAAGCTGGTCTCAATCCACTCTTTAGCCAGCCTGTATCCATGTTTGGGATTGCCCTGAGACAGATACAGGACTTAGCCTTCTGGAACTTCCTAAGATTGACACAGGCTCACTTCTCAAGCATGTCTAGGTCCTTCTGGATGATATCCCTTCCCTCTAGAGTATTAACCACAGTACAGAACTTGGTGTCATCCCCTTTTCTGGTGTGGGAAAGTGGAAACTTCACCAGTCTTCATAACTTTTCAAGAATGAAGGGCAGTGGCCTAGCAACTTCATCTGCCCGTTCCCTTAGAAACCTTGAAATCATCTTACCAGATCCCATGGACCTGTGCACTTTCTGGTCCCTTAGATGTTCTCCAACCTGGTCTTCTGCAGTAGGCAATACTTTATTCTTCCAGTCTCTGTATTTTAAATCTGTGAATTGGGCAGCATGATTGGAGCACTTGCCACTGAAGACTGAAGCAAAAAGTCGCTGAGTACCTCAGCCTTCTCCATGTTGGCTGTAGCCAGGTCTTCTGTTTTCCCGATCAGGTAGGATACATTTTCTATCATTTTTCTTTGTTCTCCTATGTATCTAAAGAAATCCTTGTTATTTTTCACATCCCTAGGCAAGTTGAAGTCCTGCTGTGCTTTTGCTTTCCTGATCCCCCTCCTTGCACTCTAGAGCCATATACCCCTAAATCTTTACAGTGTTGTATCTGACAATGTAAAACCCCTCCCGAAGGGTGGTATCAGGGCATTCCCACACAGGCCTGAAGGTGCATAGCCTGTCGAACTCTTTCTTGCTTGGGACTCTACGCCCACCACCAATGGATCAAGGCTGTGACCATCCTCCAACCATGGACGTCAAAATTGCAATGATCAAGTATTATTGCTGGGTCCACAGATGGTAATCTTTCCTGTCAACTATCTTCTCTTGTACTTCTCTTCTCTTTCTTTCATTTATACATTTTCTTTATCATATTTTTATATTTTTATAGAAAAGAACATAAATGGCTACACAATTCCTTTCTGCTGCAACCAAATTACTTTAAAATAAACCTGTCTCATATATGCACCAGTTATTCAGTGACATTTCACTCTGATTCACCGCAGGGGCTGTATTAATAAGATCCTTATTTACCCTGCATCATAGTTGGGTCATACTACCTCCTGCTACCCCCCATCAGAATTGAGAGCTCTTGTGCATTAAGAAAAGTCTTCAAATATCTGGTTTGCCCTTTTGCCTCTGAGGGCAGGTTCCCAAGGAGTCCCACACACTAGCCCCCTAAATAGTCGAAAGTTTGACTTTCTGGGGTTTAGAATTCTGACTCTACTTCTCAGATTAAGGATGAGGTTGCAGTCTATCAATGGAACACAGAGGAAGAACATTTTGAAATCTTACAGGATTTACTGGATGTTTACAGGAGTACCCAAAAGCATGAAAAGGTGATTTAGTTAATTTAAAGAGGGAAAAAAAATACAGTAAAATAGAAGCACAAGAAAATAACTGAAATCCCTTTCTACACTCTATGCAGTTAACTACTTTTAAAGGGTGAAAACAGTAGAACCAGGTTACTACAAGAGTAAGGAGTACTGATAAACAAGCTTTGGAATTCTAGAGAAAATCAAATAAAGAATCATGTTTTCTACAGAGTAAGTAATTGCCTTCATAATAAAACCTGAAAAGAAGTGGAGAAAAAATAGAGTCCTTTTTGAAAGGTATGCTGTCGGACAGCACAAGTTATTAGGCAAAGATTTGAAACAAATTTCAGTAGATATCTGAACTAAAAATATACATGCTTACTGCTTAATACTGTTTTTTTATTTATTTTTCAATATTGGGTGCTTTTTTGAATTACTGCAACCTTATAGAAAATTTAATGTCAATTGGGATTGTCAAAACACAACTTAAGACAATACAAGTTATCATTTTTTTCTATATCTTAATGAGACTCTCTGTTAATAAGAAACATTTACATAACAGCTCCCCAAGCCATTTTTTTCCATGTTGAAAATCAGAGAAATCAATTTTATCTGGAATGCTATTCTCTCCAAATGCACATACTAGGAGATTTATTAAACTCCATGACAATTTTGCATGTCATGACTGTGAACTGCTGTTACCCAACAAGTACAGCACTCTCATGGAAGAGATGAACTATTTAATGATTTATGTGACTCTGTTGCTAATTATCTTGCTTGAACTTAGAGAGTGGGCTAAACAGCAACTGTTATCCTGATGTAATGCAAACCCTGCATGGAATCAAATCTCACCTTAAAATGAAAACCAGGCACATTTGTCACAAAAAGCTTGATGCTAAATAAATATATCTTGGGCATTCAGTATTTAAAGAAATGTAAATGCTCAGATGTGTGTGTTCTGCCAAAAAATATGATGGTATGAAACTCTGACCAGCAAATATTCTCCATTAGTATTGAGAATATAGCAATTCTGCAAAATATGTCAGAAAGATAAATACAGAAAAGTGCTGTTACTAATCAAAGCATTTCAAGAATAATTATTTAATTTCAATTAACTGACAATTTTTTTCAAGATCTTAAAAACAAATTGGTGGTATCAGAATTTCTAACCAAGTCAAAAACATGACATGTATTGGCAAAAGAAAGACAAACAGTGAAGGATGAGCTAAAACAACAACAACAACAACAACAACAACAACAACAACAAAAAACAAAACAACAAACCAACCAAACAAAAAAGCGACACCAGAGTATTTCCTTAAATGAGTGATGTTGCCAAGTTTGCAATTAAGATAATTACACACAGAGTTGTACACTCAGCTATGAAGTTATTAAAATTGACTTGATTCCCATGCTGCTGCAGCACTTATCACCTTAGCCATACTACCATAAGATGACACTAATCCCTTTGAGGAACTCTGAACTCTCAGCAGATAGCATGCTTACCTTGAAAATAGGACACTTGGATACAAACCATGTTTTTTTGCTCCCAGAAGAGCTACTTTAGACATCAGGTCATAGCAGAGACTGGACTGGAAACAGTAAAGGAGGAAAGAAGAAACTCTAGACTACTCTTGTTTAAGTTCTTACATCAAAAAGAAATAGGTTTGTTTCAGAAGAAATAGTTATTCATGAATTCAGGAAGTGATAGAGAATGATTTTATTGACTCTCAGTAAAAAAACTTGTTTGGGAAGATGAGTGGCTTGACCCTGACCTGAAAGCTATTTCTGAATTTTATCCATTCACTCTTACTTATAAAGGTCAAAAATTCAAAATGAAGATGTCAAGATTCACTGTGAAAAGAGCTGATCCTGTCTGGATATGGTAGATAATTTAGTGATACACTATTGAATTTGAGTTCTGAGAGTTCCTAAGTGCCACTGTGCCAATATTCTGTAGCCTAAGTAAATTAGTTTGAAGTTAAATATCAAGCTCCTGAGACTGTGGAAGTAATTGACAATGTAGAGGTCCAACCATTGAGGATTTCCAACTCAAACTGGAAGATGTCTTTAAGGCTTTGGAATATTATGAGTAGGTGTCAGCAGTCTTTTGTTTATACTTTATTAATGTAGTGATACAGCTTTTGAAACCATGAAAAGTGCACAATGTAGAGAGAAGGAGTGATATGCAACATAAAGTAGCAATATTCTGCATTAAAATACTCTGAGAATAACATCAAATATGCAGGTTCTGAATATTAAATGTGTTTTTAAGAGAAATCTGCTACAAGGAAACAAAATGCCAACCGATCAATACTTTGATGATAAGTAATGATACGCATAGAGTTGAGGTAGATGCAGCTGTGATGGATGGGGCAACACAGCCCAGTTTTTCCTGTGGTAAACACTTGCGTATAAACTCTGAGACAGAATTAAGCCAGAAAATTAAGAGTGTAACTTATTGTTCTAATGAGAAATCAGGATGTGGAAAAGAAGACATGGATGGGGATGTCTACAAATCTGTATGAGTATAATCATGGTTTGTTTTCAGGGTAAGACAAAGACTTACTATACTTTTCTTTCTTTGAAGGTGTTAATTTGTAATTGTGGAAGACAAACATCTAAAAAAAGATTCTATAAAATGTATAAATATTGGTTTTAAAGGAAAAATTAAATTAGACTTGCTTTATATGTTGATACTTTTGGTTCACCTGTTTCGAGAATGGAAGATGAGAAAAGAATGTAGTAGTTTACAATGCAGTTTGGTTTCAGACCATTTAGGGGAGACTTGTTTATTTTAATTTGTTACTAACTTTAATTAATTGGTTTGGTTTGGTTTGTTTCAGTTCCCTAGTCATCCTTCTATCCCAATGGTCTTTAATTATGCAAAAAGTCATGATCAGGATTTGCAGAAAAATAGCATGACAATAGCAATGCAATCACAACAACAACTGCTTCATTATGGAAGCTCCTCCACCTTTGATGAGGATTCTTTACTTCTTTGTGTATATAAGTTTAAAACCAGATTTCTTAACTCATTTTTTGACTCCCATTATGTGAGCACTGCATAATAGCAGCAGGACACCAATTTCAAAGTGATTAAAATTAGCCATTATTTTACAATTTAGTCTTAGCAAAGAGAGACACACTGTGGTGTGATAGAGACTGCATGGTTTCGACAATTATATTAGCGTGTCTACTGTTGAAAAATTAACAACCTAAAATCATTCCATATTACATGATTTTGGTGCTACAGTAACATGATTACACAATTAATCACTTCCATGTAAGTTATGGGGAAAAAAATGCTCGCATGGAATTCATATGGTAATCTAGTATAAAAACAATGTCCTCTAGCTGTTGAATTTGTTCCCTTGTAGCGGTTTTTGATTTCACCTTCAGCAAAGCTGTGCAAAAGAACATATGATATAGCAGGATGGTCAACTTTTCATAAATGTAAGGTCTATTATAACCATTAGCTTGCTATCTATAAAACTAAGAAAATACATTCCTCAACATTTTACAGCTTACTTTATAAACACATCCTTAACAAAGTAGTACAGCACTTCTCAGATTTACTTCAGTTGTTCCCTAGAGGCCATGGGTAGATGATTTTGCCATGCAGAATGTGTACCAGAGAAGGAATGTCATAAAAACCCCAAAGTTTTGGGTTCTCACTCTGCGTTGGATGTGGAAGTGTCACAGTGATATGCAAAGGTCAAGATTAGAACTGCTTCAGCACATTAAAAATGAAAGGGGAAACTGTCAGCAAAAATTTATTTTGGAAAAGCTGCTTATACAGTCCAAAATCTTGACTATGAAGTCAGAGACTTTACAGATTTTTAGCTTATAAACATGATCTCAATTCTGGTAAACCTTTGTTTATAAGAACTACCTACACAGTCAAAGATCGGAATTGATTTTCCTCTAAATATTACCAGCTGTTATCTCTTTGTTACAAAAACCTGGTATTTGACTAGTTTACAATCCCACTGTGCAGAACATTGGAAAAATTTCAACCACTACCTGCACTTATTCTGATTGACTACATGGGCAGATTTTCAGCGAAAATATTTCTCATTATTTCTACTGTCAACCTTTTAGAAAATATATTATATGATCCATGTCTGCAGGTTACCCACACCAAGAAGATGGAGAAATCTCTTGAAAGAAGCACAAGCAGGTTACACTAGCACTGGTTTCAGTTTCACCATGTAATAACCATAAGGTTTGTTAGAGCACTCGACTTCCTCTACTTTTTACAGGCAGTAATTGAGGTGAATTAGTGAAGGGAGTCGAAATGCACTCTAAATAAACCAGAAATGCTTACTTTCCAGGTGGTGATGTTTTACTTTGGTTTTAACATCTGCTGTATGTGGTCACATAAATATTTCAGAACATGTGTTTCATAAACTGATCAAATCAGGTCCAACAAAGTGAAAATAATGCTTTTGAAATGTCTGACTTCAGCTGCTTTATACATGCAGTGAAGCTGTTGATATTGTGATCGTTTTCAGTAACAAATACATCTTTTCATTTCTCATGATAAACCATTCCTCCTACCAGAATGTTCCTTACAGCTTTAACGGGAATCAGAATAATAAAATGGTCAATCCTTTCTGAACGACTCTTAGTGACAGAGGAAGTTGGCAACCCTCAGTGCTTAAATGAGTGTTTCACCAGTATTCTAAATGGAAGCAGATGGCAACTTCCCAGAGACTGTGCACATTCCCTGGGGGAGAGGAGAAACGTTACAGTATTCCACCACTGCACTGAAGCAGATAATTAGGCAATTAGAACTATTAAAAGCTGACAAAAGGAAAAGTATAGATGAACCTTCTCCTTAGGCTTCAGTATGGCAGCACTTGAAACAGATTATAAAGAAAGTCACAGTGAGCACATGATTTATGAGTTTTAAGACTTATATATTGTAAATTACACATGTATGATCATATACACACTTAATATGAACTAGGTATATTTTACATATATCCATATGTGCTTGCACATATAATAGATGTATGATTACAAATAATTGTCTCTTTTTGTTTTTGTTTTCCAGAGAATAGTGAATTTGTTGTAAGTCCCAAGGCAAAAGTAGTTTATGCTCTAATTTCCTCCTGTGGACTTGATTCCACACAGATCTCTTTCAGGATGTCAAAATGTGAAGACTGGGAAGTATTTTGTCCCTCATTGAGGGTAGCTGTCTTTTCCAATGCATCTGAAAAACACAAATGTTTGCAATATTATGAGTGGAGAGAAGGCTTTCCACTTCTTAATGTATTTTCTAGGGAATTATCTGATCTTCAGCATGGACTCTGTGGGTCTGTACACATCGTTAAGCATTAGTCAGATAAACCCAACTTACACACTCATGTCACAGAATATAAGGCTGTTGTGAAGTAAAGATTTACTAAGAAATATTAGTTTTGGGATGCAGCATAAAGCTACTTAAAAACCTGTGGAAATAAGTAGATTTTAGGAAAGGGGATCCTTGTCAATGTAAGGTAGAAAGAAGTCCACAAATTATATCTGATCTATGTCAGTAATTTTCTGTTCATATGTTTTCAGAGATATGAAATAGATTGGTGGAACTGGAACTAATTTCACTCTCCTTTTTGTCTGTGTAAAATGTTAAATATAAATGGTGCAATATAATTGTATTAGTTAGACCTGCTCATTTTTTGTGCACGAGTGTGAATAATAGATTTTACAATTTGTTTCTTGTGTGTTTCATGTGGTTGAAGGGAAGAGGCATTTTCAAAGGCCCTTCCTAATCATCTCTTTTGTTAGCTGAAAAATGAATACACAACTATAAATCTCTGTTGCTTCCTATATATTCAGGTATACCTAGATATTTCATTAAAAATCTATTGTTAATTAGGTGCTCTCTAGAATTTAAATATATTATTTACTAATATTATAGTATTAATATGCATATTTAAATATTATGTTATTCCATGACTCAGTAATCAGTCATTGTGACAGGTACTATGCTAAAATAGGAGAAAAACCCCATGGATTAATCCACTGTATAAGAAATCTATACAATACAGTAATTTAAGAAATACATATAGCAATGGGAACAAAAAAATAAATCAATTGCAGATCATATCATCAAGTAAAATCACATCAAATAAATTTGAAAGATCCTAATCATATGGAAATTGAAAGATCCCAAAGTAAAAGTGACATGAAGTAGAATATATCTTTTAATCTCTGATGCAGTGTGACACAGAATGAGGAAATGAAAATATAAGAAATAGTACAAAAGCTTAGAAGAATAAAAAAATTAATAAAAGACCAGGCATTAACAGAGGAAGAGACAGGAAGCAGTCACTAGGAGACAAACCTACAGACAGGCAATATCATCACCTTCTTAAGAAATTTCAAAACTAAGATAATTTAAAATAACTTTCTTCAAAAGAGGCCTATAATCTTTATGTAGCTTGAGTGCTTGGTTTATTCTACATCAATAGCCTCCCCCTTGAATTGTTCCTTTGCAAGAAAAGTGGGAAATTCCTTAGGTTATTTCTCTGCAAACAAGGAGATCTTTTTTTTTCTAAATTCTTTCCCAGTTTCATTTCATTTTTAAAAGCATGGTCTCCTTGAACTATTCCTACCTTGTTCTGTACATCGGTGACAGTTTTACAGTCTCTTCCAGTAATTTCTGGGTAGTTTCCAATTTCTATAACTTATCTGTGAGGCCAAGAATATACATGCACCACCGCATTACAATTCTAAAACCCAACATTTTGCAGCATTCAGATAGTTCACACCCATGATCACACATGTGGGTTTTCTACATATATGGTTGTCATTGATGAAAGAAACAAGCAAGGTCCCATTGTCCTCTTTGTTTCCCTCCTTTCTTCAATGAGAACGGTTCATTGCATTGGCAGTCGTCATTAATGCAGGAAATCTAATGTCTCTGTACTCCTTCAGAGCATCTTTTGAGAGTATGGCTTCCTGTCATGCAAGGAGACTGGAAAAATGACCTTCATCAGATAAAGCTAATATCTTTGTAGTTTCCTTACATGAAAAAAAAACCAAAAGAGAAAAAAACTCCAAGACTTTAAAACCATGCAGACTAATTAGGGGAGAAATAAGTAGTTTAGGCCACACAACCCAACAATTCCTTTTGGCATTAAATTAAACATATTTGAAACTTGTTCTTTCACTATTTCTCCTTTCTGCTTTAGCAATATGAATATATTAGTGAACAATTGAAAAGGCACAAAGGAAGTGAAAGTCTATGTTAAAAACAAGTGGTTAGTAAGACACTTTTAGTATAATTCACTCAAGGTTGTTCTCTGAACTTGTACCAAAGTAATAAAAGTTTTTATCTATTATATGAAACTTTTAGTAAAATGATATTTTCTATTCTAGATTCTTTAAGAGAGGTTATGGATTGTGAAGCCAAGGAATCAAGATAAAGAGAATTTCAAGTATATTGAAATGAAAAAAATGCAGTGGAATGTGATAATTTATAGAAAGTCATGTAGATTTAAGTTTTGGAGCAACATGAGTAGTTTAAAATAATATAAACAATTCAATGAAGACTTTTCTATTAAGTTTCAATCTAAATTTAATTTAAATTTAATTTTATCAAGTTATTTAATGTTCTTTGTTCTTGAAATTTAATAATATTTGAATCAAGAGAATAATTATTTTGTTTTTTATATTATTATTGTGTATTAATACTTTTGTCATCTGCTACTCAGTTTAAAAGTTGCATAAATTAGATAAATTGAATTCATTTTATAAATAAACACTTCTTCTATGATTATATAGAAACTTGATTCTGAATGGTTCTTTAATGCTGCCAAAGCATTTTTTTGTCTATTTTTTTAACTCAGTTCATAGAATTGCTGGGTTGTAAGGGAGCTCATGAATGTATCTAACACACTTTCTATTTAAATAGCTTTGGGTCATTTTTGGCAGATGTTCTTCCCACTCTGTTTTTCACAGTGGTGGAGGTTCCACAGCCTTGCCAATCTAGTGCAGTAGTGTTCTGTCCTTACCACCAGATGTCTCATCTCTTTAATATCTTGGTTATAATTAATATTGATGCTACACATGCATATACAGAAAATGGTAAAACTGGAAAACATAGTTGGTTTTATTACTGGTTCTAATATTTTTTAAGGAACTAGTATTAACCATGTATATCTATTTACTGATTCCTCCTTTCTAATTTTATAAAAATAGTGACCATAGAGCTTTTCTCCAGTCTTTCAAGAAGTCACCAAGCTTCTCTGAGATCTGAAGAGATAAAACATTTTGTCTCTGATGAAGGATTTTACCTCATTAGCCAAAGTCTGTATTTTTTTCTTTTTAATGAAATTAGCCTATAAAATGAAAATATGTGAATTATGTGACTATTTTAAAATCTATTGCTTGCTTATTCCTGACTAAGTTTTTATCTTTCTCATTGTAATTTTTTTGACCTATTTCTTAGGATGTTTTACAGAATCTCTTCTCCTGGGACACCCCCTTGTCACGGAGGAGAACCTTGCATGCCCTCATGAGGCTGAAAGCTATGCTCGTGGTGGTTTGTGCTTCCGGTAGGGTCTCCCATGCCAGATAGGTCTCAGCCGAAGGGTCAGACAAAGTGTGTCCCCCGGAAGGATGAGCTCGCTAGCTCTCTGGCAACAATCCTAAGAGAAGGACAACTCTAACTCTAAACGCGGGCAGATGGAGGTTGCTTAGCCCTGTACGGCCATCTATCTAAGAGAAGGATACTCTATCCAA
>JAWWLZ010000082.1:135318729-135329520 GCA_035041345.1 Poliocrania exsul | reverse complement strand
TGCCATCCCCACTGTGTTATCTAAAATGGTGAACATTTTCTTGTTTTCTGCTCTCTTGCTGAGAGTTTTCTCTGGAAGAGTTTTTGAGAAGTTTTGTGGAGTTGGGTAGTTGGAATCTGTATTATTTGCTTGGGTGAGTCAGTAGCTATTGTTGTTACTTTGTTTTTCTCACATTTGCATATATATGCTTATTTCATATTCTGTTTTTAATTGTCTTTCTTTTGTATAAGAAGCTTGCTACTTCGAGTTCTGGGTTTTTTTTTCCCTCCCTCCTTTTCCCTTGGTTGGGAGAAGAACCCTTTCTCTGTGTGTTGGGCAGTTGGCATTTTGCCAGCTCAACACAATAATGTAATAATAGGTAGCTGTTATATCCCCAAAGTTTCCCTTCTCATTATTAATGATCGCATCATTTAAATACATGCACTGATAAGTCCATTCATGAACATAGAATCAGGGAATCGTAGCATCATGAGCAGTTTGGATTGGAAGGGATCTTTCTCATAAGCTCCCTTTCAGGACTCAGTACTTCTGATGGGCTTTAATTAGAGAGAAGTAGAGGAGGAGAATCACCTCCCCTTACCAGCTGGCCATGCTGCTTTTGATGCAGCCCAGGATACAGTTTGCTTTCTGAGATGCAAGCATGTTTTCAGCTCTTACACAATTTTTTATGCAGCGGTATCCACCTGCCTGGGAACTGATCAGAAACATCAATGTCTCCTTTAGATAAATCTAATTCACCTTCTTCAGGACTCAGGAGAGGAAACTTACAACTCTTTGGAGTCTACTAAACATATTTGAATGAACTGTTCCACCTTTGTCTTGTTCTCTTCTGCATTCAAAAGGTCCTTTATAATCCTTAGCAGTCTAAGTTGTGCAACTTCAGTGTCCTTTTGCAGATTATCCGAGATGCATTCAAATCATAGTTTCAGGAAAATGATGCTGAATGCCTTATTTTAAAGATAAAAAAGGCTGCAGAAGTGACTGACCATATAAGAATAGTATTCACAGACAATTTCACAGGAAAAACCTGCAGTTGCATAGGCTTAGATTACACTTCTTTTTTAAACATTCTGAATTGCTAATGAATTTTTTTAGCAGCAGTACTACTCAGGTTTTGCAGTGATACGTCAATGTATGTTCCACACAGAATATGATAGATAACCTACAAAGTTGAATGTCTTGAGTTTAGAAAAACTAAACTGTTGGTACAGAAAAAAATGAAAGGTGATCAATTCAGGTCTATATGGACCCTGTAAGACTGAAGTAGCCACCAGCTAAGAATAAACAAGGCCACAGTTGCTATTGACTGGTAAATGAGAAATCACTCCTTGGGAGTCCTCAGCAATTCCCCAGAAGTTTCTCATGAGAAATCTCCAAGTTTCCCACTGGACTCCAGAGATGTACCTGAAAACACTTAGGATGAGTTCATCTAAACATTGGACTTGTGAGATATGGGTTATAACCAATTAGAATTTCTAGTTTGATGGTGTGAGATTCAATTTAGCCAGTAGAACGTAGCCTTAACCCTATATAAACTGTGTACAGTGTGTAATAAGGGATCTTTCACCATAAACCACAATGGCTTGTCGTGTGAAGTCCTTTTCTTCCACCCATAATTGTTTACTTTACTAAATAATCTTTTAAGTTTTCAGAGGAGAATGATTATGTTAGTCTCAGTGGTATGGATGTTTTCCTGGTTGCATTAATACTGGATTTTCTCAGACTCCTTTCTCTTTGCACAGAAGCCTTTATTCTTTTTAGCTGTTTGTACTACACATAACAGGAAGGATACTTGATCTGACTTCAAGCCATGTAGCTGTTACTACAGTATAATAAATAAAGCAACAGTAACACTTGACCAAAGATGTGAGAGGTCAGTATACTAAGAGAGATGCCTCCATTTGTGGATTGTTGCTCTGGTGGCTTTTAAGTTAGTTGTCAGGCAGTTTGATTCAAATTGTCGTAACCCTGAACATTTATTTGCATTAAATCCTTTAAAGCAATTTATTCTTATGTGATTTAGCTTTCATGTGGTAAGAATAAATCGTATCTGGCCTCTTTTTCAAAAGATACATGCAATTGGGACAAGTTTTAGCATACTTAGTGTCAGAATGGCTCTTTTCTTTCAACCAATTAAGCAAATAATTTAATTCAACTAAAACCTCCAAACAGAACAAAATAAAATTGTTTGAAAAAAACAACTGAAAGTCCTGCTACAATCAAGAGATTTCATGAAAATAGTGTAGAAAATCATGTTGAGGAGAAGGAGATGTTTCTTTTGCCTAGACGGGTAGGCAGCTAATGAAGTAATGCATTATTCATTTTCACCTAGACAGGAATCCAGCCCTAGATGCCTACAGACAAAAAAACAAAAACAAAAACAAAAATATAAACCAACAAACAAACAAAACCCCCAACCCAAAACAATAAGGAAATAATTAAAAAAACAAAAAACCAAAACAAAACAAGAAAACCAACCCAAACCCACCAACCCACACTTGCTTGAGAAACTGATCACATGAAAAAACAGATATGTTATGTCCATCCTCACATATTTCTGATCATATCTCAAAACACATCTTTTCTAGCTAACTTATTACACCTATTCTAGAACTGCTAATGAAAAAAACCCCAAACTAAACAACTTTATAATACTCTATTATAGAGAAATCTACACATATTAAAAGAAAAACACAAGCAAACACACACAAAAAGAACTGCACTTCACGTTATCACAGGTCCATGATTGTATAAATACTTTAAATATTTTGCACTCCTTTAATTTTCCTCAGGGGTAGAGTCCTCCTGCGGTTATTACTGCTAGGACTTTAGTTTCCATTTAAATTTACACAGGGATACTTTTGTTAATTTAAAAGAACACAGTAAAAGACCGAGGAAGTAATGAAAAGCACAACACAACTGCACAACAAAGACTGAAATGTGTCATGTGTATGCCAATAATGAGGAACATCCAGTCATTCAAATTTCACTATTTTGATACTGTCATAGTAGAAGCTGATGAAACCCTTCTGACCAGTCTTTTAAGGTTGAAGCTGTTGATATTGTAGTCATCTGTTATAGACCGCACATAAAACCTCTTTTCGTATGTCCTATTCTAAAATGATCTTGACTAGAGTCTTTCAAAAGACAAAAAAAGACCTCTTTCAGTGGTACTTTTCTCTCTTTCTCTGGTACATAAAGGATGTAAGTTCACACCTATGAGTTTCCAGCAACAGAACTACAATTTCTCTGTGATATTTTGAGCATAAATAACTGTTTCCTCACCATAGTTCCTTTAGCATCAGCAAATCTTCATTCCTGATTTTTCCCTCTAACAGTGTGAGTTTTTTTATTTATATCCACATATAACTATGAAATCCTAAAGTTAAGGAAATCTTTTTACCTATGTCACTGAATGGCTAAAACTATGTGCTAATAAAATAGCAAAGAACATTGGAAAATTAAAAATGACCAATTAATCCTGGGATTTTAACTCACTTAATTAAGCCTAATTATATTTGTGATATAAAAGACTAATTAACTTTTATTTTTCCTAAAATATGGAAAATTTGCATCAGTCAAGGAAAGTAAAGAATGATGTGGTATTAATACTATGATATTTATATAAGGAAAAGAAGCAAAGGGATGCAATTAGGAAGTGGAAAACTGAACCTGCTAATAGAATTCCAACTGAAAAGATCTATGTCTGAGAAAATGTCTCAAGAGGAGCAGTAAAGTCCAGTCAGTCAAGATACATAAAGCTAGAATCTGTAAAAAGAGAGCTCAAACAAATATTGGGCAAAACTTAAAGAAATATGACAAGAATCTGGTTTATGGGTTTCTTAATTGACTCATATCACTTAAATAAATATTGCTACTCTACTTGATCACCAAATGCTGTATGGCAATTAGATAAAGGATCAACTGCAGTGGCTACATAGTGGATTGCAGAGCTGGACATAAATTTTTTCTCTATTTACATACAAATAGTGTGTAAGTAGCAGGAATTGCTACTGGTTTTTAAAAAAGTCTCAATACATATATTTCATAGTCGTAGTCAGTTATTTGTATTTAAAGAATTTGCAGGTGAAATAGCTTGTCCATTACTCTAATTGTTTTAATTATTTAAAAATATTGGTGGACCAATAAGCTCAGCTCTGCTGACTCATTTTCAACAAAAAGCTGCTTCTGTTCTTCTATTCTGGCAAACTGGGAGCTTTATTAAGGGATTCCTTTCAGATGTTATTCACATGCATCTAGCATGCATCAGCTAAATTTCTTGTTATTTATCTAGAGCCATCCACTCATCCACCAAGCCAGTCATTTCATTGTAGTGAGGTATGTAGTTGGTTAACCACAGTTTCACCTTTTTAAATCTTGATCACCTTCTTGTGTTTAGTGTGTTTAGAAATGGTCTTCAGGAAGATTTGCCACCACCTTTCCCGGCACTGATGCGATGCTGATCAACCTGTAGTTTGCTCACCATCCCCTCTTCCCTCTCCCCCCTTCCCCCACATACACTTCTTGAAGAATAAGATTTTGTTAAATTACACTGCCTTCACCTTACACTCAAAGCACCAAATGAAGAAAGAAAATAAAGAATTATAATATTTTAGAGCCAGAGAATATCAATAAATTCCAGGGGTGGAAAAAACCTTGTGCTCTGCTCCAGATGCTTCTAACATTATAGCAACAGTTTCATATTAATATTAAGGGAAATGGTCATGGGAAATGATGCAGATCAGCATAAATTAAAGCAGTCCTGAATTTTTCTCGTAATTCTACATGGCAAGGGTCAGGTTTTTTTATTTCATGTGAAAACAATCTGTGCATTAAGATTGGATATGTTGCAAGTCTTAATAGTAAGTCATAACCTATTGAGAAAACCCAGAAAATTTGGTGTATTTTCGGTTACTTGAAGTGTTTTACAGAACTACAGAATGTGTAAGTTTAGAAGGCATCAAAATGAGTCATCTGGTCCAGTCTCCCTGCTCAAGCAGGGTCATCATAGAGCACATGGCATAGATTTGCATTAAAACCGTTCTTGAGTATCTTCAGTGAGGGAGACTCCACAGCATCTCTGGTTCCAGTGCTCAGCCACCCACACAGTAAAGAAGTGCTTCCTTATGTTCAGGTGGAACTTAATGAGCATTTGTTTCTGCCTGTTGCCTCATGTCCTATAATAGGACAGAAGGCACCACCAAGAAGAGCCTGTCTCCACCCCCTTGACACTCTCCCTTCAGATGCTTATAGACATTGATGAGGTCCCCACTCAGTTGTCTCTTCTCACAGCTGAACTGGCCCAGCTGCCCCAGCCTGACCTTGTAATAAGAATGCTCCAGTCACTTAATCATCTCTGTAGCCATCTGCTGGACCCACTACAGGAGCTTCATGTCGCTCTTGTACTGAGAAGCCCGGAACTGGAGACAGAACTGCAGATGCAACCTCACCAAAGCAGCAGGGACACCTCATTCAACCTGCTTTTAATGCTCTTCCTAATGAATCCCAGGATACCACTGGCCACTGATACAAGGGAATGCTGCTGGCTCGTGGACATCTTGCTGTCCACCAGGACCCACAGATCCTTCTCTGCAGAGATGCTTTCTAGCAGGTCAACCCCCAGCCTGCACTTGTGCTGTATTGTCCAGATTCAGGCCCCTGCACTAGCCTTTGTTGAATTTCAGACAGTGCCCATCTCTCCAACCTGTTGAGGTCCCTCTGAAGGGCTGCACAGCCCTCTGGGGTATCAGCCACTCCTCTCAGCTTTCTGTCATAAGTGAACTTGCTGAGGAGGCATCTGCTTCTCATCCAGCTCATGGATGAATAATTTAAACTATACCTGACCCAGTACTGAACTTTGGGGAAACACCACTAGTGTCAGGCCTCTAACTAGACCCTGTGCCACTGATTACAACTCTCTGGGATCTGCTGTTCAGCCAGTTCTCAACCCACCTCACTGCCCACTCATTCATCCATGATTTCTGACTTTGCCTGTGAGGGTGTTTAGAGAGACAGTGTTGAAAGCTTTGCTGAAGTCGAAGTAGAAAATATCTACTGCTCTGCCCTCATCCATCCAGGTAACTGTTTCATGGTAGAAGTCAATTAGGTTGATCAAGCATGATTTACCTTCAGTGAATCCATACTGACTACATCTGATAACCTTTTTGTCCTCTATGTGGATTGAAATAGCCTCCAAAATGAGGTGCTCATCACCTTTGCACAGATTGAGGTGTGATTGACTGTGAGTACTTCTCTGGGCCCTCCTTTTTTCCCTTTTTGAGGACTAGAGTGACATTTACTTTCTTGAAGCCCTCATGCACCATTCCTGATTGCCACAACCTTTCAAATATGATTGTGCAGGTATAGAATATCCTCTCTTAATGTATTTGATGAGCAAACTACTCAATAAGACTGGATTATACATTCATAATAGAACTTTTCAAAGTAAATTTCATTAATTTAATTGTTTTTAAATTACACTTAAGGAACTTGCCCACAAAACATTGAAGGATCTTGAATGAACTCTTGGAAATACATAACAATGCTAATCTATAGTAATTTAAATTCTCCAGCTCCTGCAGACATGTTTGCCACAAAATTATTTATTCCTTTCCCTGCTCCACTGCAACAGCTGTCCCTTTTTACCACCAAAGCTGTCCAGTTATTCCTGATCAAGACTTTATCCTTCAAAGTTTCATGGTCATCTATGAATTTCTTACTAAAATGAATCTGTTATTGTAGAATTTAGGTATAAATTTTAGACTAAAATTACGTGGGTCAGAGTTGTTGGTTAACTTTTTAATAACTCAGTTCAGAATGGTATTTTAAGTTATAGGCATGGAGAAAAACGCATAATTTCAAGACATTTTCTCTAGCCCTAATTTTCAGTAATAGTCTTGCTCTCTGACCAACAAATGCCTGAATCAGGCATGAGGCATGTTCAGCCCAACTGTTTTCTAGTAGAATGTAACAGAAAGAGTCCCTAAGCTTTTTCTCCTATTTAGAAATGCCATTCTTTATTCAATTATGTACAAGTGATATACATGTTAATAACAATAAAAACAATAATAAAAATTATAATAACAATACTGACAACAGCAACAACGACATATGTATTCACCAGCATTACAGTGTGAAGGTAATTTGAGAGTAGTACTTGGTACAGTAAAAGTTATGTAGAGACTAATAAGCACCTTTAACCCTAAAATCTATTGCTCTAGAATATGATTATTGCCTCATAAACAAGAAACACCCTCAAATTACCATAATCAACTCTGCCACTTACCATGAGTAGAATGCTAAAATCTTTAGACTGATTCAAAGTAAAATGAAGCATATATTCATTCCTTTTGTGGTTTGGATTGTGCTTTTTGTATTTCTAAAGAGAAAAATCTCTGTACCAACCACCAATTTATTGGAGCATTTCTAATTTGCATATCTAATTTCAAGCTGTGTTAATTGCCTTTGAAAATGCCAAGCTTGTTTATTAGCCATTTCTTATTTTCCTGAAGGAAGAGTCTATTTACACAGAAGCATTCTCCATAACTGGAAAATCATTATCCTGGGACCTAAGGAAAAAAATGAACCAGCATTTAAAATGTATCATGGCAAGGTATAGCTCTTTTGTCTTATGTAATGAAATTTTACAATTAAGTTAGCAAATGCCTTCAGGCATTTTGAGCTGGGGTGTTATTTCTATTAAACTTTTCATCTGTTTTCAATATAATAACTTTGAATATTTGGATTGCTTTGCAAGTAGTACAAAAATATTTTGCTTTTTCTTTTTGCTTGTTTGGGTTTTCTTTAATATGTCTATGTCTCATTTAGTGGTGTTATTTCTATTAAACTTTTTGTCTATTTTAAATATAATAACTTTGAATATTTGGATTGCTTTGCAAGCAGTACAAAAATATTTTGCTTTTTCTTTTTACTTGTTTGGGTTTTCTTTAATCAGTCTGTGTCTCATTTAGTGGTATAGGTCCAGACAAAAAAGCAGTACAAAGTTTAATTCATGTGTGCCTATTCCATTTAAAAATAAGTAGTATAATCACTAAGGTGTCTCAGTCATGAAATTAATTTCTCTAATTTCTGTGGTTAAGCAGCATTTCTTTAGTCATTTACCTACTAAAAAAGTCTGAGTATAATAAAGCTAATTTTACTATGTCTCAAATAGAAACAATTGCTTAAGGTTTAGTTTTTTTCTGTGATGCGGCAATATAAACTCTTAAATTTAGTACTGCTGTCACTATACTAGAACCTTATCTGTAAATAGAAGAAACTTGGTAATAGGGAAGTAAAACTTTTACTAGACAACATTATTCTTTCTGATCAAATTTGAATAAGTGTAATATCAATATTTTAGGGGAATCTAGAAAACTTAATCCTACCCTATACCTTTGGATAGAAAAATTGAAAATTCACTTTATAGTTTTTATAAGACCATAAAACAGAAAATTCTGTCCAAATTTCTAAAACTGTGAAAAACAGGAAGTAAAATGAGAACAGTTTTTGTGGAGAATTTTGATATTTAACTTTACAGTAAATTCAGAACAGATACAGAAGCCAATCCTTACCAGTTCAAACTATTTGGTACATGATAAATTAACAAGGTGGTAGCAACTAGACTTAGCTGGTTTTTCACTCCTTATTCTTAAAGTAAGGTAATCACTTTTTCATTTTCCCATTCACATTGCTAGAAGAGAAAGAAAGGAAAGAGAGAAAGGAAGGGAAGGGAGAAAGGGAGGAAGGAAAGGAGGAAGAAGGGAAGGCAGGAGGGAAAGTTTGGGAAGGTTTGGGAATGTTATAATAATTATTATTTGACTATACGTGCTGATTTAGGTTGAAGTAGTTAACTTTCTTCACAGTGGCTAGTATGAGGCTGTGTTTTGGATTTGTGTCGAACATAGGGGTGATAATATAGAGATGTTTATGTTATCACTGAGCGGGGCTTACACAGAGCCAAGACCTTTTCTGGTTTTCATACTGCCATGATGGCAAGGGAACTGGAGGTGTAGAAGAAATTGAGAGGAGGCACAGCTGGAAAAGATGAAACAAACTGTCCAAAGCAATATTTGTGGGGGTGACAGCGTGTGTGGATCTCTTAAGGTCTGATGTGATTGATGAGTGCATCCTTAAGGACCAGAGAGGCACCTGTACAATGTGGTTGCCTTGTAACCAGTAGAATCTTTCCATGTATATTAGGTGAACTACTGACCAATGGTGTACTTGCATATTATACGTAGGAGTCGATAAAAGTGAAGCTGTTACTAAAAATAAAGTCCTTTTCTGATCACTCTGCAGCCTGAGTGTCTCTGCCTCCTTGACCACCGCTAAGCTAATCTACATTACCCCAAGAAAGGGTGACCCCAATAAATATTGACATCACACTCAATATATAAAGAGAGGGCAAGAAAGAGGAAGAGGGCCATGTTTGGAGAGGTGCTTGTCTTCCCAAGTAACTTTTACACATGATGGAGCTTTGCTCTCCTGCAGATGATTGAACACCCGCCTGCCTACGGGAAGGAGTGAAATAATTACTTGTTTTTCTTTACTTATGTGCATGACTTTTGCTTTTCCTACTAAACTGTCTTTATCTCAGCTCATGAATTTTCCAGCTTTTACTCTTCCAATTCTCTCCCTGATCCTGCTAATGAGGGATTGGGTGAGCAGATGTATGGTATTTGGTTGCTGGTTGAGGTTAAACCACAGCACTATGTCAAATACGGTTTGATGTTTCATAAGTAACAGATTTTTCCTCCCTTTGAGAATTGCTCAATTACTACATTTTTCTTCTACTTGTAGTAAGATATGCATATGTATGTACCTTGAAAATAGCAACTGTTCTGATGAATTAATTCAAATATGAGCTGTTTTTTTCCTCTGGTCAGTGGATTGGTCAACTCATATGTGTGCAATGATATTAGCTCAATTAGGAGTTTTTTGTTTCAGTAAGTATCTGTTTTTCAGAAAGTAAAGCTCATGAGTACTATTCCAGATGCTACCTAGATGTGGTTGCTTATGTTATTTCTGTGTTTAAAAGTGTGAATTCTTTAACATAAGTAATATATTTGAAATTATTGCAATATCCTTGAAAGTGTAAAGATCAAGGTAATTTCAATATATACAAAATTATTCTACTAAAATGAATTACATAATAATAATAATAATACTTATTAATATTATCGATATTATTATACTATTACAATAACTTAATTAAATATGTCTTTAAAAGGGCACAGATTGCTTATTCTGAGTTTCACATATTATAGTGTTAGCATTTGAGAATGAGACACATGCACACTAGGAATATTGTAGACAGACAATCAAATAAAACTGATACATTGGTAAAAACAGCTAACAGTTGTTCAAGCATAAATGTACTAATTTAATAATTTTATTTTTATTTACTTCCTGCTACACCTAAATATGTTTATGCTTAATTTAATTTATATTGTTAGTGAAACTTAAAAAGACCTATTTTTGTGGTAATGTTGTCTACTTGATAAAATGCCTTTAGTTAAAAATGAGATAATTGGCCTGAACACCACAGCCTGTTTTCATAATTGCAAACTAAATATAAAGATAAGTGCAAACAAATTCACTTGTGTAAAGCTACTTGCTTGATTCTTCATTCTATTGGTAGGTATTGAAAATAGTAAGGAATTTCTATTATGCATTTTTTTTACAAAAATATAATACATTCTTCCAATAACAGCCTGTCTTGGGTTGAACTGGCAAAACGCCAACTGCCCAAAGACAGAGTTAGGCCCGGCTGAGAAAAGGGAGAAAGAA
>JAWWLZ010000082.1:135297330-135318629 GCA_035041345.1 Poliocrania exsul | reverse complement strand
GTCAGCTGTTAGCTAGCTCAGCCCAGCTCAAGACAGCTGACAACTGTCAGGCCTAGTCTGAACTCCAAAACCTGAACTCAGGTCCACCTAGCTAAACCCATGACACAGCCCTCAAGCCTATCACATGAAATTTCCATAATATATCAGCTTTGAGACAATATCATGCATACTAAGCGCATCTTATGCATCAGTCTTTCCCTGCGTGTCCACTCAGATTCTTAGATGAGCATACTAGAATAACAGGTTAGAATAACTAACAATGTTTCAAAATAACTAGGATTCTGGAGTGTTTCAACCTATGGGCATCATTCCTGAAACAATTTAACAAGGTGCTAATATTCTGAGAAGGATTGCTCCATACTTTCTTTATTCATCACTCCTGAGTATCTTGATCTTCATTTATTTGTGAGGATTTCTCACTCCAAGTGTCTAAATGTCACAGAGCATAGTATGAAACTTTATTAAATCCCCTGTTAATTAGTGAAAACCTGATCATATTTAAGAAGGAAGAAGGAAAGAATATGCTTTATTTCTGTATTAAATACAACGTTTTTGATGGCTAACCCTTGTGTTCTCTTTATTGTAGTCACTAATGGCCATTTTTCATTACATATCACCTTACTCTGGGGATCAGTTAGACTCTGAACTTTTGTACATAACACACATTTTATAAAGATAGATGATTCTTGCCCCCCACCCTCCAGTAGCTGCTGTATGTTAGAAGTTCACCTGCAAGTTTACTGAGTCTACTCTCTTTTAGAAAAGAATCATCTACAAGTCCATGGAATTTTTATTATTTTTTTAAAAAATGTACTGTGTATCATCTCTGCATTAACTAAATATTTCCATCCTTACTTGAAAAGATAGTTTACATAAAAAAAAAATGTGATGAAACTTAAGATAGTTTGGGTTGGAAGGGAACTTCAAGGGTCATCTAGTCCAACCTCCAATTAATGAAGTCTAGGTGGATGAATGATAGATATAGCTCTTCTTGTTTGCTATAATGTGAATGCTTAAGAATGGATAACATCTCTGTGGATAATGAGGTGGATAAAAAGTGAAAGTTTCTGATGCAATGAAATCCTTCAATAAACCCATAAAATTAGTGATGATGTGCTGCACTAGAGCAAAGCATGTGAATTGAACTATATTTCCTCAACACCAAAAAAAAAAAAAAGGAGAAAAGCACTTTTCATTCTCATGTTATTCTCTATGTTTGTGACATTTTTCAAAAACTAGAAAGTACTTTCCAATGATTGTTTCACAAATGACAGTCTGTGTTTTCAAATATTTCTTTTGATGAGAAAAAGTTACAAAGTCCTCACACAACTTTTTTTCTGACATCTGGGTCACTGGATTTGGTTTAGAAAAAAAGTAAGGATCCTATCTTTGTACATTTTATATCAATTTAAATCACTATCTCCAAGAAAGTAGCCATGTATTAAACCATAAGTTGGACTGAAAGCAAATACTTTTTGTATAGAAGATATATCTGTTTTGGATTTTTAATGGTATGCATTTGAATTGAACTTGATGTTCTTTGAATGACGCATTCACAGTTCAAAAGATTTTTACAGGGAGAGGCCAACAGTGAAAAAATCCCTTCTTCCAAATGTCAAATTGCTACTTTGAAGTACAGCATTGTTACAATTTATTGAAAACACACACAGAAAACAACAATAATACCAAAACAAACAAACAACCAACCAAACAAAAAAAAACAAACAACAAAACAAGCTACAACCTACCTATAAATCTTCCAATAAATTGTATATGTTCACAGATTGGTTTTGAATATTTATAAATAAATGTAATTTACCCTGACACAGAAATGCAGTGAAAAATTAAATCCAAAGAAATGTTTAAAGAAAAGGTTACAATATATGGAAAGAAAATTTGTGATAGCTTTATGTCATTGTTAAAAAAAGAAAAAGGAAAAAAGAATGTAAAGAAAGTATCAGACAAACTGAGTAATCATCAGTAAAAGTTATTTCAAATTATAATAATTTAATAATTCAAGAACATTGAGAACATATTTTACAATGCTACACTGGTATTACAATATTATTAAGTAAATCATGAAATGCCACATGTTGTTTTAATGCTGAGACTGTTTTTATAGTTAGCGATGTGTTAGTATTTTACTTCAATTATATAGGTGAAAATCTTCAATACTTCCTAGCAATGATAGGAGTGAACTTAAAATAACTCAAAAGGAAAAAAAAAATGCTGCAATTATTCAGAAGCATAACAAGAGCACTTTTCTAAAATTCTGACTGGATTTATGCTCATTATCATCAAATTTATGATTAACTAGAAATGCCAGCACTATTAATTCATTGTATAAAATTCCTTCTTTAAATGCCTGACAAAAATTTTGAATTCACATTTCATCTACAGCCATTAGCCTTAACTTTTTCAGATATATGTGCAGTTCTAAAATCACATTTTAATATTGAGAATAGTAAAGGGAAGCATAGTTTCAGAAAAGAACATTCAGTTTATCCAGGTATCAAATAACTAGATGTATTCCCCCTTCACAGAGTTTAAAATATTCAGTCTTTCAGCTATAAATATGATGTGGAAATAAAATCAAGTATTCTATGACTTTTTTTATTGTATTTTAAACAATAAGTTTTTCAGAGAAATTGACAGTCTAATACTACCACTCAGAACAGCATGGATCTTACCAACATATTCTATATGTCTATTTAGAGCATTTAGTTTAACATTCTATATTTTAAAGCCCACAGTTATTGAAATGGCAGTAAAATGCACAATAAAAGAGCATCAGCTACAGGACTGTAAATTAAAACACTTTCTAAGAAAAATATAAAGCAGTCTTGATCAAAGTCACAATTTAGAACGAGAAAAATTCAGCACATATTAAATTTGCATGATATTTATTGCAGTTGCTCCACAACTCTCTGTAGTTACAGTGAGGAATAGTTCTACTATCTGATCTTGACAGATTGCTTTTCCTAAATTCTCATGATCATCTGCTCTCTTTTCTAGAAGCTAAGGGTAATATAATTGCTATAGATTTATAACAGTAGTATAACAGATGTAAAGGTAGAACATCATGAAGTTCAAAGTAATGATCCTGCATATATAGTGATACGTCTGTCTCTCTTTTTCCAACTGCTTCATTGTAGAACAATTTTATATGGTACCAGGTAAATTATTTGGTGGAAGAAGAAAAACAAAGAGTAGTTTATTGTAGGTTGAGTAATTCCAGGAAAAACTAAAATGATAACAGCAATAATAAGTAAAAGAAGTAGGTAGAAATGAGAATTAAAATAATCAAGCAGTTCCTGACTGAGTACTTTAGACAGTTTCCTACCCCAAAATGTTCAGATCCTGTCAGGACCAGAGCTGGGCTGCCTTCTCTTCAGCTCATACCAATATGTTCTTGTGCTCTTAGCTTGAGCTTGAAGACATAAGAAAAAGAAACAAACAACTTAACCTAAATAATATGCAGGCGTTCACCACAGATAATGGAAATCAGTTTTAAGCTCTTATCTGCTTGTCATTTGCAACAGCCTGAAAGATCAGTTTTTATAATTTTTGATGGTTGCATTAATCAATAGAGTGCTCTCTATGCTGCCACAATTATATTTCATTTTAAAATGGCTGTGAGTTTTCCAATTGAAAGTTGGATTTTTTTCAAGTTTAAATTCATTAAAAACTTAACCAAGCACATTCAATAAGAAAATTTGCTATCTGTTAAAGCAAAGTGAATGATTTTCTCACAGTGTCAGATACATATTTTGAATTGGTTATTATTATTGTTGTTGTTGTTATTGTCATTATTGTTGTTTTCTATGACATTCTCTGACTTCCTATGGCTGCTTGCAAAGGGAAAAATGGAAGATCCCTCATCATGGATGTGATACAACTTGCCAGGACTCTGTGATCATGCAATCTTCTACCTTGCTCTTCTTACTGCTTTATTGTAAAGTTTCAGCCTCACAGAGAATATATTTTCTTTTGGGAGCCCTACACAATACTAGCACACAAGGACTAGCAGTAGAAGGCAATGTAGCCTCTGTTCCATCAGACCTCTTTCCACCAGACCTCTTTCCCACTACTACCATTTCCATTGTTGCTGGAGCAGCTGAAGAAAAAAAAATTAAAAAAGGTGATTTTTTACAGCTCCAATATTTGCAAATGGAATAGTCTGAGTTTGATAGAAAGAGTCACAAATGGGGCCAATATTTCAAAAAATTGTTGCAATGAAGCACTATGTCAGGCAAAGAATTAAGAAAAATACTGAGTTAGAGTGTAAAACAGCAAATAATAATAAGCAAAGATCAATGAAAAGAAAAACTATTAAAGTTAATTAGTTAGCAATTGAAATGTTTCAAGAGGGTCACAGTTTTTCAAAGGAAAATTTAGTTAATTTTGTACATATTTTAAGTGGTGTGTTACCATTTTATAGTTTTAACTAGAAGATAATTACTGCATACTATTAATTTATAAATCATCAACACAGAATGTATGAGTAGAAAGTAATTCAGTATGATGGAAAATGGACTGCTTGAATTTCAAGTTTCAAGAATAAAAATGTGATAAGTAAAGAGCTCTTTAAAATTTAAACATATGCTGTAAAGTATGTCTTTGAAAAAGGTGCTCAACAGCCCCAGGCTATTTGAGTGAAAATTAAAAAATGACTATAGGCACATATTTTGCTCTGAATTTATATTAACTCAGCATAGGATAGTATATTATGTTTGTAATCAAAGTGTCAGGTGATCTTATTTGTCCAAAGTTCTTCATCAGGTAGAACTAAATGAGCTTTTTCCACCCTTAATAAAAACAGACGACAATTCCAAATCCATTGGTATTTTGCACTAACTCACTCCATTTTTTATACTAGCTTTTTCCTTTGTGCATAGTCTTGTAAAAAAAAAAAATCTTAGAGTGCAGTACTGTTGCTGATGCACCACTGCATCGTGATGCATTGCAAGATGCCGAGGTGACAAACACATGAAGCTAAGGCTGGGCAGTAATAATGATATAATTATTAAAATAACCTCTTGTTCATTTGAAACTTCTATTTCACAAAAGAAAGCTTTGAGAATTGTGATCAGAGGTGCCGCTACACAGAATTCTTCTTCCTCTGTTCTCAAGATGAAACAATATTGCATTTAGCAAGGATTTATTGACAATGACAGCTAGACAGAGACCTCCTGCTACCTACTTGACTCTAAGTCACTATGTCTCCAATGTGCAAACTGGGTAGGCAAAAGAAGTACTGAGACAGAGACAGTGAATTCCTAATAACTATTAATTTACTCCAGAACTTGTCATTTTTTAAGACATAAGCATCTCCAATCCTTTTTGTCCTGACTAGTCTGACAGAGAACTGTGGAAGATTAATATGTATAGCTTTGGGACATGACCAGCCTATAGAAGTAGCATTTCTAAATCATCTAATACCTTGTGATTTGGGAATTTTGGGGTTTGCATTTCAATACCTAGTTAATGGTCATTGTTCAGATATGTTATTCAGTATAGTATGCATTGTTTAAATCAGTTAGTATACATTGTTCTGATCTACAAAGAGTTCATTTGAAGCTCATGAATCTGTTTATATGGGATATTATCTTCTGACAATGGAAGACAATACTAGCTGTAGACAATTAGATGGAAGGCTAAGACTAGTGTGTTTATCTGAAAACTGATGGTTGTTATGGCACTAAATAGTTTTTTTACTGACTTTTGCAGATGATTAGTAGATTTTGAAAAATCTTAAAAATATTAACTAATATTAGCTAAAATGAAAGCTCATTTTCCAATACTAAGTAACTTGTATGAGTTTTAATATTTAGAAATTAAAGAAGGTGAAACAAATCTTAGATTGTGGGTTCCCTTTGGATTTTGGTATGTAATGTATATCAATCAGATCAGAAGATGGATTTGACAGCCATAAATTTATAATCAGTTGTTGGATTTTTAATCTGTTGGATTTCTTTAGTAGTCTATTGAGTAACTACAGTGTGATACACAGTACACTGAAGGCAATGGAAAAATAAGCTTGGGATGTGACCCATAGTTCCTGGACATATTTTAGTCAGCTGGATGATATAACACAGCTATCCTACAAATGATGTCTTTATTGCTTTTGGTGGGTTTTGCTGTGTGTTTCTCCACAGTAAGATGTATGCCATACATCATAAATATATGTAAGATCTAACATCTGTGTGCCTTTTAGGACACATAAATTCAAGACATCCAGTCCTCCTGATTTCAAAATGCTTATTCGTAACTGACATAGTTAATAACCTTTATTGCAAGAAGATTAGAAAAATATTTCATAAGCAAGAGAGAAATTCATGTCATAATGCTACTTTTCAAAAACAATATTTTTAACATAATTCTTGACAAAAATTATATTATTTTCTAATAATTGAATAAAAACATTATTATAACTTTGTCTTGCTTCCTGTAGGACTCTCCTTTTCCTTTCATTTAGATAGAGTAAGATGTAGGTAAACCAGTGACCCATAAATTTTTCAAGTCCCGGGAAATAGTGTTGAGCAAGTAACATGCTGTAAAATAAAATTTACTTTTCCAAAATAACCTTCTTTTATGTTTGTATTCTATGAATTTATATACACATTACTCTTAGAAGACCTCACAGGCTGCATGTGTAGCACATCTGGGGAACTAGAAGCATAAGCAGTCACAGAGTATCCATAAGGCTAGAGAGTCATATTTATTTTCTCTCTGGCATAACGGATCATAAATCCACTACTAAGAGGTCAGGGAAATATTTTTAAAAATGAAAAATGTATTTCAATTCTCTGAGCAGAGAGAACATAATTTTTAAATCTTTGACACCCTAGAAATTTTTCTACCATGTTCTCTCTTGCTCTATTTTAAAAGCAATAATCACTTCTCTTTTTAAGCTTAGTTTTATGTGACAAGAAATAGCAGAAATGGCTATCCCCTTCCCAACCCTGAACCAGAGTATGTATCTGAGGAAATTGATGTACAAATTTCCTCTCTTCTCTTTCTGGTCCATTATCTTGGCTGTATTTCTACACAGCTATGTGGCTGTTACAAACACTAATAAATTTTCCCAGTGTATGGAGTTCTACTTTCTTTTAGGTTTTGTTTTTGTTGGGGTTTTGTATGTGTGTGTGTGTTTTTTATTTTTTGGTTGGTTGGTTGTTTCTTTGTTTTATTTCAGTGACTATACACCCTAAAGACAAGTCCAGAGTTTAAATGGACTCTTAGATTACCTTAGTTGCAATTTAGTTATAGTATGGCTTCTTCTGTCAGGAGAACAGGTTAGAAAAGCCTTGTCTAAAACTTATGGGTTTAAAGCTTTGTTAGACACCCAGGGTCAAAGCTATTGCTGACCATGCATCTAATTTCTTCCAAAGTCATTTAGGATCCAGAAAACAGATATTTTAGGGTTTAAAACCTATTTTAGGAAAGCTTATTTAAACTCATGGAATAATATAGGGTGAAAGAGCTAGAAGCCATCTAGTCTGTTTCAGGCTAAACCTAGCTTTGAAGTTAGGTAAGGTTTACCAGCTGTCTAGCTGAACTGTCAATATTTTCAAGGGTAGAGATTCCACATACTCTGCTGCAGTGCTGTCTCTGCAATTTAATTTTTCCTTATATCTAGCCAAAATTTTCAGTGTTGCAACTTGTTCCTTATATATGTTATATTCTACTCACCTCTGGTCTCCCTGAAATTTGCCACCTGGTTTTGCAATGACCGAGCATCAGTGGGAAAGATTTAAAATACTTTTCATTCTGATTACAAGGTCAGCTTCAAAGCACATAGGACAGTCAGTTGCATAAATCAACAAAGCGCCAGAGGCCTGAAAAGCAGCAATAATGGCCCATTTAGGCCATTATGCAAACCACTTTTTAAAATTAAAATAGCTAACAATGTCCCTAAGTCTATAACACTGAGATTCATCCAGTTTTTCAGAGAGGCACATAACAAAATAGTGAACATCTTTTCTCTGTTGTTTCTTACAGGCTCTTTAGCATCTGACAGACACTGGAAATCACAGCCAAAATATTTTTTTTCTTTGATGTTCTTTTAATGCAAGGTCTTATGTCAGCTAACCTTTAGGCACTGAACAGCTGAGAATCAAATTGCCTAAATGCATTTATTAAATCTAAGGGTTTTTTATTTAGTTTTGAGAAGGAAGATTGAGACATTTATTTCTGGTGTACAGATGAATATCACAAACATGACACATAAAGCTAAGTGAACTAGTTTATGCCTTTTTTCAGTGGAACATTCCATTCGCATTTTTGAGTCTGTTTATTTTGCTACTTGCTAATGTGCATTAGACAGAATTGTTCTCAGACCAAACTTTTCATCATTTACTTGACAGAATTCACATTTGGACACCATAAAATGAAATATTTTAAGTAAAAAACACATGTTCTGAGAAAGCAGTGTAGAGAAGAGGCAAGAGGAATAGTACAATTCTTCCATCCACAGTGATAATTTCCTTCCTTATCCTGTTCTCACTCAATGAATTTTAACAGCTCACATTTAAGACCTTACTGAAACATAGCTCTTCCATATAGACCTTACTTTTATTCTGGCTCCATGGTAAAGATTGCAATTGAGATAGCTCAAACCATGAAATAAATTTTTGAAATAACTTATCTTTTCTGCAAAAAGAACTGAAATGGCTGATAATAGAGATACTGTACAGATCCCTGCTGGCAAGTTACCTAGTGATACAAGATTACCCACCAAACCTCTGTATGATCATCTGTGAAATGCTGAGTGTTAATGAAGAACAAGACTCGCCAAGTGTATGTACGTATAAGATGTGATAATTTTAAGTTGAGATGTAAGACATTGCTGTGTATTAGATTTTTCCTTTATTTCGTGGGGGAGGGAGGGGGGTCTCTGTTATTTTATTATATTTTTTTCAATATGGAATATTTACAGGCAGGATGATAATTTAGGTATTAGGGTGGTCAGGCATTGGAGTAGGTTGCCCAGAGAGCTGGTGGAGTCACCATTTGTGAAAGTGTTTAAGAGGTGTCTGGTTTTGGTGCTGCGTGATCTGGTTTAGTAGTTTAGGTGTTACAGGGGTAGTGGTGGTTTGATAGTTGGACTTGAACTTAAAGGTCTCTTCCAACCTTGACAATTCTATGACTCTATGTTGCTTAAGAAATATGTCATAGAGAGCATGACCTAGAATCATCAGATTTTGTTAGTATTTTTAAAGGTTTTAAAGACCAGGAATCTGAGAGATTAATTCAAGGGCAGGATTCCTCATGAATACAGTAATGTTACTAAGGAAAAATTTTTCTTAATCTAAAGTATTTCATGCTTCTGTAAATATCACATATGCTTTCCATGTATTTCTAGGGACCTCCTTGCCAAAGAAAGCATATGATGGTAGTCCTTAGTTCATGTAGAATATTTTTCATGAGGAAATTGTCATACATTGTACCAAGAGGATTAATATAAACATTCTGATTTGAAAATACATATTATTATTTGTAAAACTTTTGGAAATGCACATTTCACCACATATATGTCAGACTTCCTAGTTTGTAGTTAAAATTACAATGAAATCTTAAGAGGAATGGTTTTACAGACACTAATACACCCTAGAATATTTAGACTATCATACTGATCTTATAAACACTTTTAAGATCATGTTATTTATTGGACTATGAGAACAAATGAATTTTTTCTGCAGAATTAAAATCAGCTGGAAAGAACCAAATTAAAACATCCAATACTTCAATATTGTTAGATAACACATTTTTTAATGTTGCATTTCCTTCCCTTTCTTAGTAGAAGGAACAAAAATTGATGTTATCTAAATTAAGTATCCTGAATTTACAGTTCAGCCATTATTGACTAATCCACCACCTGTTCCTGGACTAACAAAAAATTCCTTAGAACTACTTAAGATATCACAAGAAACTAAGGAAGCTGCAATTAAGTGAGTATTGGTACACAGGACAGATGCAAAAGCACACAACAATCATCTAATCCAACTACTTGATACTTTGGGGCTAAGCAAAAGTTAAAGCATGTTTTCCAAATGTATTTTAAACACTGACAGGCTTGGGGCAGCAAACACCTCTCTCAGGAAGCCTGTTCTAGTGTTTGATGATCCTTTCAGTAAAAAAATGCTTTGTAATATCCAGTCTAAATCTCCTCGGGTGCAACTTTGAACTATCATGTGTCTTAGGAAGAAAAGATCAGCACCTGTCTCAATGTTACCTCCTTGGGAAGGTGTAGAGAGCAATAAGGTCATCCTTTAGCCTTCTTTTCTCCAAACTAGACACAGAGTCCTTAGCTGCTCCTCATAAGACATGCATTCCAGCCCTTTCACACTTGTGTTCCCTCCTCTGCCTTCCTCCTTTTTCTCTGATTAGTCATACAAACAAAAACAAATGTGAAGACAGATAAAAGACAGAACTTTACCACTGTAGTAAACATCTGGAGTTGTTCAGCCTATAGAAGGCTTTGGGAGGATTTTATTAATATATATTGCCTGAAGGGAAGGTGCAAAGGGGATGGATGCATGCGTTTTTCAGTGGTGGGTAGTGACAGGACCAGAAGCAATGGGCACAAATTGAAACAAAGCAAGTTCCCTCTGAACATCAGAAAATTTGTTCTCTCTCTGAGTATTAGTAAAAGGACTTAGCCAAAATCTCCACCTGAAAACACCAGTACTAGCCAATACTAAGTTCATCATGACAATCTTTACAAAATCAATCATTATGATTAAACAATTTTCAGAAGTTATATGTGCCAAATGGCTTTATAAGTTTGATTAACCTTTACTTATAACCTATTTTAGTGTATTAAAGTTACTACCTAGATGATAAATATGTCTTTCTAACAGATTTTTAAAACCACCACAAAAGTAAGAACCCTCCAATTTTGTGTTTCAATTTTCATTTTATTTTTCATTTATTTTGGCTTAAGGAAGTCACTGGAGAAAATATGAAAGCCTAACAGGGTTAACATTCATATGGAGTTTATATTTTCTGGTAGCTTACACTGAAACATTTTAGTTTATCTTAAATTAAAAGAGAGTTCATGACTTCTGATGAATCTTCTGTTTATCCCTCCAATCCAGCTGAGCTTCAGGCAAGATGTGGGATAAGAAATGGAAAGGTCAGAGGCTTTTGTATTTCAGGGTAATTTGAAGTTCCTTTGATTCTTTTATCCGGTTATAAAAGTTGTAAAAAACCATGAAGATACAGATCACATTACCATGTCTGCTTTAGTTTTTTTTCCTGTTGTGTTTGCCCAAGTGGATTACATTTCATTCCTCTTTATATTCTTAACATTGAAGCTACGAGAGATTGATGAAGCTTTATTTTTTGGTAGTCTTGTTTTTCTTAGAACATCAAGAGTTGTCAGCAGCACACAGCCAATATTGTAGAAATCACATGGAATTAAGCAGCTCATCTTCAACAGTTGTAATGCACAGACTACTAGACAGTGTAATTTCTAGTTCCAGGAAAAGTCATAGACATGTTGACCAAGTAAGCATTAAGACATATGGGACTTTCAGTTTGCATGATGTTTTAGTAACAAGAAATATCTGCTGCAAACCAGATTCCTTAGGTTTCTGGGTATGCCTCATACAGCTATAATTTTGACAATGATGAATCTGAGAAATACAGGTGGGGTTTTTTTCTTTCATGAAAGGAGATATTTGATTTTACCTCTGAATACATAGATAATTCTTCCAGTCTATTCTGTGTTCAAACAGTAGTGAAGGCTATCAGGCCTTTTCATTTTCCATTCTTTTCTGCTGGACTTTTGACATTATTTGGTGTAGACTGGCCCTTCATATGTACAACAACACAATTACTCTACACTGTTCTGCATCTCTGCGTACAACAATGGAGTCTGGAAATGATTCTTGTTTAACATGTAGTAGTTGCTAGCTAATAGTAGCAATACTCTAGAATAAGATCATTTCATTTTGCCATTTGCTTTGCTGTGCTACCTATAAAATTGAAAAACCTCTGCACTGTGAAATAATTCAATTTCTAACTCACTCACAGCTTTCAGTCTCCTGATTGTCCACATCAAACCATTGTGGCTTCTCTTTCTGGAAAAAACCCAAACCAAACCAAACCAAACCAAAAACCCAATCTGCAATTGCTTGATTCTTGGGGATGGTTTACTCCAAGTATCCTTTTGACAGTGATTATGAGTAAGAATGCACCATGTTTATGTCCCTCTGTTCTATTTAGTGAACCAATACTACTTTGTCAGATATTACAATTTTGAGAACCTCTAGAGTTTTGGGGTTTTTTTTACATTCTGCCACATACACCTCAGTTCCTCTCATATATATCGTAGGTTCCCCACTGGAGCATGCTTTGTCCTTCACTTGAACTCAGAAACTTAGAGTTGAAATGTCCCCTTAAATTTTGGGCATGTCTGAGAACCTCCAGGAAACACGTAAGACTCAGTCAGCTCATACAAATATACAAACACTTTGCAGCCTTGGTCTAGGGGTTGGGGCTTAGTGGTTGCAGTAGAAGCATCTAGCAATGTGAAAGGAGACCTAGAATCTATTTCAGAATTAACATATTTTAAATAAGTTGAAACTGTGAAGATATTTCATAGAATAGTAAAGTGGGTTTGGTTGGAAGGGACCATAAAGATCACCTAATCCCAATCCCCCTGCTATGATTGTGAACAACTCCCACTAGACGAGGTTGCTCTAAGCCCCATCCAACATGGCCTTGAACACTTCCATATTTGGGTCCTCCACAACTTCTCTGGGCAACCTGTTCCAGTGCCTCACCATTCTCACAGTAGAGAACGTCTTCCTAACATTTAATCTAAACCTACTCTTAGTATGAAGCCATTTCCTCTTTGTCTTATCATTACAGTTGCTGATCAAGAGACCCTCCTCTTGCCTTTATTGTAGGCTCCCTCTAGGTTCTGGAAGATGTCTATGAGATCTCCATGCAGCCTTCCCTTCTCCAGGCTGAATAAGCCCAACTTATGCAGTCTGTCTTCATAGGGGAGGTGCTGTAGTCCCCTTTTCAGCTTCATGGTTCTCCTCCAGATTTGCTCCAACAGTTCCAAGGCTTTCTTATATTGGGGCACCAGATCTGGACATAGGACTCCAGATGGGATCTCACCAGAGTGGAATAGAGGAACAGAATTACTACACTTACCTTCTGACTACACTTCTTTTTGTGCAGCCCAGGATATGGTTGGCATTCTGGGCTGTGAGTACACATTACTGGGTCACACTGAGTTTTTCGTATTTATTAACATAGCCATTTATTAACATAGTTCCCACATTCTATTAAGTCCCTGTTATGTGTTTAGCTAGGCCTAAATTTAGGCATTAAGAGGAGGCCTTGGATTATCGGCTGACTTGAGCTGGGTCAGGCCAGCTAACAGCTGACTCTATTGGCCAGTGGCATTCCATACCATATTCTGACATCATCTCAAATATGAATACAGTGTAGGGAGGTCTCTAGCTCAGTTCCCATCATGGCCGAGGTAGAGACAGGACATGCTAACACTGTTCTGCTGCGCTGGGCTTTGCCACTGCCACTGCTATGCAGCATTTTGTTTTAGTTTGGGGAAGTAGACATTTTATTGTTATACTTTCCCTTTTCCTTGCTAAGTGCTTCTTGGGAAGGGGTCGTGGGGTGATTTAATAGACAGAATAGTGAAATTTGTGTTCAGAGGGTTCAGTTTTCTGTTCAGTGGAGAGGTGAAGGAATTATTTGTTATATCTAACTTGTGTGGGTGTGTCTTACATTGTAGTCTACTTTTAATTTTCCCTTTTTTGTGTAAATATATATCCCAGTCTCTGTTTCAAGCTTAAGTGTCCAGTTTTTTTCTTCTCCCTTTTCTCAGCAGGGGAGGAGAAGGAAGCCTTTGTTGCTTTGGTTTATACTTGGCATTTTGTCAAAATATGCAAACTAAAACAATCCCTGTCATGTTTAACTCCTTCACAGCTGCATCTCCTAAGCAGTAGAGCCCACCAGAAGCTATAATTTCAGAGACATGAGAAAAAATATACCTATCACTTATATACATGTAAAATAAAGGTCCTCACCAAATAGCAGACCATAGTTTTTATTTTGTTGACAGAGACCTTCTTTCTGCCACCGTTATTCTGTTTTTTGTCACCTATCAAATTTGAATCTATTTAAAATTACAAATTTGCAAATTAAAGGACACAAACTGTACCCAAAAGGGTTAGGAAAGGAACAAAGGCTCAAATTAATTTTAATTAGGAAATAAAATAAAACAAAGATATAACAGCAAAACCAAATCAAACTCTAACACAAACCAGAACCAGTAATTACAAGACTTGTATAAAACAAATGGAATACAGAAAGATACAAAAACGTTAAACAATAGTTTTATTATTTGTTTTAATTTCACTCATATTGATTTGAAATTGTACAGTTAAAATAGACAGGCTACAGCAATTAAGGGAATGTTGCAAAGAGTAGTGGCTACAAACAACCTAAGCCTGCTTACATAACTTCTTTTCCAAAGGTTGTCTACTGAGTGCTATGCTACTTGTGACTAGTACATATTGTTTACAGTGTGCTAAATTTTACTGGAAATGTTAAGTACAGTGTCTTGAGCCAGCCACTGAGCACTGTTTTTATTGTCAGAAAAACTTTTGCAAAATATGAAACATGATACTTTGTGATGAATAGAAGAAATATATACAAATACAGTCTTCACAACTTTGTTCTTCATATAACAAGATCTGAAAAAGAACTTTTAATTATCTAAATATATTTGGTGAGGGGAAATTGTATTTTTCCTACGATAAATGTGACACACAAATACTATTAGCATTGTCAGTTTGTTATCACAATATACAGTCACATATTAGGTTAAGAGAAGTAGCAAGCCGACATTGTATTTTTCTGATTTACAAACAACAGATATTTGACAATGAGAAAAGATATAAATCTGTTGGTCACTTATTACTTCCCCTCAGCAAAATTTATTACAAAAGAAAGACCACTTATGATATTTAAACTTATGTGACACGAATATACATTCCTAAGGCAGTCTGTTTGCAAGCAATCTGTGATAGAAAAAAGTGCTATGAAATAAACTGGAGTTGACGGTGTCCATAAAACAAGCTGTGCACTTGCCTGAAGATGTAAAGTACCAGACAAAGGTCTGTAAACACTGAAAGTCTAAATGTAGGGTACTATGTCCTATGTTTTTAAAGAGGTATAGATACATATAGACAATCTTTTATATTTTCCACAGGAACAAGAAGGGACTTTCTCTCCTTGGTCAGAACGTAAGGTTAAAAGGAGAAAACAAAACTGAAGATAATCCTCAACAATTTGAGACTTCTGTGAGAGGTGTACTCTTTCAAAGTCTTCCTTAAACACTTTCTGAAAATCAGAACTTCAAAATATTGTAAATTGAATATATGCATATTGTTAAAAAACACTGCTTACTTTTTTTTCTCTCCAGCTTTAATTTTTGCGCATAGGCTCCCACTGCAAGTGTTTTTACTAGTCTAGACCCTGCTCAAAGAGAATATTTTTTAAGATAAATGCATGATAATATTCTATGAGTAGGACAGTTTATGGTCAGCTTTTAACAGCTATCTTGCTTTAGGCTTCTTTCTGATATTGCTCCTGCAGCTGTACAAAGTCCTAAAAGAAATAATTATTTTTGGATTTGCTCCTTTTCATAGGGGTAAGAAAGAACATAATTTGGAATTTTGTCATAAAAATGCAGAGAGGAATTGAACTTAAAATCAGGATACAGCTCTGAGTTGGCATGATACTGGAAGCTAATAATAAGCCTGATGAACAAATCCATTCAGATCAGTGTTTGGTCTATCAAGTGTTTCTACTTTTGGTGGCTGTGATAAAGTTTGAAGCAAATTTCATCATGGAATCACAGAATATGCTGAGTTGGAAGAGACCCACAGGAATCATTGAGTCCAACTCCTGGCCCTGCACAGGACTATCCCCGAGTCACACCATATGCCTGAGAGTATTGTCCAAACCCTTTCTGAACTTTGTCAGTCTTGCTGCTGTGAGCAATTCCCTGGGGAGCCTGTTCATGTTTTAACAGATGGTGAAATAGTAAACTGGACACAGAGCAGGCGTCCTGGTACCATCCTGCCATATGAGAACACTGCAAGATTTAAGACCAATCTGACATTTTCAGGATTGCAGTTGCCATCACAATTTATAAGCCCTGCTTGTTCCCATAATACCTCATTCAACATTACTGGTTTTATTGATTTTCAAGTCTCATGTAATTTAAACAAAATTGCTTTATAGCAGTTGCATTCTCTTGTAATAAGTGACAGTGACAAATATATTATTGTGATTTTTTTTATATATATAATCTGTCAAAAGGAGTTCTGGTGAGCAAATGATTACCAAAATATCCTTTTCTGGAGAGAGAATATTTACAAGAACTTCAGATTAATATTTTCAATAGCAATAAATTTTGAATAGACTTAGCAATCTAATAAGGCTATTAATAAATTTCTGAATTGATGAGTGAGATATATTTCTTTATCCCATATATGTCATATGTTTGGTCTGGCACTCTTGAGACCTGGTTGTAATTTGTATACCATGGTTGCACTACTATGGAAAGATTTTTGGGGGTTTTATTTGTTCATTTCCCTATTTTATCCTTATATAGTGACTTGTTCAGCTGTTCACTGCCCTGTTTTATGAAACAGTGCTAACAATGGAGAAATAAGGCCAAGAAGTGAGTAAAGAAAAGGAAAACCATGGATGTCATTGATTGATGGATCAGTTTTCAAAGATCTGTGCTAGTAGACGTGAGTACAGTTAGGTCAAGAAAAAGATGAATGTATTAAATGGCCTTTCTTAAGAAAGTTGATGAATGGGCTCATCAGGAAGAGCAGCTCTTTTGCTGGAGTAATGGCTGGACTTTTGTGGAAGACCTTTACCTAAAGAACTGATGGCCTGTATTGTAATGAGAACAAGGTCTTAAGAAGTTATAATGTTAGTGCCTTGCTCTGTAAAGTACTGTGTGAATGTTTGATAACTTGTTCTGTCCTGACTACACAGATGATGTTACTAATGTGCTCCAAGCACCCCAGTAATCATAAATAAAGATTAGGTAGGCACTCAGAGAAGATAGAGAGGACATGAGTCAAAAAGATCTACAAGCATCAGCACTTGAGTCAGGCTAACAAAGAAAATTCAAAAGTTCAAAGTGAGGAAGAGAAGCAGAAGACCCCAAAAGTGAGGCTGAAGGTCAGAACAACCCCCTGTAAACCCAGCCAAAAGAAGGTCTAAGAAGACTCTGCCTCAGGTTCTGCCTAAATTCTGCTTATTATGAATATGATAATTAGATGTCAAAATTATACCAATATGTATGTTAAGATGTTGTAACTTTGTATGAGGACTGTATAAATGTTTTCACTGAAATGGGGAAGCTAGCTGTCCAGTGCTAATGGCTAGCCTCCCCACGCTAGAAAATAAATAACTTTGCTGCTTAAAGATAAATTGTCTCTAAGCAGTTCTTTTAATTCCATGTCTTTTTGGCATCAGTATATCAAAAAAAGGATTGTACTTTTTTTTCTTTTGAAGCCTATGCAAGCACCATGATCCCTCATCTCTTCAATCTCTCTCCTGTGGCAATATTCACGTTGTGCCACTCTATTACTGCCTCCAACCTCAAAAAAGAACAAAAAAAGACATGTATGAAAAAAAACAACACCTACATCTAACCAAACCCTCAAGGAATAAACCAAGGTTTACTACAGTGAAATGGTCTTTGTAGGCAACTCTTTGTTACAAAAAAAAAAAAAAAATAAAAAATACAAGACTGTTTCATAAACAGGTCAGTAGCATTTTATAGCTATAGATATTCTTGTTTTGATTTCGTTATAAAGCAAACAAAGTGTTCATCATTTCAAAGTTTATTTTTTTAATGGGGACCATTTTGTACATTCCATTGATAAAGTTCTGTTTCTAGTCCATTTATTACCTGACATAATCTAGATATTTTACCTCCATTTTTACCAGGTGTTCTTTCCTCTCGTTGCCTACTAACTTGCTTGTTACCACATACACTTGCTTCTTCCTTCATGAAATGGGTTTTGCATCAGAGCATTAGAGGCATGGTTTCCTTTCTAAATTCTTGCCCATTTTTTCACTCCTATGAGAACATTCATCCAACTGTTTCTCCACTTTTACATCCATTTTTACTCTGTGTGCATGTTAGAGCAAGTAGCTATTACAACATTGCCCATGAAGAGCATCAAGGAAAGACGTTGGGCAGCATTTTGGAGACAGCAAAGAAACTCATCCTATATACCACAACTCTGAAAACATGTTTTGGTATGTAGAATTTAACAAAGCAAATGACAGACTTGATGAAAGTAAATCATATGATAAAAAAATGTAGATTTCCTACCCACAAGGCAGCAATATTCTTCTTCATGAGCTGAATGAATAATTCAGTTCTAAAAAACATCACAAAAAAACCCAAAACCAAAACCAAACACTAAAAACAACCAAAACCAAACTAAAAAGAAAAATCCTCAAAATCTCAACCCCACAAAACTCATAACTAAACAAAACAAATCCCCTCTAGAAATATTATCTGTTTCTTTTCAGTTAAATATTTCAGGGAATGAACATTCTACTCTGGTAAAATTGCTTTGGAGAGGCGATGATTTTATTTTCTTTAAAAAGCGTATTGATGGGTTTAGCACAGATGGCAAACACGACAGATATTTATTTGCTGAGTGTGTTTACATATCAGGAACACAGTTTATGGAATGACAGACTTGAAGACAGATTTACAAAACACGTGATGCTCATATCTTTTCAGCTTTTCTTGGCATTTTAGGATGTTAGATATAAGACACTGTTACTTCCTTGATTATGATCTTTGTTTGCTGAAGTACCCTAGTCACTGAAAGTATAGCAAACCAACATTCCAAAATACTATAAGAGCAAAAACATGTAGTAGTTCACTGAAAAGTAAAACAGTCTGAATTTAAAAAATAAAAAGAAAGGAATGTAAAATGCTATTAAATATATGTGGCCTGACAAAGGAAAAATCAAAGAACTGATTGCAAAACCTACTCACAGGTATATATTGTATGCCTCTTTTGTTGTTTGATCACAAAACTTGGAGATATGGAACACAGCATAAGGTGGAATACTTCAAATATATTTTTTTGAAACTGATTTATATTCATATGTACAATAATGATCTTACACAGAGGACATATAATCAATATCTAAAAAATAAATTACAAAAAAAGATTGTATTTAAAAATTAGCTGGACTTCAAGAGACAAAGGAAATAGAATAAATGTATTAAATGTCTCCCTCTCCTTTTTAAAGACTAGTAAGAATTTCTCAGATAAATTCCATGTTCTGGAATTCCTTGTTCTAAAATGTAAGTAGGAGAAGAAATATGCGAACATAACAGTTGGTCACAATATGACTATGAAGCGATAATATTATGCAGTTATGAAGAGGACAAATTTAAACCTGAAATGAATTCTAGTATATATATCAAAATATTGACTTCAGCAGGTGATGTTTTCTGATGTTTTTAATACTCTGTTTTTAGGAGAAATAACTGTCATCTGAAAGTTTAGGAAGACACGTGAAATGAAACAGCCCCTGATCAAAATTCACCTGCACATTCTGCTCAAAACTAACTGATGAACAGATTGACTCTGTGTCATTAAGGTTGCTGAATCTTCATAAAAAATATTTCCTTTAGATTTTTTTCTGGTTGTTTACTTCTTGCTATATTAGAGACTTAACCTTGAATTCTTAGCCAATGTTTTCTAATTGTTCATTATGTTCTCTACTATATCATGGGCTGGTGTGTATGTAATACAGTAAGGTAAGTCAGCATATTGGCTCTGGATCATTTGCACTAAATTTATCCCCAGAGTCAGTTCTTCTCTGAACTTCTCTGTAATTGCTTTGTGACAAAAGGCCATCCAGTGTGGAGTGTGATCTGTTATTTAGTCATCCCTTCTTTGTCTTTCTATGGTAACACTGTAGTTCAGGCAAGAACAAAAGAATTCTAATAGAAATATTTAAAAGCTCTCCATTGCTGAAGACCTTTTCGTTCTAAATTTATTACATAAAGTACTGATATTCACAATAACAGACCCCTCTTTGTTTTCAGTTAATATCACATTCATCAGGCCTGAGCCTATCATACACATTTTCTCTGAACTTGTTTTTCTTATACCTGTGTTTTATCTTACTTATCTATAGCATTTGTGTAACAATTATATAACTGTTATGGATCTTGTTTTATCTTTGTTTAACTTGGGTTATAATATTGTTATATGTGGGGTAAAAGGTTTTTTTGTTTTTGTTTTTTTTTTAACAAGCACTGTTAAAATTTTTGATATAAACAGTAGTAACATGGAGGGCTATGTGCTGGGAACTGACCCTAGAACAAAGCTAAAGTTAAAGGAATGCAGGTATACAGTGAGAGTGGATATATTAGCAGAATATGATACTGGAATACCCAAGTCTATCAAGAAATCAGTAGTCCTATATTGGCAGTAAAGAAAATAAACGAGCTGTACAAAACTAGTTTTAGGTACTAGAAAAATGAAAAACAATATTTATCTAATGCATATAAAATATGCCAGAGACAAAAAAGGAAGATGCAACATGATGTTTCAATGAAGAAGATAACAAAAATGATTAGAGGGATGGAGCATCTCTCCTATGAGTATAGCCTGAGAGTGCTGAGAGCCTGGAGAAGGCAGCAAGATCTTATTGCATCCTTTTAATAGTTAAAAGGGGCTATGAAGAAAGACAGAGACGGGCTGGTTTTAAACTAAAAGGGTAGATTCAGATTACATAAAAGGAAGGCATTTTTCATGATGAAGATGATGAATAGATGCCCAGAAAGGTGGTGGATGCCCCATCCATGAAAACATTCCAGGTCAGGTTGGATGGGGGCTCTGAGCAATCTGATCTGGTTGAAGATGCCCCTGCTCATTTCAGGGAGTTTGGACTAGATATCTTTTAAAGTCTCCTCCAAATCAAAACATTTTATGATTCTGATTCTAAGCAGGTGTGAAACATGCAAATCAAACAATAGAAAAAATGCTAAGATGAGGAAGAGCAAAAACTTGAATATCAATTTGTCGTTCCTACTACCAAAAAAGAAGAAAATTACTTCTGTAAACATCATACTCATTATGCTCACAACTTGTTACTATTCTCCCTTCCTGCAGAAACTGATGATGTTAAGACCCAGAGAACCAGTGGAAAGATCTGAACATAAATGCCAACAAAAA
>JAWWLZ010000082.1:135279621-135294730 GCA_035041345.1 Poliocrania exsul | reverse complement strand
GTGATGTGTAACTCTTTTAGCCAATAAGCTGTAGTTCTAACCCTATAAAACTCTGTGCTTTGTGTAATAAAATGTCTTCACTATGGATCTCATAGATTGTGTGAAGTCCATATCCTCCGCCGTTTATTTTTAGTTTACTTTAGAAAGACATTCTCTAGATCTTTAATTGCTTTTAGACACATTAATTGTCCAGACAGTGTAAGATGAAGCTGAGAAATATTATTGTATTTCTTGTTTACTCATGATCACAGCAGTAATGAATTCAAAGTCTTGGGATTATTTTTGGAATTGTGAATGGTTCTGCTAACAAAACCAACCTACAACCTGCTTCTTTCTGATGTCCTGCAAGGTAATTTTTTACGTAAATGTAAGAAGCGATGCACACACAGATAAACCCAGATGACCAAACCACAGTTAAGCTGTTAAGAAAAAGTTTATTCCTAAGTTGGAAATCCTAAATACACTGCTAAATCAAGCTCTTAGAACAACACCTTTTGCATGGGCATAACTTTAAGGCTGTGTTCTCCCTTGTGCGTGCATGGTCTCTGTCTCTCCCAGCAGGGGCCTTAAGCATGTCTGTGAGAACTTTTATCTCTGCTTGCAACTGAGGGGTTAACTTCTCAAAACACAGAAGCAGAAAATAGGTAGTGATATTCATGGGAAAGAATTTTCTCCCACACCAGGTGTTTCCTAGACTAAGTTTTCCTACAAGCGAAAACCTCCCTGAATGAAACTCTTTTTCCTCCTCAAATAAACCTTCCGTGTTTAACTTTCTTTCCCTACAGTAATTTAGGGCTAAGTAGTATGAGGTTTTGATACTACATGGGAGAAACTTTACAATGAGCCAGACAACTAATAAGAAAAATAAACCACAGCCTGGAGTTTTACAGGACATATGTTCACCTGAATATGCCATATTTCTGGAAGTGTTACCCAAATGCCATTTTTTTGCAAAGCCTAAATTTTTTATTTGCTGCCTGAACCTGGCAAAATTATTTCTCCAGCTGCACCATCTTGAGTGGAGTCAATGTATGTGTCTCTATATGCTGCCACAGACGTGAAATATTTGTCAAATCCAAAGATCTCAGAAAATTACACTGGTTAAAACAAGTTTTGGGGATTAAATTATGCTGGCTTTGTAATACAAATTGGCAGAGAATTTGTCTCAGGTATATCTAGAATATTTTCTGCTAATAAATAGTCAAGAATCAAGATCAGAGGATTATATTTTAATGAGTTGCTGTATCTGAAACTAGCAAACTTTGACGTGATACAACTTCTAGTGGTTGAAACATTAAAAAGATTCTCTTTCTTTCCCTTTTGTCTTTTCCCTTACTCTATTATCACTAGGTGCTCCAATTAGAGGAAGAAGAGGGTCTTGAAACCTGTAGAGAACATTTCCTTAGCTACTATATGCACTTTATCGTACACTTTAGCAATATTAAAAGAACACAAAGGTGTCAGTAAAGCACAAAGACAATACTGAGAGTGAGGAAAAATAGGCCATTGAGAGACGTATAAAAACATTTTAACAGAAAGAGCTGGAATTAGGCTTTTGATATTGTTTTATTTTGTGACTCTATGCAGATTTTTGTTTTGATCTGACCTTAAGGACAAGCTTAAGAACAAAAATTTCATTAGCACATATATACAGTGTCACTTCTCAGCAAACCTTGTATAGAAGGTTTTGGGGAAAAAATATTGATATCTTCTAATTTCTTATTCTTAACCAAGTTATGAGGATACATTATGCATCAATTCGTTGCCTAACTAGTAAAGACATTATGTCAGATGACTAGTACAAATAAGTAAAATAATCTGGTAATGAGTAAATTTTTTCCAAGTATGATCCACACTAGTGATAGAATATATTTGTCTAAATTTGAAAGTTAATGAATGTTAAAGGGAAAGGTAACTGGTTTCTGGCAGTAGAATCATAGAATAATTTACAATGGAAAAGACCTAAAAGATTATTGAGTGTAACCATAAACCTAACACTGTCAAATCCACCACTAAATTCTGTCCTTAAATGTCATGTCTCCCTGTCTTTTAAAATCTCTGTGGTTGTTGACTCAACCACTGCCCTGAGCAGCCTGTTTCAATGCTTGACAACCCTTTCTGCGAAGAAATGTTTCCTAATATACAATCTAAACCTCCACTGGCATAGCTTCAAGATATTTTCTTGAACTGAGGAATTCCTTCATCCTCCAGCCTGTATTGATAATAGGGGTTCCCCCAACAGAAGTGCAAGATCTTGCTCTTGGTCTTGTTGAACCTCATGGCCCCTCTGGATGGCATCCTGTTCTTCAGGTTTGTCATCTCCCACACTCAGCTTAGTATTGTCTGCCAAGTTACTGAGGGTGGCCTTGATCTCAGTGTCTATGACATTGATGAAGTTATCAAACAGTATTGGTACCAGTACAGACCCACAGACTCCCAGAGGGACATCACATGTCACTAATGTTCATCTGGACATGGAACCAGTCCTTCCAATATATCCATCTCTCTCTAATATAGAGGGAAAGATGCTGTAGGGGACCATGTCAAAGGTTTTTCAGAAGTCCAGATAGACGACATTTGCAGGTCTTACGTTGTCCACTGGTTTATCCACTATCACAGAACATCCATAGGTTGGTCAGGCAAGATTTGCCCTTGATTAAACTATGCTGGCTGTCTAGAGGGCATTCAAGGGGAACTTGGGGAAAATCAAGTATTCTGAGTGAACTTTTATCTTAATCTGTTCATGTTTTGTCATCTTTCATACTGCTCTAAGACCTAAATTTTGTACACATATAAGGATGTTTAGGAATCTGAAAGCAGTGGCTTCTTGCATATCTTTGACAGCTTGTCCTTGAAAAAGATTAATATTTTTAATGTATGCAGTTAATGAAACTTTATGGGTCTGTACTGAAGGCTATTCAAGTACAGTTCTATTATATCTCTCCAACCAATAGACTAAGCATTGTTTAACTGATTTTTTTTGTACCTTTTTAAAGGTTGGGAATGCTCACATGAGAAGTTAGCAAACTTCATTTATGTAACTTCACTGTCACTTCTTCAGTCAAGTAGAGTTTCTTTCCTCATATATCACCAAGCTTTAAGTGTTGTAATTTCATCTGTAGTAGCGGGCCCAGAACAATCTATAAGACGTATTAGATACATAAGTCATTAAGCATTTGTGTTTATCATCACAGAAAACAATACTTGCGGAACTTGTTGTCATAGGAACTAATTGTCATCATTTATATTCAGAGGTGAATCAGAGCTGCAATCTGTGAAACTTTTTCACATTGTATCCCTGCATCACATTCTTGAGGTACTAATTCTAAGGTTTCAGCTTAATGGGTCTCTGTGTTTGTATCTACTGTGTCCACGCAGTGAGATTAACTAGTGTCTTTATGGCCTACATTTTCAAATAGTAATGGATGAAGAGGAGACTATTTTGTCAACTTACTTTCATTGACATAAGAGAGAATCAGATATAATTTCAGATTTTTTTGATTCATACAGTGTTACAAGAATTAGATCCCAGTCTTCCACAATTTTGTTTACTTAGTTTAATAATTTGCTCAGCTTTTCCTGGGCATATAACTCAACATTGAAAGATATCCATCTTTTTTGGAATATGGATGGTTTGACTTCCTTCTAGACATTCATGAATTTGCCCATATTCTACTTATTCATGTAAAATTACAGACATTACACAGTGATGGTTCCTATTACACAGAATAAAATTTGTATTTTGAGATTATTATTTTACTCCATGAGAAAAAATAATAACAGCAAAATATTGAAGTGTGTTTTTTTGTGTATTTTCCTTTTAAATAAAGTGCCAAATCTGAAGACTGAATTATTGTCTTCTCTAAAAACTGGCAATATTTCTAAAACCAAGATATGATGCTTTTAATTTTAAAACCTAAGGATATAAGATTTAGTGGTGTCTTCATTGTTTCCTGCAGATCTGAATATCAATCAGATGAGGTGTGTGAAATACAGGGGTTTTTTTAGCTTAGTCTAGTGCACAGCATTAACTCAAATTCTCAGAACACATACAAATTTGTTGCTGTCGTAAACATACTGCATCATTTATCAAAATATGTAGTCCACCACAAAATATCCCATATTCAAAATATAGGGAGAGATGTTACAGACCAGCTTTGCCACACATTGGCAGAAGGGTGGAACTCATTTTGCTGTTTTTGCAGGCACTATCACTCATTAGAAAAATACACCATGCTGCAAAACTGTAAACAAAGGAAATGTAGCTGAAGCTAACTGGCAGCTACAGGGAGAACATTTTTGTGCATTCTTTCTGACAGTGCTATGCAGACACTTGAGAAACAAATGCTTCACTATATACAGAAAAAAAAATGAGAAACTACAAGTGATGTATACAGATTACTGTGAAAGAAAAAGATCCTAGCATTTTACTGTTTAGGGCTTTAAGCTTTAACTTCATAATTTTAAAGTATTTATTTAATGTGCTCCTGTGTAAAGATGAGAAAGCACACTTATTGCTACAGTTCTGCAGATCATGTTTGGTACATATCTGTTCCCTGTACACATGGACTGACATTTATTGGAGAAAAATGAGCAAGTGAAGTTAGCAGACACAAAGAAAATTATTTTATTACAGGAAAACTGTTTATTTCAGAATCAGATTATTAGAATTAGATTTTTAATACCATCATCTTGTATCGAAATGATAGACATAAAGCTCCAAATAGCATATCAGCGTAGCATTTACTTCTGTTTTCAGCAGAAATAATTGTTCCTGAAAAGATTTTGTCAATGAGTTTTGGTTTTTTCCTGTTGGTTTTTTTTTGTTTTGTTTTTGGTTGGTTGGTTGGTTTTGGTTTGTTTTTGTTTTTGTTTTTTTGTTTATGGATAAGTTTTGGGTTGTTTTAGGATTCCCAGAATGGAGGTTTTCCATTTCCATCTAAAATAAGCAGATCAAAATTATTATATTTTTTTTTTAATGCAGTTGACAGGAAGGGTTTTCCTCATCTAAAAGCAGCTATTAGATGTCGGGGTCAACTCCCAAGGCTCACACCCTCCACATTCCTTCCCTCTCTGTGTTTTTCCCTGAGGTTTTTCCATGCCGCTAAGGTACCTTGACGGTTCCCCTGGACCTGAGATGGTCCTGCACCCCTTCCCTGCCCTACTGCAGCAGACCCCACCACTCCTGAGGCGGCATAGGGCAGCAGCTGTTCCCGAAGCCCCAGCAGGACCAGCAGTATGCCCACCTGCCCCCTGCAAACAGTTTCTCTATTCCCCGTAGTTCCTCCTCCTCCCTGGGTAACCCCGTGTGCTTCCTTCCAGTACTTAAGCCTCTGTTGATCCTCTGGGTGCCCGTCCTGCCACTGAGCCTAATACTGCCCTCAGATGTACTACCCAATCCTTTCCAAGTTTACACCCCTTGCCAAGCCACTCCCTTATTCAAACCTTTAAGACTGGTCCAAACCAGGAAATAAAAGCTTTTGAATCACATCACTTCCTCTTGTGTGTATGTGTTCTTGGGGGCCACTTCACCTATCAGTCCCGAGAACTAGCCTATGTTCAGAACAAATACATGTATAAGTTGTTTTACTGCCCGTTGTTTTCCAACAGTTTGTAGAACTATGGAGAATATGAGCCAGGTAAGGAGGAAACATTCAAGAAAAAAGTTTCGGAAGGAAGTTTGGAGGCTAGATGCTCTGAAATGAGTTCACAGTAGTGAAGAGGGTAATTAGTTACTCAGTTTCTCTCACATTTGGAGTATTTTAGAATAATCAATATTGCATGGGGAAAATAATTTCATCAATATTTTCTCCTTTCATAAATTTCTAATTTTTGAGGAAATTAATGATAGTAATGCTATTTTAAATTGCTGGTGCAGAGCAGGTACTCAGTAATTCTAGAGGCATCACTGAAGACTAGAAAATCAGAAGTGAAATAGAAATACCTCCTGGTGAAAAGGTGAGAAACAAATGTTTTGCAGCAGCATTACTGTGATTACTTAAAACAAACAAGGCTGTTAAGGAATATCTCTTTAAAAAACTAGGTTTCCATTCAGAAGCATTGGGGTTTGATCATTTATATTTTGTTTCTAATTTCCTGAGTTCTTTATGTATAAAGGACAGAAAATATTGAACAATTTAACACACATCTGTTTATGAGAGATTCTGGAGGAAATGTGTATGAAACAGACTTGCAAATGAGTCTGCAAAATCTTACGGTTTATACGTATCAAATAGGTCTATGAAATCTAAAAATACCAATGAAGAATAGAAATCAGACCTGCAGCTAAACTGCAAGTCTTTCAACAGATAAGTGAAAATCCCCTCTCAGAGAAGTGGCAAAGCCTAGAGCCAAATCATAATCCAAATGGATAAATGCAACTTAATTACATCATTTAGGCGGAGCCCAGTGCTGGAACAGTACATTATACTCTCTTGTCTAAGAAACAATTTCACAAGCAGCTGAGAAATAACTAGCAGGAAAATCTCACTAGGTCACTGCTTAGCATCAAGTCCATTTCTCCTGGTGATCAAAGTTACAAAAATGAGGAAGCAATTTTTTTCCCCCTATTTCAAGGCAGCAGAAATACTTCATGTATAAGTAAACATGATGGGGAGTGAAGGACAGGAATAGTACATATCTGTTATTTGTTCTATGCATTATCATGATTGCCCTTCCTGCCCTGGTGGCAGTTTCATCTTACGAATCATTAGGAGATTTTTTTTTTCGAGTATTTGAATAGTTCTATAAGTAATTCACTGTTTAGTGACACTGACCTAGCTTATCCTTCCTATAAAAAGCAAAACAAAACAAAACAAAAAACAACAAACAAACTTGCATTGTCATAGAAGATATGGTAGCAAGGTGATGAATTTCAACAGGCCTCTAAACTTTGCTTAAGGAGGAATAATTATATGATTTTATTTTCCTTTGTGGCATAATAGTTGAAGAAGAGATGATAACTGACATTCTGAACTGATGAGGCAGTACAAGTTCCTTCCAGATAAGCATGTTTTCACTGGAATTAGTCTATGTCTGCCTTAAATAGTCAGAGATCTTTTCAACATTCTAAACTCAGTAATTGGATCAATTATGAGGAAAGAGAAGGAAAAGGTAATTTCATTTTAATCAGAATGATTCCCCAGTATGCTATTATCTAAAGGCACAGTGCTCTCCCATGGTAAAAGCATCTGTCAGAGCAGAACTCAGGAATGTTGTGGCTCTGCTTGAACTCTGGAGGGCATGTCCCCTTTTCACTAGCTGCCAAGTCACCCTAGCTCATAGAACATCACCCCCTTGGCTGTCATATTCTTGATTATTTGCTCTTCCACGGAGCTGAAAGAATTCCTAGAACAACAAGGCAATATATTCTAGAGTTGAAGTCAAGCTTTGTTAGATCATGTGCCAAAAGAGACATAGTAACATGAGCCATAGTAACATGAAAGACCAAGTATAATGATATTTGCCTCTTCAATAACAGTGATCAAAAGGCTCATTAAGTGTAGTGTGTAGCATAATAGCAATGCACTATGATAGTACAAAGGGAATTCAGTATTGCTTCACATATCTAACCAAAATAATTTCAAAATATTTCTACATTTAGACTGAAAATATTTTCTGTAAAAAATTAGTAATATTTTCACAAGTTGTTCAACTTTTTACTTGGCAAAATCCTCATTTCATTTTCTTTTAGAATCATGTACACATAGGTTGAAAAAGATCTCTGAGACCATTGAGTCCAAAAACCTAACACCATGAAGTCCATCATTAAACAACCATGTCCCTAAGCACAGTGTCTACATGTCCCTTAACTACCTCCAGGTAGTTAACCACTTCCCTGGACAGTCATTTGTAATGCTTGATAACAATTTTAGTGGAGAAATTTTCCCTGATATCCAGTCCAAACTTACCTGGGTGCAACTTGAGGCATTTTCCTCTTCCCCTATCCCTTGTTACTTGGGTTAAGAGACCAACCTGCACATCACTATAACCTCATTTCAGGTAGTTGTAGAGAGCAGTAAGGTCTTCCCTGAGCCTCCTTTTCTCCAGACTAAACAACTCCGGTTCCCTCAGCTGCTCCTCATTAGACTTTTGCTCCAGACCATTCACCTGCCTTTCATAAACCAATCCTGACTGCTCCTGTTCACCTGGTCACTACACCCCATTTTTTTAAATAAAATCCAACCCATATTTTTTAAAAAATAATATTTTATATATTATTTATATATAAAATAAATATTTTAATATTTAATAAAATATTTTTGTTGATTTATTGATTTATCAAACCCATCAATTGCCTACCTGGTATGAGCTTTATTATAGAAGTTACTAGTACTCAAGCTAATAATACCTAAGCAGTACTATTATATTTGCACAGAAGGAATAGGTAATGGATATGTATGTGTATGGCTAGGCTTTGGAAACAAAGATTTGGGAAGGGCTCTACCCACGTGGGTGTGACCTTTGAGCCTGTGCAGTGGATTTTTCAGGTGAAGCACAGCGTGTGCAGAACTAGCGCCACTCTTTAACTCCTAAGGTTCATCTGCCACACCTGAGCGAGCTTGGACAGTGACAGTGAAGTCCTTGGGACTAGAACCTACAGCAGCCGGTATTCCCAGCAGGTCTCCCATCCAAGTACTAAGTGGGGCTGACCCTGCTTAGCTTCTGAGATCTGATGGGATTGGATGTCAGGCAGGCATTTATCAGCCTGTCTAATATGTTAAAATTGGGTTTGCTCTCAGAAAACACTGATTAAATAATTTTGTGGTTAACTGGGCTTCTATTCCTGCTCTAGCCTTATTGCTTGACATTGCTTGATTCACTTAGCCTCTCTTTTCTTCATGTCCAGTCTGTAAAGTGACCAGTATTCATTTTTCCATTCTACATTCCTTTTATTGCATGGATGTTATTTACATCTAAAAGCATAGAGGTTCCTGGTCTTAGCTAGATATTCTGAATTCTGACATATGACAGCAATGATACATGAAAGTTTTTGTTCTGACTTGAAGCAGATCTGAGAATGACCTCATCAAATCAGATCTCTAATTATTCCCCCCAAATCACTAAATTTTTACCAATAACTGTTACATATGATCATGGAAATTAAACTTGGATTCAATGTGTGTTGGCATGCTGAATAAGTTTTGTATTTGTATGAAATTTCTAGTGAGTCACTGTAAAGAGTTGGAGATTTCAAGCAAGTCACTTATGTTTTCTTGAAATCTGCCAAGTATGAGACTAGCTACATTTATTCTTCTAATGGGAATCCTCTTTAATAAATGCCGGATTACTGGAATGTAATTTGTGATCACATTAACATGATTACAGCACTCAGAATCCCAATGGAGCCCCTAGAAATATTATTAGGATTGTCAGTAGAAAGGAGTGTATGGTTTAAGACGTTCTAAACTAATCATGTACTTATTAGTTATGGCCAAATTCCTGCTAACTCCCAGATGAGGGAGAAAACAAACCAGAACTAATTACTACAGTTGTGCACACAGGGGAAGGTGTCTGTACTAGAAGAAGTAGAATAAAATAACTCTCATGCCTATAATTACTTCTCCATTATGCAATTTTGAATTATTAAAAAAAAAAAGCATAGTACTATGAGGTGTTGATGACCTACAGCAATAAAAAATGAGTATCAAGACAGCAGTTGCAGAATGTTACCCTGTGAAATAATTCTTATAGTTAGTAGAAATAGATTTATGAATCCATTTAGAGGACCAATAGAGGACTTGAAAATAAGTAGATTCTGCAGCACTAACATCTGATGATTTCAGTGTTCAGTCTTTATACTTTAAAAATGTCAGAGTAACAAAGGTTTTTCTTTCAGAATATGAAAAAAGTTTACTTTATCACAGAAATAAATATTAAAGGGAAAAAACACTCTTTTCAGAGTGCTGATAGTTTTCTATATAGTAATGCAGCTTTCTTATCTGCATAGACTTTTAAAACCAGCATCTAATCTTTCTTTTTAACAAAACAATGATACATTTTCTAATCTTGTTATTGTTTTCTGTAAATTAGTCTTACCTCAACCCATGATCTTTGCGTTTCGTGCCTCCAGTTGGAGGGGGTAAAGGGAGTGGTGCATGGTTTTAGTGGTAGTACTAAATTGGAGAATACCATTCCTGAACTATGACACCCTGTCTAAAAGAAATTGCTCTTAATTTTACTCTGTGCTGCATATGTTTGATATTAGACAATTATTCAAGTTTATAGTTCAAGAAAGTTCTGAAATGTGGCTGCCCAATAATTTTGCCCTGCATCTCCTTTATTAGATCACTGCAAAAAAGAGCAACTACATGACAGAGTATCCAGAGCGTCTCTATCCAGAGCGTCTCTATCCAGAGCATCCCATGACTTGGTAATTTACACCCTCCTCCAAGAAATGTGGGTATGAAACTACCTCAAAGCTTCTCTCCAGAACTGGATCTCATTTTCTTTATTTCAGTCACGGTCTGTGGTCTGAGGTCTAAATTATTTCACTAGAAGGGGATTGGGTCTTTTAGATGTCTCAAAACAGAATAATAGCTAAAAAGTTCAATCAATTAGGCATACAGTGCAACCACTCTCAGTCCTCCTTCTTAATTGGCTCTACCATTACATTTTCTTCCGATAATATTCCTTCTTATATCAGACATTCCCCTGCTTTTCTCACTTCCAGGAATCAACTCCTCATGTAACTTTATGTTCTAGATTAACAGGAACAGTGTCTTTCAGGGAAGATGGTAGTGGTGACTACCTTTTTATCCAATACTCAGTCAGAGTGTTGTTATTCTGAATATCAGTGTTTTGGATTCAATTCCATCCTTAGAATTTCATTCCACCTGAAACTGAGTCCTCATCTGCTGATTTCAGTTGAAAACTGGTACGTATGCACTGAACAAAACTGATTAGGATTTAATTGTAAGTATTGTCACTGAATCTAATACCACAAATGACTATGAAAGAGGCTTATCTTAGCATTTACCGAGCATCTGCACTCGCTGAATCAAAGACTTCAGGAACTTAAGTCAGATATATCTGTAACAAATACACAACATTTATTAGTAAACATAGACCTCTTTTCTGTAAAGGCTACCTATTTTAATATTTTCAGAAAACTTGAAATACCTGGGTTGAAGCTCCAGCCAACCTGATGGTAAGAACTTCTCTGTCTTTCAAATTTTAAGAATCTTTCACCATCAATCAATTCAGCATAGGAGGGAAAGAAAAAAATGCAGAATTTGTCTTAGAAGGAATAAAAGTTTGAAATTTATGGCTCTGTGCAGGATTATAATAATGCAGTTCATAGGTTGCTCAGGACTCAGTAAATCAGCACAGCTCAAATTAAACAGCCCATTTACAGTTGTTTTCTGGTAATTAATTTAAGTGTGGATCACTGGGAAAACTGCAATTTTAATACATCAGATTTGAAAACTCTACAAATAATTGTAAAGAAATGCATTAAATACTTTAAAAATGGAAGTTGCACTGTCTTCTCAGACACTCATGATAACATATTCCAACATTAAAACCTGCAATTAACTTAGAATAAAATCTTTGCTTGCTCCAGTGATGCTTAGTTGGGCATGTGCTAGAATTTCTCTTTTGGTAACATAACCAAGACAAAACCTGGTGTTATTTTAGCTAATGAGATTATTTTAGCTAATTAGTTTTGTCTATGACTTATTTTGGTTTTGCTGCTTCCACAGACAGCCTTTTGAAGACATTCATTAAATAAGAATACAATCAAATGAAGCTCTCTGTCTCAGCTCAACATGAAATCTTTGATTTCCATCCAAATTTCATGCTGAAATTTAGACATTAACAAAATAAAAAAAATAAGTATGTAAATAATTACTACAAGGCATACCTATTTTCTTGTATGCCAGAAACTGGATTAATTCAAAGCAATTTTTTCTGAATTTTAGTGAAGAAAGGTCAAACTTGGGATGGGAAACTGGGAAACAGCAGAAATAACTTAAAAATAGGTAAACAATACAGAAAATTGATTCCATACTTACAAATAAAAAATTGTATTTTATCTAAAATATCTTTTTAATGTTCTGTTTCACTGTTTTCTTTCTGATTATGAAATATCATAGAATATATATTTTAGTACAGATAAAATACCTCTTTTTACTTTTTGTTGGATGTATAAAACTGATCCTTCTTTTCAGTTAACATGCAGAAAAATATCTACCTAACTAACTTGATATATATGAACAATAGAATAAAAACTGATACATTTATTCATACCATAACGAAAAGCATAACAGTGTAAAGTCCATTTAATGAATATACTGATACCTACGGGAAATTTTAATTTCTGCCTTTGTGTTTCTCTCCATTGTTATACACTTTCTTCCCTATCCTTTCCAAATCCTTACTTTTTTAAAAAAAAGTATATGAAAGTATTAAAACTAAAGCAATTAAATTAAATAGAAAATTAAAAATCCCTGCTTACTTTTTCAGATAACTTAATATTTCCAGGAGGCAACTATTAGGGGAGAATTTAGCTGAATATTTATCTCATGTATATCATCTCTGTAAATGAGTAAGACCAGCTCTTTGTCTATATGACAACAGGAGGCAGTCTTCTGCAGTATTCTTCAACCTTAGCCTATTTTTTATTGATCTGCTTTAAAATATCCAGCCATCAATTTAAAAAATTAACTGTTTACACTAGAATATTTCAAGAATTTTTTTCTCTTAAGATGTATCCAATATAAGTTTTATCCAATGTATTTTGTGTGCTTAAAGATATATATGTGTTATATTACCATAAGAAGCGTGACATAATAGCTACAATAAGAAAATTGTGAGAACAGACCACGGAATAAACCTAAAGAACAGCTGAAAAACAATAGTTCAAAGTGGTCTCAAATGGAAATGCTCTAACCAATCCACGATGTACTATCATATACTGATTGCCTAAAGCTTTCCAGATGAGAACAATATGTTGAACATGTATCTGAAAGAGGCCTACATTGGTACAATATTACTTCACAGTTAGGTGATCACAAGCTGCCAAGTAACTTGTGGAGATAGACGAGGAGCAGGAGGCAGACATGATCTTGCCCTAAGGCTTATTAGATAGAAAGGCAGAAGAGTGATACACAGAAAACAACACACATTAGTACGAAACAGCATTTCAAGTGTTTTAGTTGCTCAATACTCAGAAATGCTCCCCTTATCCAGTGACTTGAAGCTTGAATACTGAAAAGGAGCAGGAAAGTAAGGGTCATCTAGATATTCTTCAGGGTAGATTTTACTTGCTTTTGTTTCTGACTTTTTGGGTGAAAGACAATCATAGTTTACCTAGATTTTAAGATCTAGGTAACAAATCCAAGGTAGCAGACTGATACGTGCACAGAACTATCTCATACAGCCAAATGCATAAAGGTTAAATGAAGATAGAGGACATCTCTTTGTCCATTGGTTAGAAAAACAAGAAGATCAAACAAGAAGTGTAAGTCAAGGCTTGCAGAATAGATGTGAATAATTAACCCAATCCTTTAAAGAGTGAAATTTTCTGTTACGCTAAAGAAGAAAAATATATATGAATAACTGAAACTGTGTAAGAAATATATGTAGCAGTTTATGGAGAACTTATGGACATCTCAAACCAACATTCTTAAATATGGTACTTCCCCCCCCCTCCCGCCCCCTTCCCCAAAGAGTTCAAAACATTACCCCCAAAGAGTTTATTTTCATTATTTATTTTAAAAATTCCTTCTGGAATTAGGAAGAACTTTAATTATTTGTATTGTTTCACATAAACAACTACACTCACTACTGATATCCTATGAAGAAGGAAAAAGACAAAAATATTTGGAGTTCCTTTCTTATATACTATTGCCTCTATTTATTTATTTATTTATTACAGAAATAATAGGTCAGAATATGCAGCAGAAGTTCAAATTAAATTTCATGTCAAATCCAGGTAAAATCTGTTTGTTTTGCAGCAGAGAAATGATCTGCCACCATTCTCTTTAAAAGCAGAAGTAAATTGTTAAACTCTAAGATCTAAAGTAATACCATCCTGATCTGTTCTCTGCTGTGTTGCCCTAACTTTCTGCAGCAACAAAGAAGCAGTATCACTGTTTCAATGATAATACTATTCAAACCAAACTAAATATTCCAGAACACACCAAGGTTTCATCCTGCTGGAATTTGTAAATTAGACTTAGAAAAATGAGCAATATGTCTCTCCTAAAATACTACCAAAACAAACAGTCAAAAAATAACCTCAATCCTAGAGGTATAGTAGAATTATTCTAAAATGAAGGATGCAGTAGTTTGTGGGGAAAAAACAAATTAAGTACATGTGCAGAAGCTTAACTGAAACATAGGTGTCAAGTCCCAACTTCAATAAAGAAGGCTTCTTTTTTTGTTTTATCTCTGTTTTGTTTGCTAGTTTATTTTTGCTTTTTTCTATGGTGAGCATGATGTTTAATGCTTCCAGTCTGTTTGCTTTGAATTCTGGATGTACAACTGAAAGCATAAGAAGTGATCCTGTAATACTCCCACATATCTTAGCCCTTGTCTAACTCAGGAAGTCTCTTTTCATTGTTAAGGATCCTCTGGTTCTTATGGTCGAGTATCCCTGAATGATGTGATAGGACTTTTGTGTCAGTGCTCTGACTGATGACTAATTATATCATTTTCCTGAGGTGAATACATTTTTAAAAATAGAATTATTTTACATCTTTATCAGAGACTTTTACTTAAACTATGAGTTAGAAAAATGTGCGTTTTAAACAGAGAAACAGAAAGAAAAATGCATCTAGAAGTCAGATAAAGCATTCACATAAAAAAATTTAAAAGAAAAAATATCTTGAAATCAAATTTTTTTTCTTCCCTTTCTTGCTGGATCTCCCAAGACTTTACTCAAACCAGTAAATTTCAGTCACTTCCTAGACAGCAATAAATTGTATAAGTACTGGTTTTCACCGCTACAGATTTAAATTTCTTCATGATAGCTGCTAGGGGGTTATTTTTTGGATAAATCATGAAAACAATGTTGATGACACATCAATGTTTTAATTACTGATTAACAGTGCTTATAGAGCTTCAAGGCCTTTTCTACTCACATCACTCCAGTTAGTAGGCTGGG
>JAWWLZ010000082.1:135260344-135278394 GCA_035041345.1 Poliocrania exsul | reverse complement strand
GTTTTAATTACTGATTAACAGTGCTTATAGAGCTTCAAGGCCTTTTCTACTCACATCACTCCAGTTAGTAGGCTGGGGCTGCACTAGAATTTGGGAAGGGACACAATTGTGGGGAAGATGGAAAAGCAGGGTAGATGTTCAGGGTTAAAGAGTTTGTCTTCTCAGGTCTCCATTATGCATGATGGAGCTCTGCTTTCCTAGAAACAGCTTTGAATGAATTCCTTGTTTTGTCTTCCCTTTCTACAGAGCTATTACTTTACATATTGTGTTTTCTTTGTCTCAGTCCAGGACTTTTCTCTCTTCTGATTTTCTCTCCCAGCCCACTGGAAATGAGTGAGTGAGTGGTTGTGTGGGACAGAAATGCTCACTGGGGTCAAACTACAACCACAAAATAACTTCTAAAGTCTTTCTTTTAAATTTCTGGTCCCACAGTGATGCTCCTCAACCTTGATATGCCTCATGCCCCTGATCTCTCTATAGTAGTACCAGGAGATGTGGGCTCCACATCAAGTCCAGAGTTTTTTCTCAGGAAAGCTTACATAAATCCCTCAGGAGGGAAGTAATGTCATTCTAACTCACAAGAGAAGGGCCTTCTATAGCCTTCTTCTCTACTGTTCAGCTTATTATTTCATTGAACAAAGTTTAATATAAAACTCTATATAGCAAATAGGTAGAAAGCAAATAGGTCCTATTGGTCACAGGTGTCTAGATTGTCCCTTACCTGACAGGCAGAAGAAACTGAGAGTAACTTACACTAATCCTGACTGACACAAAAATTAAGAAATTTTCCCCTAGTTCTCTTAGTGCACTCTGTCTCATAGCACACCTACCACACCTGGCAGAAGCTAGTTACTCACACATCACAGTCTTGAAATTGCATATTCAAACCCAGAGCACAAAACATGTCTTCCACATCAGCAATGTTTCAAAATCCTGCCTTCAGTGCTTCCTATTCCCAGTTCTCTGTACTTTTTACTTTGAGAATCTCAGAATCACAGAATGACTGATATTGGGGGGTACCTCTGGAAGTCACCTGTTACAGCTCGCTCATTAAGCAGGGTCACCTAGAGCAGGTTGTCCAGAATGATGTCCAGATGGCTTTTGAATTTTTCCGAGGATGGAAATGCCACAAAATCTCTGGGCATTCTGTTTTATCCATATTATTCTTCTTTTACCCAGTTCTTGATATATAGATAATGTAAAATTTAGATTCTGTGCTATCACTATTTAAAACTATGCTTTGTAATGCATACCATTTAACAGTCCTCTAAAAGATTTGTTTCTTAAGAAATTAATTTACTATTCTTAAAATAAAATTAAGGGATCTTGAATGAAGATACTCCAAAATATAGAAACACTTCAATGTTATTTTGGGACTATCATATATACCTGCAATAAGTTCATATTTATAGTCATATGGAAACACAGAATCATAGCATCATTTAGTTTGGAAAAGACCTTTAAGATAATTGAGTCCAAGCCTAGTACTGCAAAGTCCACCACTAACCCATGTCCCTCAGTGTCTTTTAATTACCTACAAGGGATGATGACTCAGCCACTGCCTTGAGCAGCCTCTTCCAATGGTTGACAACTCTTTCAGTGATTTTTTTTCCCTATATCCAGTGCAAACCTCCTCTGGTGCAACTTTAGGTCAATTTTTTATGAGAAGGAGGGTCAGTTACCTTTGAAAACTGAACTTATGACCCCTTCAAAAGTACATTGGAAAATATGGCTTAGAGAGTTTAACAGAATTGTCTTTGTGTCTAGACTGTTTGCTTTGTCATGTGGCTTCTGAAGTGTAAGCAAATAGCCTCAATCATGCAATATTATCCATGACCTTGTTATTTTCAAGGTGCATTTTGTAAGAGTTTGATTGTTAATAATGGGTGCAACTTGCTTTAATTTTCTCTTCACTCTGGAATCTCATAGCTTACTCTTCTCATGGAACCAGGGACAAGAGTCATTCTTGCTTCATGTGAAATTAGCAGCTACTGAATAATTTCATATACAGATTAAACACTGCATTATAACCCTCTTCATGTCTAGAATACGAAATAATTAAATGCCTAATCCATAACTATGGTATCCTAAAACTGACACATAAAATATTGAGTTGCCCTATCTGCTACTTCTGGTAGTGTCTATCAATTATTATAGACTATCACATAATTCTGTTTGTGTTATTGTTTTTAGTGAGGTGAGCAGAAAGAGTATTGGTAATTACTCCTGACCTGTTTGGCGAAGAATGTTGTTTTCTTGAGATTGTTTTGTATTTTTTATGTGATCCTCCTTTTCAAGATTCATTTGCTAATAGTCAAGCATTTTCTATCCCGTCCTTTCTTATTCTAATCAGTAAAAATGGATGATTAATTTAAAAATGTCTTTATGCCTGATTTTTCTCTAAATATAATATGAAACTAAATATAATTACCTGTCACGTTATTGAAATTTATCTCAAGGTCTTGAAACACTTTCCTAGGTGAATGCCAGTTCAATATCAAAAACATCCAAAAGGTGAATTTTACACTTGCCATTGTCCAGCCACAGATAAACAAGATAAACAAGCAATCCTTTCCTATGAAGTCTAAATTTATCAGTTGTTGTTAATACTACCTCTAAAAATATTACAGATAATCTTGCAGTAAGTTTACTTTTGATGTGTTTAATACAAACATTCATCCATAAGATTGCAAAAGAAAATATTTCTTGAATAAATGTGTATATTTTCAATTCTTGAAGACTACCTAAAGAAAAAAAAAGCATAGAAGCCTTCTAAAATCCATATTCTCTGGCATCAAAGGACTTCTCATTTTCATGTATCCAGATGACAATACATATTTCTGAGTTTATTTCTTTAGGAGTTAGACAATTAAGTTTAATCAATCAAATATAGATTTCTTTTTTTCTGAAAACATTTTAAAAAATGTTTTTTCCTTGGAATAGATTAAATGCACATTTATGAAAAAATGTAATGATTTGGAATACAGTTAATTGAGCATACTGTAACACACAAGATCATCTTTGTGAAATATCAGCACATGAGATTTCATTTAATACTTTTAGTATTAGAGATTTAGTTGAGTTCCTTCACATAAGACCTCCTTTTCTAACCTCTTTTCAGTATCTGGGTTTTCTGTAGGATTAAGATTGCAAACTATTAAATACTGTGAGCTTTTGTAAAACAAAATATAGCTTTTTGTAGCAGTTTGAGGGAGAGTTCTAAAATTTCTTTAATTTTCAGTCCTATAGAAAACAAGTTGTTAAGGAATAATGAATTATTTTTTTTTTCATTCAAACAGAAAACTGCAAGAGACATCATGTCAGCCTTACAGATAAATTCCCAAATTCAAACACTTGTTTCTTTGGTTTCTTTTAACCAGGCCATTAGGGAATCTGCTAAGTTTCAAAGAGCAAAACACTGAAGTGGTGGAAATTTATCTGTTTTCATCCTAACCTTGCTGGCATTCAAGTGACATTTCCAAACCATTCCTCAGTTTTGATGAGGAAAAGAAAATCTGGTACCTTATTCAAATTAACCCCTGGAATTTTTAAATAATCATATTACTAGATGCTGAGATTAGAAGGCAATAAAGAGAAGGAAAGAAAAAGATCAGTGTAGACACTAATTCAGGAAGCATTGGTTAATCTTTCCTGAGTCTCCAGGTAAGCTTTCTCATTTCCATTGACTCTAGCAATGAAAAAGACTGTTCTCCTTTTTAAAGAGACCTTAGATGCCTAACTTTAATTATTCTATCTCTTTGTCATTGTTGCCCAAGGAATAAACAGATAACGGTTACTCTCCACTTCATTTTCAGTAAGCAACTGAAGCAGAGGTGAAGAAAGTGAAGAATTCACTGAGAGAACCCTTAGGCACAGTCATGCCTGCAGTGACCCCAGGCAGCGAGCAGACTGGGACAAAGGGTCTTCAGGAGGGCTGAGATTCCTTAACCAGGCAGTCAGATCTCACAGCTCTACCTGTCCTTGGACAGAGTGCCTTTCACAGTGCCATGCCAGGGACCTGCTGGAAGCTGTGGGCTACCAGGTTTGGAGCTATTAGGCGTGGCTGCTGTCACACATCCTTGCCAGACACCATGAGTCCTGCCTGTGCAGGGCAACAGCCTCCAGTGTAGTCAAATTTCTCTGCCTCTGTTCACTGCTGACTCCCCCAGTGTTAGTAGCCAGGTCTTTTCATCCTTGCTGGTCACACTTTACCAAACTATCCAGCAGCTCAAGACTCTTCAGTCATATGAAATGATTTCATTTTCAATAGCTGGAACACCCTTAATGAAAAGTGGGCACAGAATGACTTGTCCATGAGCTTGATCCAGCTGCTATTGAAGTAAAAGATAATTTCCCTGACAATCAAGAGGAGAGCTAGGTACTTTTCTCCCTGGCTAGTGAAGTTTGAACATTACATTTAATCCCAATAATAAAGAGGAATTTGCTGTCTATATGATGACTGTAGGGTGATAGCCCTGATATGAGTTGAGGGAAACACCTCAACCCCCTGGAGGGATGCTTGTAGGAACAATTAGCTCCCTGAAAGTGCTTATTGATGGCCTTACCTGAAGAATGGAGTGTTATGGAAATGACATGGCCTTTCTTCGATGCACCCTGTGGCACCCTGCAGAAACCCAAGGAGCCACCCCATACGCATCTGTCTGTCACCCCCAAAATATTGACTATAATCACTCAACCTACCTAAAGGGGAAAAAATGGTATAAAAAGAGATTGGGCATGAGTAAAAACTGGGGAGAAAAGTTCCATCACCTCTGAGCTACCCTCTACGAGCTACCCTGTCTCCCCCCACCTCATCGGACATTGCAGGGGTAAGCAACCAAATTCTTACTTTATTTTCCTATGACTTACTAATTATAATTTGTTATAACTCACCGGGTGGATACGTGTTAGTGGGAAGCAGCTATACTCTTCCTGTTGCTTTTCCTTTAGGTTACTGAGTGTTTAAATGTGGGGTTGAGCTGTTGTGTTTCTAGTTAGTAATTCTCTGTTAGTTAAGTTTGTCGTGGGAGGAGTATACTGCTGGAGTTGCCTGTAGAATGTCTTTTGTGCCAGTTTCTTTTGGCATTTTTTGTCATCAATTAAATACAATCCTGCAGCAGAATGGTATCATCAACTAAGCAATCCCTATAGTCATTGTCACATAATTGTACTAATAAAAGTTATTTCGGGAGCTTTTCTTGCTATTAAGTGTGGTCCATAAACTGAGTATCAAAGACTTTCTAGGCAGTGTGCTGTCCTGTGTTATCTCTTCAGGTGAGACACAGACAGGCTGATCTGGGTTTTATAAAGCTTTGATGTTCTGGGATGCTTATAGTTAATAAGTTCTCCCTGGCTAAAGTTTGGTCTTCATAGGAAGGTTGAAAATCTTTCCAGCCTATGTTCTGTCCCATGTTCAACAGGCAGTGCTGGGTTCATAAGGTTTTGATTGTTCCGAAGATGCTTATAGCCAATAACTTTATATTAATACAGGTGGGACTAGAAATCTTTGCATTTCTGTCTCTCTCCCTTTCACATGACAGATGACCAAACTCAAGAAGAGCATATAACTAAAATGAAGATACATTTTAAATCTGTCTAAATAGATGGAGAAGATTAGAAGAAAGTTTTTACTAATTCCTGTATACATGTTGGGAGAAGCACACTTTTCTACCAGAGATAAAAAAATAATTGTTGCTTTCAGCCTCTTGTGGACTTAGTGGTAAAGTATGTCAACTCCCAAGAAAGATATTGGTTCAGCTTTGATTCTCTCCTGAAATATTTTTAATCTCTAGAATTAAAAAAAAAAAAGAAGAAAAAAAAGAGAGAGAGAGATTATGTAACTATAGTATACCCCATTTATGAAGGTTCCCTTTATATTGATTTAGAATTAGCCTGGTAACATTTGCATGCTCAATACCTAGACAACTGTCCCTGTAGGTGAATATCACTTCACAATTTTTGTTTCAGAAATTGTATTTCAGTTGAAGACAAACAGAGACGACACATTAATCTTTGGTCCTGAACGTGTATCATACGGTTGAGCGCTGAAAGGGCATAGTATCAGGGCTACCATTAGAAAAGTCTGAACCTTGTGGATGCTGTACCCAAAGTGGCATTCTCCAGTATATATCAACACACCAATTCACTTTTTCCTTATCTGACATTTTAACTTTGTATGCAAACTTTCATGTTCGTACATTCTTCAGAGAAGATTTAGTCCCAGAAATTGATCAGATTTAATGCAGCCAGCAAAAACTTCTAAGCAACAGTACATTCTTGATGCACAGAAATATGTATGCTGCAATGACAGGTGAATGAAGTTCTTAAATTTGTGGTTGTTATAAATTTTATTATCTTTCTGTTATTATTCTTGCATATTATCCACTGTGATTTTTTCACATCTACCTCTATGTGACCTTAAGAATACAGAAACAAACTGTAGTACACTAAAGAAAATACAGTGATGTTTATTTCCAAAGAAAGTTCATAAAATTACTATTACATCTTATTTTGAGTATTCCTCAGTACTTTATCTATTTTCAATATTACTTTTCATTTGTAGCATAAGCAAAGAACTGTGTTATTTTACATTGCGGGGGGAGGAAGGGTTGTTTGGTTTTGGTTGTTTGTTTTGTTTTGGTTTTTTTTAATCTATTTCCATAATTCCACAACTTAAAAGAAATATAAAATAAAGCAGTAGAGGTTTTGGACAAAATCCTTAAAGTTAAACAGTGTCAGTACACAAACTACTGTGCTTTTTGCAGGAACAACTGTGAGCATCATTTACATATGTTTTATCTGTAATTATCTATGTAGATTAGATAAACTGCTCTTGCATATAAATAGACATTTAAGCCTACAGTTACCTGATTGGCATATGCAATCAGACATGCAATTGCATGTCTACTATATCTATAAGCAGGCCAATAAAATTCAGTTACATTTCAATAATCTTTTCATATTGAAAGCATCCTGACCCTTTTCTCAAGTAGCAAGCTGACAAAAGTAGAATATCTGAGCTGCATTTTCTGCACAATCTTGTAAGAACAGGGTAAAACTTTTGCCCTTCAGCTCCACAAAGAAATCAGACCCACCCTAAGACTGATAACAAAACACCAGTGAAATCAGGAGTTTTCTTTTGACCCAACTACTTTACCTGATTTGCTTAAACAATATTTCGATCTTTCTTCTGAAGTTTATGGTGTTAAAATCCACACAAAAAGGTGCTGCATTTGTATTTCCCCCTTCACATATTACTTCAGAGTAAAGGAACTTTTAAATAAATGTGTTAAAAGCTTGCAAACTATTCTTATTACCATTAGCATTAATAAAAAAAAAAAGTGTAAAAGTTAACTTTTAGTATATTTCCAATAGCTGAGGGAGTACTGCCAGTAGCAGAAGAGTTTGTCCAGGATGTCTTAGGTTATTAAACATTTTATTAAAAAAAAAATGTTCTTCAGAAAGAAAGAGTAGCTGCAGTCTGATGGTGCTTACCCACAAAAGCATATTTACCATAGATGCTGTACTTTTTGAGTACTGCGTGCTAGTGGCTGGTCAGATCACTGGGGGCACTCAGAAGGAATTGAAAATGTGACTTTTAGTTCACCTTTGCATAGCCTTCCCTTCTTAAAAATCCTCTTTCCTGCTGTCTTTAAATAACCTGAAGGCTCTTTCTTCTAATGCTAAGATGCAGAGGCCACTGAGGAATATAAACATTGTTCAGGAACAGCATAGGGTAAATGCAAATAAAATATGCTCTGTTCTCTTCATCTGAAATGCTGAAAGAGTGAATTAGGAAAGAGCCATGTGTCGTCTCCATGCTACTACATGAAATCAAAGATGATAGATTTGGAGCAGTTAAACACACATAAATTTTAGGGAAGTATAGAATACTCAGTATATTTTTAATATTGTGCATATTTTTGTATATATATATACGTGTGTGTGTGTGTGTGTGTGTGTGTGTGTGTGTGTGTGTGTGTGTTCCCACACATCCTCTCCTTTGACAAAAATGTATATGTACTTATTGAACTGGCAAAACTTTGCATATTTTCTAAGATTCATGTTGGACTTTGATTGATTTTTCATATACCTTGGAAAGGATTGCTCCTAGAGGATATTCCCTCTGGTCCCATGTAATCTTTCCCTACATGATCAGACCTATTATGCATTTTACTGGAGTAAGTAATGCTTCTGGGAAATGAGTCTGTACTCATGGGAAGAATGGCACAGCACACATATTTCTGTAAAGGGAATTCTAGAGAGAAATATGCTACCTCCAGTCAGTTAACAAAAAATTTCTAACAAAAAATGTGATGTTGCTGAACCACTCAGTGTTTTCTTATACATTTCAAGCTTTGGTGGGAGTCACATCATAGTAGTTCATTCAGACAGAGTCTGAATGTTTGTTTATTGAATTATGTGATGTCTTCTGTAACATTTAATTTCTTGTTCTACAGAATGTATTAACTTTGTGAAGAGTCATTCATAAAGTCCACTTTCAAAACACTCTATAACTCAATAATTGATTAAAATACTCTTATAAGTTGTGAAAAGGAAGAGCATAAAGACACTTTGCCAAATTTAAGTTCAACTCAGTACTTCACCATTGGATATATAAAGGAATTCTCACTACTATTACCTGCCACCACCCCAAGAGAAGTCTAATTCAGCTTCATGTCTTCTGGACAAAGTGTAGAAGTCAAGCTCCTTTTTTGTTCTTTCCTAGAGTTAATATAAATTTTTCCAACCACAGCCATTTTATCCTCAAAGTGCTGCTTTCTAGGGAATATCAGTTGTCCCAATGCCTCATGGGTTCAAAATACCCAACTAGAATGTAAACTCATCTAGATAATAAAATGGCAAGAAATGGATACTTCACTGTTTAATTGACTTTCTTAAGCCACTATTCCAGCTGTGGGAAAATATTTGACCCTGCTCTTCATTCATGAAGAGGCAAATCTTGCATTCCTCAATAATTACTACAGCTGTAGCCAGCTGATCCATCTTACATTAAAAATCAATAGAAAAAGCAGATATGTCAGACAAAACACTGAGCATAAAGAAACAAAAACAATTTTGTTGGTGAAAGAAGCTGCATATTACTAATTGCACAACAAGCATCCTGGCAACAGGCAGAGGGGAGGGGTGATTCTTCTACCTCTGATTTTGAAGTCAGTCATGGATCATCATTATAAGCTGATCTTTCATTTGTCTCTTATGTGTTACATGAAGACTTGAAGAGGAAATGCATTTGTACATGAATAACAATGCATTTAGTTTATAGCATATTTCACTGTGTTGTCAGCTAATTAAATTCTGTCACTGAACCAAATATGATTGATTGTTACCTGCAGCTGTTCCCTGTAAATCTGTCTACAAATAGCTGCTCCGGGATGGTAAGCATTCTGACACTCTCTAAAATACAGTCAGCAACAGAAACAGACAACCGTTGAAAATTTAATCTTATCAAGACTTCCACTGAACTCATGGGGATACCATTTTTAATTAGAAAGAGAATGCCAGACTCTGAGTAGCTTGCTTAGCAAAGTTCAGTAAGTAACATCTGATTAAAAGACATAAGGTGGACAGCTTTATTTTCCCTCTAGGAAAGCCAATAGCTACAGAAAATATTACTTCCTTCATAAGATGCATTTAGCCATCAAAATGACAGGCTTGTCAAACCATGTGGCAGATTACCTTTTACTCTTTTATTTTTTTGAGTTTGTTTCCTACTGATGTGTCAATAAAGAGAACACACTGCCAGACAGTGAATTTTTTTATTAACAATATCAAATCATGTATGATGGTGTGATGGAACAGAATGCATTCTGAGAAATGCTGCAATGATACAAAACTGGAAAGAGATTCACCAATGATGGTGCTGTCATTCAGACAGACACTGAGAGGCTATGGAAGTGGGCCCTGCAGAACCTCATAAAGTTCAACAAGGGCTACTAATTGAATAATCATAGAATTATAGAATTGCTTAGGTTGGAAGGAACTTTAAAGACAATCCAGATTCTACCCTTCCAAGGGATGCTACCCACCAGATCAGATTGATCAGGGTTCCATCCAAACTGGCTTTAAATACTTACTTCCTCAAATGGGGCAGCCACCACAGCTTCTCTGGGAAACCTGTTTCAGTGCCTCATTACTCTCATAATAAAGAATATCTTTCAAACATCTAATCTGAAGCTCTCCTCTCTCAGTTTAAAACCATTCCGCCATGTCCTATGACTACATCTCCTTTGAAGCAATCCCTCTCCAGGTCATTTGTAGGTGCCTTCAGGTAGTGGAAGGTTGCTATAAAGTGTCCTCACAGTCTTTTCTTCCCCCCACTGAACAACCCCAGCTCTCTCAGCCTTTCTTCATAGGAGAGGTGCTTCAGGCCTCTGATTATCTTTGTGACTCTCCTCTGGACCCACTATAACAGGTCCACATCTTTCTTGCGCTGATGACTCTAGAGGCAGACACATTACTCCAGCTGGGGTCTCTGAAGGGTACAGTAGTGGGGGGGGGGCAGGAACTGGAGAATCACCTCCTTTGACCTGCTGGCCACCCCTGTTTTGATGCAGCTCAGGATGCTGTTGGCCTTCTAGGCTGCGAGTACACACCGTTGGCTCAAGTCCAGCCTTTCATCGACCAGTACCCTCAAATCCTTCTCTGCAGAGCTGCTCTGAATGAATTCTTCTTTCAGTACATACTCAGGTCTGGGATTGTCACCATCCAGGTGCAACACCTTGTACTTGGACTTGTTGATCTTCATGAGGTTCTCATCGGCCCACTTCTCAAGTTCATCTAGGTTTTCATGGATGGCATACCATCCTTCTAGTGTGTGAACTGCACTGCTCAGCTTTGTGTCAGCTGCAGACCTGCTGAGGGTGCACTTGATCTCATTGTCTATGTCATTACATGTGGCTACCACTGAAGATATTGAAGAGTACCAGTCACAAGACAGAGCCCTGAGGAGCATCACTCATCACTGGCCTCTGCCTTGACATATGGCCATTGATCACAACTTCTTTCTTAACATTTTTTTTACTGATGCTCTCTAGTACCCCTCAGAATAGGGATGGGAGCTGTCTTCATGGGTTCATACTGAAATGTTTAAATTCTGATAGATGAAGTTGATCACACTATTCACATTGTGCTATAGTATGGTTTAGCCTCCTCTACAAACTGTGGATAAACTTAGTGCTGTGATAGTCTCTGTGAAATTAGTGAACTTTGTGGTGGGGAAAGAACAGAAAGATGAAAAAAATATAGAGAAACTACCTTTTTATTTTTGGAAAAGAGGCATCAGAAGAGGCCTCTAATCCTTAATGTTTGACTCAATTTGGTCACCATGAATTGTTCATAATACCTAACAGGAATTGCCTGGTAACATCTTTAGTATGGAAAGGCGGAAGTTTCAAAAGTTTCCCTCTTAATGCAAATACAGAGCAGTGAAATTCCTGTTCCATTTATTCTGGTAAGTGTAATTTCTGGGTTAATACATTATGAATAATATATGGAATGGGCCTTAGGTCCCAGAAAATATTAACAATAATTATGAAGTGTCAGTATTTAACATGGACTCTTCAATGTCTAGTTGAACTGGAAATTGAAATCAAACATACAGATTTTTTTCTCAGAATGAAGATTTTTCACTAGGTAGTTATCTTCTTCTTGGCTATTTTTCCCCCACATTTAGTTGAAGGGCACTTTAGGCTATGCGTGATAGCCTTTACCAGCAAAAAATAGGTAACTCTCATATTGACTTAGAAGCTTGCTACATCCTTGTCAATCCAGCACTTACTTATCCAGAAGCATTTCAGATCTGTAACTTACTCATATTAAATTGTATTTTACTCCTCAATCAACTACAGTGTTTAGCAGTGGTATTTCCAGAAGTAAATTATCACTACATAAATGCAAGGAAGGCAGAATTGGGCCATCTGCTAATGTGACTGCTTGTTTTACTAAAAATTACTTTGCTTCTGTCAAAGTAATTGCCATATCTGATTTAACAAACAATTGCCTGTTCTCATAGAACAACCATATTTTCTGATGCAGATTTGCATATGTACTCTGCCTCTAAAATGTAGAGAAAAGGTAAATTTTGGCTCTCTGGAAGAAGGCACTGAGTGTGTTTACACATCTGTGAGCATGTAATACTAAGAAGCAGAATAACTGAAAGCTATCTTAGGTGCAATTATGTGGACTTTTGAGGCTGAAAGTAGTTTCTAGGGTATTCTTGTGGCAGTGAGCAAATATAAACTAAAAGAAGGCACAGATTGCAGAAACATTGGTAAATTATTTCCAGATTGCTTGGTTCCTAGGAATGCATTGCCCTGCTTACTCTGTACTCTGTTCAGTTCATGATTATGTATAAGTAGCAATTTTTAAACAAGAAGTGAAGAGGTGAGAATCAGCCTCTAGATAGTTAAGTAGATCAGAAGGTCACCAGCAGTTTCAAGGCTCCTTTAACTGCATGGTGAATTGAAACTGGAGTACTTCTTCCCAAAATGGATACATGGCATCACTTTCAGTTCACTTATTTGCTCTTCCAGTTATATTTTTAGCTTACCTTCTGCGTTTTTCTGTTTCATGTAGTTTGAAGTTTAGTTCAGAAGCTCTAACACAGAAACCTATGACCTTTCACATCTGCCCACTCTTCTGTAGACATGCCCACAGTTAAGAGCCGAAGGAGGGACTCCATCATCCCTGCAATTATAGTGCAAGCACAGTTTACTCAACACTAGGAAGGTTTTGGTCTAGAAACAAAACATTTTGGTTTGTGCTAGGGGAAAGAAGCATGGAAGAGAGACATACCTACATAACAGCCAAAAAGACAAAGCTGTTGTGAAGCTCACAGCTCTTAAAATCAGAAAGACCTACGCTATTTGTCCATTTACATGCTGGTTTTAGCTGGGGTAGAGTTAATTTTTGGACAGTCCTGTGGTGTAATGGAGAGCACTCCGGACTCTGAATTCGAAGGTCATGAGTTCGGGTCTCAGTCAGGGACTGTCCCGCTGGCAGTTAAATGCCTCCCTGCCATCCGATCCCATCAGATCTTGGATGCAAAGCAGGGTCAGATCCGGTTAGTACTGGGTCCTGCAGACAGTCCCAAGGACTTCACTGTCCACTATCCAAGCTCAGTTGGCCGCGGCAGATGGACCTTAGGACTTAAATGGTGGGGCCAGTTCTGCGCACGCTGTGCCTCACCAAAAAAAAAACCCAACAAAATCCACTGCTCAGGCTGGAAGGGCACAACCACATGGGGAGAGCCCTTCCCAAATCTTCATTCGTGAAGTTTGGCCATACATATATACAGAGTTAATTTTTGTAGTAGCTAGTATGAATCTACATTTCAGATTTCTGTTGAAATAGAGTTGATAACACATTGATGTTTTGTTATTGCTGAGCAGTGCCTACATAGCACCATGGCCTTTTCTGCCTCTCACATCACCCCACCAGTGAGGAGCCTGGGGTACACAAGCAGTCAAGAGGAGACACAGCCAGGACAGCTGACTCCAACTAACTCAAGGGATATTTCATATCATATGGCATCATGTTCAGCCCATAAAGCTGGTAAAAAAGAAGAAAGGGACATTAGTAGTGATGGTGTTTGTATTCCCAAATAACTGCTATGCATGATGGAGCCTGCTTTCCTGGGCATGGCTGAACACCTGCCTGCCTATGGGAAGTGGTGAATTAATTCCTTGTTTTGCTTGAATTCCTTATTTTCTTTCCTTATATGCATGGCTTTTGCTTTACCTATTAGACCATCTTTATTTCAACTGTTGGATTTTCTCACTTTTTCAGTTCTTTCCCCTGTCTCACCAGTTGGTGAGTGAGCAACTGGCTGCATGAGGTTCAGTTGCCAGCTGAGGTTAAACTATGGCAAACTGAATTTAACTCTTTTTCAGTAAAAGCCAAAGATACCCCATAGTGACTTTTCCATTCAACACATCACCCTTAAAAATAAAAGCTACTTACTTTTCTGCTCATGGAAATATTGTTTCCTTCCTTGAAGAATCTGGTGATAGATCTTTTGGTCTGTTTTGTTGGCTTTATCCCTAAACACTTCTGAAAAAGACAGGTTATGAATCTGGACCTTCAGAAATGTCCTTTGACTGATTAGAAAACAGCTCTCAACAAAGTTATTATTTCCTCTGTGTATTTTTACTTTATTTCAAAATGTCTGCATTTTTGCTTTTTTTCAGAGAAATTACTACCTTTTTATTCCTTCAGTGTTAAAATAATTCAGAGATATAGAAAATATGTTTATCTATAGTGCATTTTCAGTAATCTTCTGTCTATGACCTCAACATATGAACTTCACATAATTTTTCATATATTTTATGTTAAAGTCCAGTTCTATAATGGCTGACAGTTTTGAAGTTAGAGGTTTCTACGCCAAAGTAACAATTCAGTATTTTTTCTTATTGTTTTAACCTTTGAGATTTCCAAAGCTGAGGATGATTAATTTGACTTTTTTGAGTATTATCTGAGTTTGAAAACTTACTTAAGCAGGAAACAAATTCCTTTTTTAAAAAAATCACTTAAATACATTGAATCTTTACTCTCATTTTCATGACACTTGCACTATAGTCATCATGATAAACCATTTAATCCTTGATTTTTGTCTTCAGTTTGCTCTCATTCTTGCTTTAGATTACTAGAATATTTTAGTTGGTCATACTAACTTAAAAGAATCTGATCATGTTCTTTAATCTTAATTTTAGTCATGCTCCTGAATAAAATCAACAGACTTACAATGTTGAATCTTGAAGGAGCTGATCAGAACCTCCTGTGAATGGAGAATACTGTGAGGAACTGTAAGGGCTTTTTCAACAGTAACTGGAAAATAAAAAAATCCTGTTCTGAGATCCCTTTGTCCTTTAATTTTCAAAGTTATTCTAAGCCATATATGCTTAATTTTAATATGTATGTCTGATATTTTGATTCTCAAATATTAGTAACTTATTGGATATAGTTAACCTTATTCATTATAGTAACTTGAAAAAAAGTCTGAGGGAATGATAGGAAATTGTCTTGCTACGTAACTGGTTTTCAGAAAGGATCACAAGTATTTTATATTAAATAGGAATAGTATAAATACTGATCTTTTTTCACACATACTTAATGTGCATCTATAGAACCTTTAATTTTTGATCATCATGTATCAGTTTGAAATACCGCTACAAAATGGATTTTTTGCATAAGCTCACTAGTTTTCTCTTTAAAGGATTTCCAAATACAACAAAGTTAATTCTTACCAAGCAGAAGAGAAACATCCTATTCAGAAATGTTATAATTAACTGGAGTAAAAACTGGAAGTTCATCTTATACTAGCTGGAGTATTTGTTTTTTCATTTTCTGCTTTTGTGCAGATGTTTGGTTGACATGAACTTTAACATTGCTTTTCATTGTATTTCACACTAAAGCACAGCAATTTATGAGTTTTCTTTTGCAGAAACAAAGAAAAACATTTTAACAAATCAACCCAAGACAGCATTTTTGATAGCTACAAACTTCATATAGTATAGAGAAAATGTTTTATAATGAAGGGTGATAATGAGAGGACAGAATTGAAATTCTTCTGCTGCAGAGATAGGAAGATAAACTAAAATATCGATAATAAGAATGGAATAAGTAATGTTATTATAATAACAAATATTATAAATAGGTAATACCACTTTATGCAAAGAAAATACTTGTACTGTAAATTATAAGCTGCAGATATTTGATTTTTTTTTTTTAATTCAGCTTAGTATGGTATGTAACTCCTTTAATTCTCATTGGTAATTTTTGCATTGTGGGCATCCCATATGTTGCAGAAACATTCAACACATCACATGACCATGAGTTCATGCAGAAGTGACTGGACCTCTAAAGGTGTATCCTGACACATGCTTCGGAAGGGTGTACTTCTTACCAGGGGCTCATATCAGGGATGTTACTGAGAGACTACAAGCCTCATACATCCCACTGATTATTACCTGCTGCTGTTGTTTCATGTGGGTGCCTCATTAACACTGTCAGGAGCAGCCTGAGGCGTACCACGAGGGATTACAGAACTCTGGGAGCAGCAGTATGTGATTCAGGAGAAAACACAGTTTTGTAATCAATCTTCCAGGGCAAAGGGAAGATGTTCAAAAGGGCCAGTCAAATATGGTTAAACAGCAAATGGTTACAGCACTGTTGCCATAGCCAAAGGTTCAGCTACTTAGACCATGGGACTTGCTGTGAGAAACCTGTTGTTCTGGGGGCAGATGAGGTCCATCTGTTACAGAAAGGGAGAGTATCTTTGGTAATAAACATGCCAAATGAGTGAAGAGAGGGCTTTAAATTAAAATTGCTAGAGAAGGGTAACCTCAGCCAATTCCAGTCCTACCAGTTTGATGTCAGTTCCAGAACTAGATGCCCAGAGCCCAGAGAGGGTTTCAGGTCAGAAGGAGAGTATCTGAAGAGCAGTAAAAGGTACCCAACTCAAATGCCTCTATTCGAAGGCACAAACCATGGGGAATAAGTAAGAGTAGTTAGAGATGTCCACATACCTGCAAGACCATGATCTTTTTGGCATCATGGGAATGTGGTGAGATGACTCCTATGACTGGAGTGTTGGAATGGTAGGACAGCTTTTTAGAAAGAACAGGCAAAGGAAACGAGGAAAGAGTATCTGTGTCAATAACCTGCTGGAGTGCATGAAGATAAGGAGTTAGAGGCCTTATGGGTCAGAATTAAAGGGAGGGAAGGGGACAAGTAACATTATAGTGGGGTCTGCTACAGGCCACCCAACCAGCTAGATGAAGTAGATGAGGCCCTCTCTAGAAAGACAGCAACTTCCTAATGTTCCCAAATCCTGATCTCATGGGGAACTTCAAGTACTCTATTATGAGGGAAAAAACAGCAGGAAACAGACCTCCTGGAATTCCTCCAAATGATAGAGGAATTGAAGAGAAGATGTTATATGCTGGATCTTGTTCTCTTAAACAAGAAGGGGCTGGTGGGGAATATGAAGTCCAGGGTCAGCCTTGGTTGTAGTGACTATGAAATAGTGGACTTCAAGACCCTTACCGCAGTGAGGAGTATGAGCAGCAAGTTCGCTGTCCTGGACTTCAGGAGAGCAGACTTTGTTCTCTTCAAGGATCTCATTGGTACAGTGCCATAGGATAAAGCAAGCCTCTGGAGGTAAGGAGAGTACAACATAGTGCTTAATATTCAAGTATCACCTCCTCTAAGCTCAGAAATTATGCATCACTCAAAGAGAGAGTCAGGCAAAAATGCCAGGAGGTCCATACAAATGAACAAAATGCTCCTAGACATATTCAAATACACACAAAAACTAAAGCCTATAGTGGTAAAAGCAAGGAAAGGTAGCCTGTGGAGAACACAGAGAAATTGTTCAAGCAGTCAGGGATCAGATTGGAAAAATTAAAGAATTAAATCTGGTAAGGTACATCAAAGGCAAGAAGAAAGCTTCTATAGCTATGTTGGTGATAAAAGGAAGACTAGTGAAAAAGCAGGTCCTTTCCAGGAAACTTTACCTGATGTATGGAGAAGGTTGAGGTAATCAATGACTTCTTTGCCTCAGTCTTCATCAGGAAGTGCTCTGGACACACTGTCCCAGTCACTGTTCATGTCACGTGCGACCCAGTTTTGTCATTAAACTGTCACTGGATAAAATATAAAAAGAGTTAGAGACCAGCAACTTGGACCCTGGTTTCCTTAACCTTCCTGCAATTGTGTCCTACTTTCTAGTCAGCATGCTCCATTTTATTCTTTCTGCAACATTTCCTTTATCCTTTCTTCAAATCTGTCTTCAGTTTCTTTATTGAACTTGATTTATTTTCTTCATAGTTCCAAAGCTTTCTTTGAAGAAATGGATTGTATTGCCTTTATGAATCAGACTAGTATATATCTAAAGGTGTTGGCATCTTACAGAGGGGGGAAGAGTACTGGTGCAAACTCTTTCAGCCACTTTTCTCAAGTTGAACTTAAAATAACATTTTGTAAAAAAAAAAAAAAAAAAAAAAAAAAAAAAGGTCTGTGATATTCTG
>JAWWLZ010000082.1:135217681-135240480 GCA_035041345.1 Poliocrania exsul | reverse complement strand
TCCTGTTATAAAGTTTTGGTTTCTTCTATATATATATATATATATATATATATATATATATATATATATATATATTCAGAATTAGACTCAGAGTAAAATTTGGCTTTTTAAAGTTTTTTTTCTTCTGCACTATTTTAACATTGGAAATAGTAAAGGATGGCAGTTATTCTCTCTTTTAAATAAAAAGTGCTTTCAAAAACATTTTTAAAGAGCCATGAAGAGATAGATGGTAATGTAAGTTTAATGGTTAATGAAGATGCATTATTTATTTTGTTCACAAAACAGAAAAGAAGAAAAAGGAAGATGGAAGGCAAACAAAATATTGCTTGTTTTGTTCAGTGTTTTTTGCTTTTTCCCCCTCAGTTCTGCAGTTTTCTTTTTGGTTTCAGTTCCAAAACTTTTACTCACCTACTGAAACTCACATAAAATAAGGAGAGTAGATTAGTTTGTATATATATATGTAAAATATATATATATATTTACTTGAATTCCAATATTCAGAGAAAAAAAATAAAATAATTTACTATTGGACTTTGAGAAGAGATACCAGTCTTCAGACTTTTTCCTTCTAGGGAATATAACAGACTTCATGCTTCTTTGTTTTTTTGAGAACAACTAAAGTGAATTCATTATTTATCTCTTATCATATTTTCTTCCAATTTGAGTATTTTGGATTTCCTTAGAAATCTGTTTTAGTAAATGGTGCTGTAGGTAAGTAGCTTTAGATGGACTGGGATTTCTTGTACAGAATAATATACTCTGGTTAAAAGGCTATGTCTTATTAAACACTGTAAATATGTTTTAATTAGAATGAAGCAGCTCTTACTTTGAAATAGCCTAAGGCAGTGAAATTCTTTGTGACTATTTGGCATGCAGGTGGCTTCACAGGCTGAGAAGTAGGAACAATTTCTGTTTTCCCCAAGGCATCATTGTCTGAAGAGTTGATCTTCTTCCCAACTGTAAGTCCTGCTGTCATTGTGTAATACACCACAAAGTACAACAGTTATTGCCAAGATGATAAGTATTTTAAGTCATATTACCCCCTTAAAAAGGAGCTCAACGCATAAAATTACATGAAAAATACTGCCATTGACTAATACTGATTCTGAACTAAAAGTCAGAAACGATTTATAGATGCTATTTCTTACACTCTCTCAAACCTTTTGCTATAAGAAACAAAAAGTACAGTTGTTTTACTCAATGTCAGATACACACTTGGAAGTCATTTGCAGGCATTTCTCAGGCTTTCTGCCATCTGAATATGTGATTGGTTGAAAGTAATGATTTTTAAAACTGCTTCTAGAGCCCAAAGGCAACTAAGGTCTCACAAAGTTTTCATTCCTCTGTGTTCTCCATAAAAAAAAGGAATTGTATTAAAACATACGTCTGAGTCATGCATTTATATAAAATATATGTTTATACATGTTTATATATATGCCTGTAAATATATACATATATATGTCTAAATACTTATTACACCTAATAATTATTTACCAATAAATTTCTTAGATTGCAATGAAGGACATTGAAAGTTTAATATTTAATCTTTCTTCTACAGTTATTGTTCACTCTCATGGTACCAATTAAAGCTATTACAAAATAAACTACATCTTTACAATAAATGAGTGTTATATTGGGTATCCAGAACAAGGTGTAAATCAGCTTTTTCACAAAAAGTTTCTTTCACACATAATATGTACAAAACTATATAAAATAAACAAAAGAATATGCACATTTCTGTGTTTATGCAAACATGTATTTCTATTTTCTATCTTCAGCTTTGTAAGAATTCCTCAATGAAAATTTGTTAATAATATCAAAAACATATTTTCAAAGGTGATTTCAGTTCAACTAATAGTAGGTGTCTCACAGAAAAATGTTGTTCAAATATCCTTTTGTAGTCTCTTGGAAGAGAAGAGTAAAGCCCTGAAGGCTTTTTGGAAGAGTTTCTATGGAGAAAAGGAGGACATGACAGGCATCATCCTTTTTTCTTGAGTGTCAGTGTTTTTGTGCCCAAGGAAATGAGGCCATGCCTGGGCCTTGTCTGGAAAGCTAATCACATGGTGACATGTGTGTCATTTCTGATAGACTAAGGTTGAGCAGCATTCCTTTTTGAAATTTCTAAGAGAGACAGGTCACATCAAATCCAACTAATCAAACATGTCACTTTTTGTTGAAGGTATATGATATATAATAGGGAAAAGCTTAAATAAATTATAGGAAAGTATTTTTATGGAATGCACAAGTCTTCACTTATGAAACTTGAACAAAAAGGGTAGCTCCAAGTGCCTGTGTGTTCTTTATAAAGCAAAAATGAGTGGAGCCATCATGCTTTTTAGAAAGTTAGCAAAGATTCCACATGTATGAATCAAAGCACATAGGCTCACAGGAAAGATGCCACAGATTTGGAAGTAAAGGCTTCTTTTTGAGATTAAACGTTAAGAAAATTGATGAAATAAAAAAAGAGTGAAATCCATTCACATTTCATTAAATATTTTTTATTTTGTCATAAAATAATACAGCTGAAATTATAATATAGTGTCAAAGTACTATTTTTGTTAATGTGATGGGTGATTAATTACTGTATTACCTTTCATATCAAGCTAAAGAAAAGAAACAAGAATGTAATAAAAATATAGTGGAAATAATGAATGGTAAATGTAGACTAAAAGTGTGATGCTGGTTGATTCTATAGAGCCTGCTAGAATTATAAAATATTAAGGGCTGGACCTTAAAGATCATCTACTCCCAAACACCCTGCCATAGGTAGGGACATCTCCCACTAGACCAGGTTTCTCAAGGCCTTATCCAACCTGATCTTGAACACTGCCAGGGTTGTGGTACAGCACCCACAATCTCCCTGGGCAATGTGTTCCAGTGTCTAACCACTCTCATGGTAAAAGATTTGTTATTATCTAACTTAAATTTCCAGTCTTTCAATTTGTACCCCTTACTCCTTGTCCTAACACTACAGTTCCTGATGAAGTCTTTCTACAGCTGCCCAATAGGCCCCTGCAGATACTGAAATGTGTCTGTGAGGTCTTCACTCAACATTCTCTTCTTCAGGCTGAAACCCCCAACTTCCTCAGCCGGTCTTCCTAGGGAGGTGTTCCAGTCCTCTTATCAACTTGATGGCACTCTGGACTTGCTTCAACAGTTCCATGTCCTGGATGCTGTATTCCAATTGGGATCTCACAGGAGCAGAGTAGAGAGGGACAATCACCTCCTTCACTCTGCTGGCCAAGCTCCTTGTGATGCAGCCCAGGATTTTGTTGGCTTTCTGGGCTGTGAGTGAACACTGCCAGCTCATGTTGGGGTTTTCATCAACCATCATCCCCAATTCTTTCTCCACAGAACTGCTTTCAATCCCTTTTCTTCTCAACCTGTAGGTATGTCTGGGATTGCCACTATGCAGGTGTGGGACCTTGGACTTCACTCTAATGTTTTAGAACATTCAAATGTCCCAAACTGTGATTGCACAAGTAAAACGTTTTGTGTTGTATAATAAGCACACTGGTGAGAGTCTTCAAGCAGACTTCTTGAAATATAAATTATTAAAAATATGAACAATAATTTGCCTCAGGCTAGATAGGACTGCACCTTCAATCTGCTCATTTTCCTGTCTTCCTTCTCATCAATTATTGCTGGAGTGAGAACGAGATGGCTAGTGGGCTAAATGTATTATCCTAATATGTGTGGATTTAGGAAGGTCTTCCCCTTAGTCTTCTCATGATAAATTTAGCAAGAATTCTTTAAAATGCACTGATTTACTAAATGTGGTGGTACACAAAGTCACCAGTACAAAATTAGGTTTTAAGAAGATGGCACTGAAGTTTTTTCTGCAACTCAACCCTCTCCTTCAGCAAAGGCAACATCACAACTGGAAAGTCTTTCAGTAGACAAGAAAGTTTACTTCTTGAGCTAAAGATACTCTGACAGCTGGTACCAGCTTCTCAGTAACTCACAGCTATTTATTTTGATCTGCATACCTGAAATATTTCTTATTCACCATAAAGTTCTTATAGAATTTGTATTATCTTCATTTCACATTTTATCATTTTCTCCTTTTCAGATTGCCTAGATATACAGGTTCATGTTTGACCCAAGATATGATAGAAAACCTGAAGCAGCAGAGCAGAATTACTTATCACAGTACTCCTAAAAGGTGGCTTAAAAACAAAACTAATCAAGAGTTCAGAAATGTCCTACTTCTTCAGATCAGAGGGCTATCTAGTACAGTGACAGCAGAAAATACTATTCAGGGAGCACATGTCAATCAAGCCAGTGTCTGGTTTGCTTTTCTAAGCTGTATATTTACAGTCACTGGATTAGAGATGGTAGAGAATAAATGCCTGCCTATTCCTTAAGATTTTTTGTCATGGGTCTTCTATCACTATTTTATTTTTTTTTTCCAATCAAATAACCACATTTCTAGCAATGGGCAGAAAATAACTGGATTTTCACCTTTCTTTGAATACCAATCAAAGCCGTATATTGCAACATGTGAGCACTTTCTTATGTGAGTATTTATAGAATAGGTTTTGAAAGAAAAGGACCCTGGTTTTCCTTCACTAAATACATTTTTATATTTCATTACCACAGGTGTCAATAAGAAACAGAAAAGCTCTAACATATCCCTCTTGAATTAAATAAAGATATCTTGAAAACTCTATAATGAAAATTTTAACAGTTTTAGTTCATTCTCCAAACATTGAAAATAAGAGGACTACTAAATATCACTATTTCTGATTATTATTAATTTTGTGATGGAATAATTTTTTTTCCCATGGTACTACACTCATTTAGAGAATATTCTACAGAGATGGCAGGGGAAAAAAAAGTTTGACAGCATTTTGAAAAGAATTGAGGCAAGAAAAATACATATGTCCCTCATATTCAAGTACTCAGTTACCCTTTGCTCTATTTGATAGACTGTGAAATTCAGGTCCTAAAGTATGTGTCTCTTTACTGTCAGTGTTTAACAGGTGGGCTCACAAAGTCTGTGATATGTGTTCAGGTAGTGTATAACACCACAGTGATAAATATTTTTGTAAGTGATTATGGAAGTAACATTTAAATATAGACTCTGGGGGCGTTGAGATGTTTTTCATTATATATAAACATTGCTTCAGCCCACCCTCCAAATTATTTTACTTAATGATGAGAATCTAAACCTACTGAAAATTGCAAAGCTCATGTCCATCTTTCTCCTTTCTGTTACTATATATCCTGATCGATAGCATTTTACAGATATTTAAGAAAGTGCAGGACCATTACTACCTATTTTTACAATAATTTTATAGATTTCAGGTTTTGACAAGGCTCGTAGAAGAAAGTAATGGAGCTGTTCCGTTTCCAGCATCATGAAACATAAATGGATTTTCCTCATCATGATGGTGAAGAAGTTTTAGAATGCTCTCATGGTTTAGCACCAATGTACACTTATGTAAATATTTTTCAGAGTGTTTATTTTGCTCTGAAGATTTCTTCCATGTTCTTTGAACAGAAAAAAAATGAAAAAAAGAAGAATGCTAAGGGAAGGGCTACTAGTTTTTTATCTGCTGAAACACAACATTGCTAGCTTGCTTTCTTTTTTTAGTATTGTAATAAAAGGTAATTGACTTATCCTTTAACCTCTCAAGAATATGTAAGGGAGCAAGGAGTTTGTAATACATATCTAAACGAGTGAAAAATAAAAAAAAAGATGCTAAATCAAAGAACAGGAAAAACAAAAGTCTTGATGAAGAATGAGGAAGAAAACGTATTCTTTGAAATCAATATCACCATTTATGTCTTGAAATATGAAAGCCCATATCAATGTCTTCCTTTAAGCAAGCTAACTTGATCAAAGCATTGGAATAGTGAGGGTTAAATGTTACACAAATACTATCTATCCTACCTCAGAATGGTCTCTGAAATTATTTTGAGTAAAAGTTATAAATTGCAAAAATATTTCCCTGCTGGCAGAGACTCATATCAAAGGGCTGAAAATCAGTAAGAGCAATCTGTAGAAATATACATTCATTTCTTTATCTTGGTGAAAACATATGAAACTTTCAATGTACCAATTAGTTTCAAGTGGTACAGAAAATTATACATTTCAAAGAAAATGTCTATTAGCCTGGGGGAAAAAAATGGGGAAAAAAAAAAAAAAGAAGAAGAAATAGTAAAAATAGTTATAAGAGTGCCCATTTCAGATATAATAGGGAGTGATATCTGGAAGCACTTTTGTCACTGATATTAATTTTTTCATTAACTTATTTAGCATGAATTCATAGTCTGGCTGACATTTTAAGTAAGGTCTCCACTGTGTCTAAAATAATCAGTTTGTTCTGCATGGCAAAACTATTTACCCTTGTTATGTTAAAATGAATCACATTAAGAGAATCTGACTTCAGCTGGCAGTTAATTGAGATCAGGGATACAACACTGGTAATCATTTTACAAATGAGTTCCCTGATTACATTCAGTTCTGACTTGCAGCTCCTAGCAACTGTCAAGTCCTTGTTAATAGATCCTTATCAATGGAATTCCTTAGAATACATACCTTGATGTGAAAAGAACATAACTTTTATTACGCTTATTAGTGGGTGTTATTGTATAAATTGTTTTTGAAACTCAGGATACCTACTTTTAAGATTGCATTTAACCTGTGACACAGCAATAATATTTTAACAATATTTTAACATTAAAACAAAAGCATAGCTTGCATTTAGTTTTGTAGCAAGCAATATTTTATTGTCAGACTGATTCATAAGAGAGCCACTTGTCTTTCTAGAAATAGTATCCCTGCTAACAAGAATGCTTTTCTGGTTTACAAATTTAGTCACTTTAACCAATCTAGAAGGAAAAGACACACAAGACATCTGAGAGTTGCACTAGATGATTGTTGTAGGTCCCTTCTAACTGAACTAGTCTAGTCTAGTCTATTGTAATGTTTTATTATGTGAACATTAATTGGAAATTTCTTATCGGTAAACTATGGACCTGCAAGGGAAGAGTTTAACAATAAATGCCAATGTTTAGTACTACAGGTCAAGCAATCATGGAAGATCAGATTAGTAATTCAAAGTCTTTCATTATACAGTATATACATATTTTTAAAAACATTGATGCTTGCATTCTTAATCTTATCTATTACATAGTGTGATATGCAGGAATGAAAAAAAAAATTGAAAGATTTGTATGTCTAGTTACTAACTGATGTTTAAAAATGTTCACATCTGTTTTAGTTTAAAAAGTAGGATTACAACAGCAATTGCTCATAAACTAGCTTGTTTTCTTCTAAAATCAAGTATCTGTGTTGAATTAATTTCAAGGGCTGACACACTAAACACTTCTGTCATGTTTGAATGGTTCAGCTCAAATGCTTTTTGCTCTTAAAATGAAACAATCTTTGGATATTTCGGTGCACTAAAAAGTTGCACCTACTTGCAAAGCTCCCAAGTGGAATCTTTTTATCTGACTTCACCTCCACTACCGTGTAGGACAGACGTACTTTATCTGTTGCAGAGCAACAGATATTTTTGTTACACTTTCTACATGATTTTGTAATCTTTTGTTTAACATAAGTGCAAGTTGCTTGTGTATTTAAATACATTTCTGTCACCCTGCAGTACCTTACATTTAATCTGCCATGATACTGAAATACTCTACTCATCCTGATGTATTCCTTGGCTGATGTTACACATAAAAATATATATATTATGGATAAACCCTTGAAATCTTGACACTTACCTGACTCAAGCATTCTTCAGATTTTTTTTTTTTTTAGGGTAGCCAGTCCCTGTTTCAATATGTCATTTCACATCATGAAAGTCTCAGATATAACTCAACAAGAACCATGCAAAATGCTTTTATGGCCTATACTGAAAGATTTACTACAAGACTACTAGTAAAACCATTACTTTACCCAACTACAAATTTGGTCAGTGAGTCATATATATTTTCCTATTGAAGCTATATCACACTTGGAATTAGATTTTTTGGAAATTAAATTCCTCACTATTCTAATTAAATAGCATGAAGATACATTGCATTAGTCAATTCTAAGCAACATTACATCATGTCATTTCACAGTAAGACCCAGAAGACTACTATGCTATAACACAATTGTGTACCAACTCTTAGAGACAGAACTTCCTCTCTGCCACCTCACTTTATTTCAGATGCTTGATCCATCTTCATTTCAGTTTGCAATATTCCAACAAATCTTATTGCAACGGGGAAAAAACCAGAAGTAATATTAACATGGTTTGCTTTTGTATTCACAAACAGTTATCCAAACACATAGTTTATACCTAAATCATTGTAAGTTATATCTTGGCTCTATAGAGTAACAAAGCTGAACCTGAACCTAGAAAAGGCTGAATACCTTCCTTTGACCAGACAGGAAACAGAAAATGCTCAGCAATGATTCCTCATAAAAAGGGTGCTTTAAGATGCTAACATATCTTCCAAAATATCTCCATCTCCTGTACATGTTTGTCAGATTGTTCAAATATACTATTTATATAAATAAAATGTTATTTAATTCAAAGCATGGCATTTTTCTCATGAAAAGAAAAAAAAAGTGAAAATATTATTTTCCTTTCTGTTTATAATGCTAGAATGTTTAAATAGATAGATAGATAGATAGATAGATAGACAGATAGATAGATAGATATTTAATTAGTAGATTTTTACTTCTATGAACTTCAGGACGTGACTGTTTCATTAGGTTCAGATTAAAGGAAAGACAACTAATATACAAATGTGCCTCTTTTTCGATATAAAAGAAAAAACATTTAATTATTACATTACTACAGAAGACATTACTTTGCATACTATGAAAATAATACTGAGCCCAAAGGTCTAGTAATATTTATATTATTTCTCTGCTACATATTGTGCAGTACATCTCAGAATCATTTGCAAATGTCTTGAAACTTATTTTCATCCTCTCTTATGACTGAGTAACAAAATGTCATTCATTGAAAATCAACCAAATGTAGAAATTTCGAAGTTGAAAAATATCATGGAATCATAGAGGCAGTGTCGAAGGGTTCCTTCAAGGAATTTTTCTCATCCTATCAACACAAACGTTTCGGGAGTTGAAGTGCCAGGACTGAGAACAAAGGAGTGGTTGATGGCTCTGGATTCCAACTGAATGGTGGGGTGGCGGTGAGAAAACAGACTCAATGCGCCTGGGAGGGGGAGAGGGTTTTTGTGTGTGCTGGCTTCACTTCGTTTTGGGGCAGCTGCTGGAAGAGAGCCACTGTTTTGCTGAGCTGATGAGAGCTCCTTCTGGCTCTGCTCTTCATCTTCCCCCCTCCATCTCTGGACTCCCTGACCTAGAGAGAGGAGAGAGAGGAGGGTCACAGCTGCTTTGGGACACACTGCAGACCTTTTCTTCCTGGGGACCGACTTTGACTGCAAGAAGATTTCTGGAAATTACCACCACTCCTCAACTCCCAGCATTTCCTTATTTTGAACAAAGGACAAGGAGAGAGACAGAGTCTGTTCTTCCCTGCCACGGGAAAGGCTCCATCCTGCACCAACATGAGTTGTACACCCCCTTGTCTCTGCCTCGCTGGGAAAAGACTGAGAATTCATCTTGCAGCCAGCCGAGGTGTCACAGACACTGTCCATAAATATAATTGCACCAGAAGGAACCTACAGTTATATCCATATATAGTAGTTAAGAACAGTTATCCTTCTTATGTATATTTTCTAATTAAAGTTTTGGATTTTTTTCCTAAATTTAATAAGGGATGACCTGATTATTGAGGAGGAATCCTCTCCTCTCGTCTTGGTAAACATTTTGGTTTCCCTCAAACTAAGACAGGCAGGTACTGATCTCTTTACTCTCGTGACCAGTGACAGGATTAAAGCAAATGGCAAGAAGCTGAATCAGGGGAGGTTTAGGCTGGATATCAGAATAAAGTTTTTTACCCACAGGGTGGTTGAGCCCTGGGTCCGGCTCCCCTATATATATGTAGGTATATATATATATATTTCTCATGTAAATGAACTTGTGTATATATATATATATATATATGTATATATATATATATATACAAGTTCATTTACGTGAGAAATATTCCATAAGAAAGACTGGAGTTTTGCATCTAGTTAGCACTACCATAAAACATTAACTAAGTTCAGGAAAACTGAAATCAGATTTTTCAAGGTCTCACAGGATCTATATCATACTCCCTCTCTCCCCAAACCTATCATGAGACATTGTCTTAATTTCTCTTTATTGTCTCTGTGATATTTTTGGTTTAAAAATTACATGATTTTTTTTTGTAGAGATCATGGTGACTAGTCAAATTGCAGAACACATTCTGATAAATAAATGTTCCTTGACCTTATTTCCCTATTTAATATCATAAAATTTGCTGCCAATATTTTTAGCGATAACAAGCAAATGAAAATGTCTACAGTCTCCTTTTTTTTTTTTTTTTTTAAACAGGATACTTTCAGATATAAATAGATACTTTAGGGGACAGTTTTGTAATCCTAATCTCTTTCTAGAAAAGTTCCTTTAAAAAATATCCCACCAAGAATAGAAATACTTACATTTTCCCAGAGTGCATCCTGTGTTATCTTTGTGTCGGTAAAGCAGATGTACAAAAAGACCAGTCTCTTTTCTCTCTTTTTGACCAGAATTGATCCCCAAAGAGTTAATTTCAATTTATATTTGATTTTCAATTTACCTTTATATCAGAACATCTATATTCAAAAACATAAACATCAGTCATTATTGAACATTATTATTGTAAAATCGAATCCAGTAAAACTAATTGTATCCTAGTTTTAGGTAACAAGTATCTGGTGCTCAAGATTTCCTAAACTCAGAGGTGTCTCTTTAAGTTGTCCTAAAATTCCCTTATCACCTTGAATTTAGTCACTAGCTTCTGTATAGAAATGTATTGTCATGTACCAAGTAGAAAACTAGCTATTTTCTTTGTTTAATGCACAAACACAGATATTCTTACAGCAAGAACTATTTCAATTATGTAATTGGGGTAGATTCAAAAGCTTCTAAAGAGGTATGTCAGTTTACACCAGTGAAGAAGTTGGCAGGTATTCTGTCAATTTACATATGTCTTAAAAAGAAAAAATAGTTTGATTCATGTGTCTGTGTTTGCACTGATGACTAAGATTAAGCATATAATCTTCTTTTAGCTTATTTTTACCAAGTGTTAACCTCAGAAATACTTTGGCTGACCCTACAATTGGGTGATGACTTTTCTGCCTTGGTAATTCTGTTAAAATCGTTGGAATTGGGTCAACCCAGTTATTCTATCAAATTGAAGATAATAATGGATTGTGTTCTCTTTTCTACACAGCTTACAAAAATAAGAGACCATTAGCATAAAATCTTTCAAAGCCCTTACATGCCAATCTTTCTTTTTCATCCTTGTATTATCTATTGAATCAGTAAACTATTTACAATAGACGTAAGCTCTTACTATCTGCTGGCAGAAAATCTTTCTTGAACTCCGCCAGACTTGTTACAAGTCTGTACTGCTGCTAGTCACCATTCCTAAATGTAGGTGACAATTTGCTGCTCAATTTGCTTGAGCTATTTTCATCCAAATCATCTTTCTTCGTTCACATGTGGCTCATCGCTGCTGCATTCACATCACATTTTGGCAGAAGGAACTTACTTTTCCAGTGATCTCTTATGCCTTTGCTCCAGCTTAGAAGAGCTCCTTCTGGCATTGCTGCACCTTGTTTTGATGCCAAGGAAAACATAGGAATGTAGAAAGGGAGTATTTTTGTGCAGATGAACTTCAGGCAAATCTGTGGTAGGGTAACCGAGGTGTAGGGGCTATATCCTGGGAACAGAAGTTTATGCTACTCCTTCTTCATCATTAAGTTTCAGGTAATAATATCTCAATTTAGTAAATGAGTTTATGCACTGATGTCTTTTGAGTTACATGGTGGTCGTATGGATTGGAGTGCAAAATAAAGCCCAGTGTTAACATGGTACTATAGACATAACCATCTGAACTACAAATCAAATAGAAATTAAGCTACTTTTTCCTTTTTCTAACAGGCACTTTAACATATTCAATTCTTCCTGTGGCTCTACGAGATTGACGTTATTTTTCTGTGTTTACTATGAAAGACAAAATATCTCATGCATAACCTGTATTCAAGGTAATTACATTTCGTCGACAAAACAGCTGATCTTCTTAGTAGTTTATGAACAGTTTAGGAAAGCTACACAGTAATGAACAATTGTCCAGATGTAAATGGCATTAGCTATACACTACATGACACTAACAGTGGCTTCTCTATGAAAACTGGAGTTGATTTCTTTCTCCACACAAGTCTCTTCTGCTTTTTCTTGCTGTGTTAGAATGAATAATGTAAAGAACCTTGTCAGAATGATTTACATGCTCACCAGAACAATCTGACTGTAACTATCTTTCTCATGCCTCATTTCTTCTATTCAAAGGGACCATGAGAGGTAGGTAAACTATAGACACTTCTCTGCAACAGAACTGAAACCCATAGCTGTTAGCTGTTTCCACTTAGTTTGATGCTCCCTCAAAACTAAATACATTTCTTAGTAGCAAGCTGAGTGCAGATTTGCTATAAAAATATTAGGTTAACTTTCTGTGAACCTCAGTTAACTTGAAGTAGTCTATGCTTCCAGCTCCTTGCTAAGTTTTCTAATTATTTTTCCTTTTTTTCCCCCTTCTACCACTTGTTTTCAATTAAGAGCAGAAATATCTTGTCACTGAATAATCATTAAATCCTCTATTTGCAGTGTCATCCTGCTACAGCACTAGAGCAAGTAGAAAAGCAACAATGTAGCAATATGAATGGCAAGTAGGTCCTTTCAACCTGCCGTGACCAATAAATGAATCTCTACAATAAAGGAAGGCTCTGAGGAGGAAAGATGAACTTAACACAAGGGTGACCAGAAGGTGGTCTTAGTCCTAGATAAATGGTTTCATCATCTAAGTGAATCAACTAGCTGCACGAGCTGAGAAAATCAGTTTTATCAGCCTAGTGAATCAACCAATTCTGCCACTGTCTCTCCCTGACTTTATCAGAAGATTGCAAACATATTCCTGAGTTAGTGAGACCAGTATGGGGATGTAGATTTGCCTCTTACCATCTCAAAATATAAAAAGTGGATAATAAAAAGAATTTCAGAGAAAACTGAGGTGTTCAGCCATCTCTAAGAAAGTAGAGCTCCATCATGCATAACTATGTCTTGGGAAGACAAATGTCATCAACTCTGAATGTCCCCCCTTGCACTTCTTCCCCCAGCTTTATATGCTGATTGTGATGCCCTGGCATCAGTTGGGCATGGGGTAGTTGTGGTGAGAGAAACAGAAAAAGCCTTGACTCTGTGTAAGCACTGCTCAGCAATAACAAAAATATCTCTATATTATCACCACTGTTTCCAGCACAAATCCAAACAATAGCCCTGTACAAGTTATTATGAAGAAAGTTATATCTACCTAGCTCAAATCAGCACAAGGGCAATAGGACTGAGCTACTTTCAACCCACATACTCTTTCCAGACAATCAGGTTGCTCAGCCTCATGACAGTGAGTATGTCACAGATAGCATATGGTGGGTATCACAATTTTTATTCCACTTCAGCTGTATATTGTTATTCCTCTACTCCATTAAATGTGATTTGTACTTGCATTGTGGTACAAATACATTGCTATATCACTCTTCAAAATCCACATCCTCTGTAGTATCAACTAATCTCAGAAAAGAAAACCTGGTATTAAACATTGTCTTCTACTCTGTAAACATATAATAATAGAATGTTAAGAGGCTGAAAGGTACCTTAAATATTATTTACTCTCAAACCCACTGTCATGGGCAGGGACACCTGCCACTAGGCCAGGTTGCTCAAGGCCTTATCCAACCTGACTTTGAACAGTGCCAGGTCAGGGCATCCACAACCTCCCAGGGTAACCTGTTCCAGTGTCTAACCACCCTCACAGTGAAAAATTTCTTCTTATTATCTAACTTAAATTTCTCCCCTTTCAATTTGTACACATTTCTCCTTATTTGAACAGTACAGTTCCTGATGAATACCTAAAAGAACCTAATATTAATATATTTTTAACTTTACAGCGTTTATATCATAGATACCCATGGAATTCGGCTCAATGAAACAACTCATCATTCACCTTCTTGCATGTCACAAAATATTTTATAATGCTTTAAATTAGGTAAAAATCATTGCTAAATGCAACACAACATTAGTACAAAGTAAACTATTTCTTTGTTGTATGACTTAACAGTATTGGCATAAACAGCCATCAGTAAAATTTTGTTAACATTGTCAAAATACTTATTTTCCTATATATCTTTCTTTTCACCAGTACTCCTACATGTGACTGATTAGAAAAGGTCACTAAAAGAAATGAATGGGGATAATATGACTAATCTCTTTGTCTTGATAAATACCTTCACTACTGAAGTTCATGTCTTTACTACTGTGTATGCTCTGTGTCTGTTTTGACATTTCATAGATGCTTTACAGGGAGAGAAAGCATAGTTTTCTGCATGTTATCTGTCTAACTTTGTGGCCTCCATTAATATTTTTCATGATTTTAATGGTTTTAATGAATTTTTTATCACAGTTAACAAACAATTTGGAAAAAAACGGGGTCAATTCAAATTGCACTGGCAGATGGAGTAAGGACTGGGAAGAATTTAGGTGTCTAAGCTCAGGAAGTGATTCAGATCACCTACTACTCATATCTGTCAAATCCTTGAGGAGCAGAAGTCTCAGCCTGAGCTGGCATCACCTAAAACTTCTGTGCAATTCTTAAATGAGTTGAAAATTTACTGCCTTCCACAGAAGATCCCAAGAGACAAAGTGCATTTGGTGTGTACAGACTGTACACTGAGAGGTAAACATTGAATTCAGATCAGTGTTCAGTTCAAACTATCTATTCATTGAAAAGAAATGTGTAGACATACCTCTGGGACTTCTCCCTATCAGCAACTGACTCTACTGCCCTAACACTGTTCACCCTCGCTCTGAGTCAGACAGTGCTATGGCATTATATACACCCCTACACACACACACACACACACAAATAAACTGCTCTTTGTGTCTCTTTCCATGATTCTTTTTAATACACTGCCAAGTTTTTCTAATTGTCTTTAGTCCATGATAAAAAGATCAGGCAATTCTAACACATCTGTAAGGGCTAAGTTGTAACACAACTAAATATCAGATCTAAGTATCAGATCTGCCCATCCATTTAACATTTTTAATATTCCTCTATTTGAATATGTTTCTTGCATATTCCACTTACAGTTCCTGTGTTTGCCTCTGTTCCACTGTATTTCACTTATTTGACAGGAATTATATTTATTTTGAATGGATTATAATTTTAGCATCCCTTAATTCTGTACTTTCTATGTATTTGGTTGAAGGTTGGACTTGAAGATCTTGGAGGTCTTTTCCAATCTTGGTACTTTTGATTGTTAATTGAAAAAGTTGCTTTCTGGAATTTAAACACATGCTTAAACATGAACATTCTCAAGGCTTGGACTAATTTGTCCATCTTTGTCTTTTAATATAAATTACTTTGGTGCATTTTGCTTTGCCAACAGCCTTGTATTTGGATTTCTAATTCTTCAGCTGCTTAGTATGTATATGTGGTCTTGTTTAACGTCACTTCTCTCTCTCATTAAGTGTTTATATATTATTTTTCATTGTGCACTGAAATTTCTCCTGTTTAATTAGGTATTTTAACAGGTCATATCAACATGACTGACTTTTTAGTTCTAAGTCTTTGATAAGGTCCTCTATTTCTTTTCTCTACAATACTCTTTAAACATTATTTTTATCTATTTAAATTTTTATTACTCAGTATTTCAATCACCTTCCTGAGATATAGATAATGTTTTGGTGCCTGCCACTCTAAGACCCACAGAAACCTTTATCTCATCCTTAGTTCAGTTGTCCCTGTGGTTCTTATAATCAGACTGTCTGAGCCTATGGCAGTCTTATACAATATTTCCTGTCATTCCAAGTGCTTGAGAACTACAGCAGCCAATTGGCTATGGGTAAACTAAAGTCGCTACAAGGTTTTCTATCTATTGAATCTGCTTGCAACAGGTCCCAGTTATCTGTAATGTCTTACAAAAGGCAGAAGAAGTTCCACACAAACAAATTTTGTAATAAACTCCCAAACTATCAAAACAAACCATCAAAATCCCTATCTCTTTTTGTTTGTTTGTTTGTTTGGGCTTTTTTTTTACAGTTTTTCTGTGCACAGAGTTGTGTAGTACCACCACAGAATATATAAAAAGTACAATACCAAAGTGCTCCACAGCACCTTCCCTTTGCTTAAGGGGTGATAACACCTACCCTGCCCACTGAAGACTTGTTCCTGTGCCTGATTATCTCTAATTGTTTTGGGTCCCCATATGCAAGGAAAAATGTTCTGCACACCATGGAGAAAAGATTCTGCAGGGGAAAGGAGGAATTATCTAGGATTCCTCCTTGTAAAAATCATGTTCTTGTGTTGTAAGCAATTCAACAACGTAACAAGTTGGAATAAACGGGAGTGCTTTCACATACAGGGGGATGCTTTCAGTAGGGTTCCTGTTTTGTTCTGGCATTCAGCTGACACTTAGACAACATCTTCTCACCTGTACACACTTACTGCTTATATGCAGTCTGGAACATGCTGAAATAGGATGAGAACTGTCAATGAACTTGAAAACCTTGCTATTATGATTCAGAATCTAATAAGGAGACATAAATTCAAATGCCTAAGAATATGTATTCATGACAACAAACTATTTATGCTACCTGATGGTGTCCAAAATATCCTCACAGAGCTGGCAGATAAGAGATGAAGAAACTTATGAAATCTCTGGACCATGGCCTGTATTCTAAACAGATATCATGATATGCAGATTTTGGCAGCCTCATATAGCCTAGAAGCTAATCCATGTACAAATATTTTTAGAAAACTAGCTTCTAACACTAGAAAAACAATTTTGGACTCTGACCTTAATGTTCTTCATAGTGCAAATGACAAAACCTCAGCAAAGAAATATTACTTTTGTTTTTACAATAGAATGCCTTTTAGAACAAGGTCTAACTTTGACTTCATAGGCTGAAACTGATGAGAATACTTCATAGCCCTAGATCAGTTATTGAATGATTTATTACCTCCATGTTAAAAGCCTACTCTTGTCCAGTTTCAGCATCTAACTATCAAATCTTGTTAGGTCTATTTCTCTCAATTTAAAGGAGCATCTGAAAACTAAAAAACAACAAACCTGCAACCTATTTATTTCTAGACCACCATCCTGATAGTTCAAAAGTCCTTGCATAAAGGTAAGAGAATGTGCTTTTCCCACCCCCCACCCCCCACCAGAAGTGTGCCAGACTGCCCATATCTTGAAGGAAAGTATTTTCAATAGTTCTGAGCCAGATTTCCTTAGCAATTCTTCTGCACTGCTCATATAGACAAGAAGGCTGGATATGAGGACCACCACTGGGATCTATTTAGGACAAATAGAAGTTTGTGTGTTGCATTAAGCAGCAAGGATGAAAAGCAATGCATATAATGAAACTAAATATCTGTTCACTAAAAATAGTCTTCATAAACATTCTTAACATTACTTTTTTGGTGGGGCGGGGGTTGGGGGGGAGTGGGGGGAGGGAATACATAAAACAATTCTAGCAAAAATCAATTGATCAAAAACCCCAAGACAACCAAATCAAAACTACTAACTGCAAAAAATGGTGTTCAACCTGTTTCCATTAATTTTTAGTATTCGATGTGGAAAGGAATGAGGGATTAAAAAAAAAAAAAGGACAGAACTAATACAGCAGTTTAAACACTAATACCACAAGTTTGCCTTGGAGGCCTTGGGATCTAATTAATGCTTAATTACATTGCATAAAGAAATCAATGGAGCTCTCCAAGGTGATAAAGACCAGAGCTATCCAGGATTATATTTTTATTCATTTTACTGGAACCACATGCCTATGCATTATCATGTGAGATGTGTTTCACTTATTAGAACAAAAGTAATTTAACAAGTGGTAGACAGTTTAGAAATATGACAGGGAAAACAGATGAAGAAAGATTGATAAATGGATATCAGTACTGAGGATAAGAAAAAAAGCAATATTAATAAGTTATGTTGTTCTGAACACCCTCAGAATGGACACACATACTTTACTTAATACCACAGAATCACACAGAATGTTTGGATTTGGAAGGGACCTCTGGAGATCTTTAGAGTAACCGCGTGCTAAAGCAGATTGACCTTGAGAAGGCTGCACAGGATTGTGTCCACATAGATTTTGAGCACCTGTAGAGAATGAGACCCCTTAACATCTCTGGGCAGCCTGTTCCAGTGCTTGGTCACCCTCAAAACAAAGAAGTTTTTCCTCATATTCAGATGGAATTTTCTATGTTTCAGTTTGTGCCCACTGCCCTGTATTCTGTCATTGGGCACCACTGAAAATAGACTGGCCCATCCTGTTGGTATCCATCCTGGAGGTATTTGTATCCATCCTGGAGGTATTTGTATGCATTGCTAAGAGCCTTTCACACTAATCTCTTCTCCAGTAAAAACCAGCTGAGGTCTCTCAGTCACTCCTCATATGCCAAACCACTGTCTGCTGGCAATGAAGCTAAGTGTTTGGTTTGAGTTTTTAAAGCGAAAAGAAATATTCTTTCAATTTTTTCTATTCTCTGGTTGAAGGCAACCACCCAGTAAAGCAGAAAATAAATACAGATGTCAGAAAAATCCAAGATGTATCCTAACTTTCAAAAATTAAAAAGTGCTGCTTTATATGCATAAATTTTGGAAATATCATGGAAATATCAGTGGGCTTTGAAGATGGTTAATTTGCCTGTTCTCTTGTGCTTATTTACTTACTGAATGTAAATTCATTATTTTAGCAAATATCTAAAATTGTAAGGTGTCTGTATGGTTTTATGATGGTGCTTAACAGGACACAACACACTTATTGCACCTATAAGACAAATATAAAAGTAAAATATTTTCCAAGATGGGCATATAGAACTACTTTATTTGAGAGGAATATAAATCATGACTATTTATTAGAGTTTGTTCCTTAATACTTTAACTTGACAAAAACCTACTGCACATTTCCTTGAAAACAATATTACAATTGTGTAAAATACAAATGGCTTAGGTTAGTTACCATTTATATCAAAGCTGCTGAACAATATCATTAGTAGGTATGTATTGAAATTATTTAGCTTGCACTAAATCAACTGTTCTCCTGAGTTACTTTAATAGTTTCAATCATAGAATCAGCTAGGTTGGAAGAGACCTCTGAGATCATCAAGTCCAACCCTCAATCCAACCCCACTTTGATTACTAGATCATGGCAATAAGTGCCACATCCAGTCTCATCTTAAAAACCTCCAGGGATGATGAGAACACCACCTCTCTGGACAGGACATTCCAATGCCTGAGCACTCTCTCTGGAAAGAATTTCTTTCTGGTATCCAGTCTAAACCTCCCCTGGAAAAGCTTAAGTCTATGCCCTCTTATTCTACTGCTAGTAGACTGTGAGAAGAGACCAATACCCACCTGGCTACAACATCCTTTCAGATAGTTGTAGAAAGTAATGAGGTCACTCCTGAGCCTCCTCTTCTCCAGGCTAAATAGCCCCAGCTTCCTCAACCTCTCCTCATAGGACTTTTGCTCAAGTACCTTCACCAGCCTCGTTGCTCTTCTCTGGACCTGCTCCAGCATCTCAATATCTTTCCTGAACTGAAGGGCCCAGAACTGAACACAGTACTCAAGGTGTGGCCTCACCAGTGCTGATTACGGAGAAAATATCACTTCCCTCGTCCTGCTGGCCACACTGATCTTGATACAGGCCAGGATGCCATTGGACTTCTTGGCCACACAGGCACACTGATGGCTCATGTTCAGCCTCCTGTCAATCCAAACCCCCAGGTCTCTTTCCACCTGGCTGGTCTCCAGCCACTCTGTCCCCAGCATGGGGTTGCTATGGCCAAAGTGCAGGACCCGGCATTTGGCTTTGTTGTACTTCATCCCATTGGAATCAGCACATCTCTCCAGCCTATCAAGGTCCCTCTGCAGAGCCCTTCTTCCTTCCAGCAGGTCGACACTCCCTCCCATCTTGGTGTCATCTGCAAATTTTCTAATGATGGACTCCATCCCCTCATCTAAATCATTGATAAAGATGTTAAATAAAACTGGGCCCAACACAGATCCCAGGGGGACATCACTGGTGACTGACCGCCAGCTGGATGCAGTCCCATTCACCAGCACTCTCTGGGCCCGGCCATCCAGCCAGCTCTTAATCCAGGAGAGAGTACACAAGTCCAAGCCATGGGCTGCCAGCTTTTCCAGCAGTATGCTGTGGGAGACAGTATCAAAGGCTTTGCTGAGGCCCAGATAGATCACATCTACAGCCTTTCGCTCATCCACCAGGCAGGTCACCTGACTGTAAAAGGAGACAAACTTAGTCAGACAGGACCTGCTCCTCCTAAACCAGTGCCGGCTGGGACTGAGCTCTTGTCCATCCTGTAGGTGCTATGTGATTGCACTCAGGATGATCTGCTCCATAACCTTACCAGGCACCGAGGTCAGGCTGACAGGTCTGTAGTTGCCTGGGTCCTCCTTGCAGCCCTTTTTGTGGGTTGGCGTGACATTTGCCAATTTCCAGCCCACTGGGACCTTCCCAGAGAGCCAAGACTGTTGGTAGATGATGGAGAGTGGCTTGGCAAGCTCTTCTGCCAGTTCCCCCTCATCACCCTAGGGTGGATCCCATCTGGTCCCACAGACTTCTGAGGACCCAAGTGTTTCAGTAAGTCACTATTTCCTCCCAGAATTTAGGGGCGTTATTTAGCTTCCTCTCTTTGTCTATCAACTCCAAAGGCCAGTTGTCCTGAGGGTCAACTGTCTTGTTGGTCAAAACTCAGGCAAAGTAGGTGTTAAGTCCCTCTGCCATCTCCTTATCCCAATTAATGATATTCCCCCTCAAGTCCAGCAAAGAATGGAGGTTTTCTTTGTCCCTCCTTTTGTTATTAATGTATTTATAGAAGTGCTTTTTCTTATCTGTTACAGAATTAACAAAATTAACTTCAGATTGTGCTTTTGCCTCTCTAATTTTCTTCCTACAGGAATTAACTAAATTCCTAAATTCTTCATGAGTAGCCAGCCCTTCCTTCATCAGTTGGTAAGCTCTCCTTTTTTCCCTGATTTCCTTCAAAATCTCCATGTTCATCCAAGATGGTTGTCTTCCCTGCTGGCCTGCCTTTCAGCACACTGGGACAGCCTGTTCCTGTGCACTCAAGACTTCCTTCTTGAAACATGTCCATCCCTCCTGTACCCCCTTGTTTTCATGGGTTGTTTCCCAGGCTTTGCCCTGAACCAATCTTCTGAATGGGTCAAAATCTGCCCTCTAGAAGTCCAGTGTAGAAGTTTTATTGATGGCCCTCCTTGTATCCCTGAGTATTGAAAACTATTATTTCATGGTGACTGTGCCTCAGACAGCCTTCAACTACTACATCTCCCACCAGATCCTCTCTCTTTGTAAACAGCAGATCCAGCGGGGCCCCACCCCTGGTAGGTTCATTTACCAGCTGAAGCAGGAAATTATCCTCTATACACACCAGGAATCTCCTAGACTGCCTCTTCTCTGCTGTGTTGAGCTCCTAGCAGATATCTGGCAGGTTAAAGTTACCCACAAGAACAAGTGCTACCAATCTTGAGACATCTGCCAGCTGCTTGCAGAATAATTCATCCCCTTCATCATCCTGGTTGGGTGTTCTGTAACAGACTCCCACCAGGATGTCAGCCTTGTTGGCCTTCCCCCTGATTCTGGTCCACAGGCACTCAACATTATTGTTAATGACCTTGAGTTCTACAGAGTCAAGAGACTCTCTAATATATAGAACCACCCCTCCATCTCTCCCACCTTGCTTGTCTATTCTGAAGAGCTTGTAGCCACCCATAGCAGCACTCCAGTCACGTGAGGCATCCGACCATGCTTCTGTGATTTCTTTTACTTACTCTTTGATAAAAGAAGACAAAATAACCAACATTTTCAAATCAGTTTTAAGTTGACAGGATATATGAAATATCTCTGTTATTCTCACATTATTTTCTCTTCTTTGGGATTTTCATATGAGAATTGAGGAACTTTGACTGTTCTGCCACCATTTAGTTAAAAGACATTGGTAGAAAAAAAAAGAAAAATGGAACCAAATCCTCAGATTGTCTGGTTTTCTAGAAGGTAAAGACTAACTGGAGTTCACACTTTATCAAGATTTGTGTTCTACCATAGGTTATTCAATTCTGAAGAGCAGTAAAATAATAAATGTTTTGACAAATTCGTGCATGTCCAGGGAACAACAGTGAGAAGGCATTGCACATCAATCCTTTTGAAGTGTTTTGAGCACTTCCAAAGTTCTGACTACGATTTTATCAGCTTAATAAGACTTGTGAGCAAGATGCAATAGGTTGGGCGTTTTTGTAGGTTTTTTTTAATAGTCATTGTCCTAGTTTAGCAGGTGGGGCCAGTTGGCACTGTGTGGGGGTGATAAAGGCTGTGTATTCTACCCCCTCTATTCATTTCCCACGAACAATGGACCAGCTGCAGCAGCTGCCCAGGGAGTTGTTAGCACCTTCACGCCCCACCTGGGGGGGCATGGCTGCTAATGGGCCATCAACAGTTCGGGAATTCCCCATGACTCACAGAGTTAATCACCCACTGTGTGAGTCCCCGCCCTGGGGGAGGGACTGGGTGCTCCCTGAGGGTACATAAG
>JAWWLZ010000082.1:135170151-135206468 GCA_035041345.1 Poliocrania exsul | reverse complement strand
GCAGATTGGACGTGGCACTGAGTGCCATGATCTAGTAAATGGACTAGAGATGGACCAAAGGTTGGACTCGATGATCTTGGAGGTCCTTTCCAACCCAATCGATTCTATGATTCTATGATTCTATATTATTAGAGGAGATGGCCTTCACAGCCAGTCTTCAAGACTAGTTTTATCTACTGTGCTGATCAGAATGTGGATAGATTGAGGTGATTTTATGCCTCATATTTACTTCTTCTTTCTATTTTATGTTGAGTTGTTTTTGGTTTTTTTTAATAATTTCTGGATGCAAAAAATGTGATAGCTACCATGATATGCTATTCTGTTACACTCAGTAAGAGAAACTTATTCCAAAATTAATAACCCAGGTAAATGGTGAGAATTAAAAGAGTCAAGTAATTTACTTGACAGAGGCCATAAATTAGGTTTCTTAACATCTGGTTAAAAATTTCACAGTTTTAAATTTTGCTGCCTCTTAATTTTGTTTCTAAATTCTAAGATAAATTAAAGCCTCTCAAATTAAATCAGGTTCATTCAAATAAACAGAAAATTGAACATACAAGTGAAAAAGAACAGTATTTTTTTCCATTACCAAACAATTTTAAACAGGTTGCAAACTGTTAATTTTTATAATTCCTTGCATAAATTATCACTGCAGTTATAGACAGCTGCTCAGCAGTTTCCCTATTGTGTTAGTGTCTTTCATTTATAACATGACCAGCCTCTAGAAGTGTGTTGCATCGAAAGCTCATATTATTTTCAAAATGATGTCATATTTTGAAATTGTCAAATGCCATTATCCAGTAACAATAGAATGAAAAAACTTTGGACTACATTGTTCACAGTTTATATTGCAGAATTTATTACAAGTCATACACAGCAGCAATTAAACTCTGTGGGTAGAGATTTTTCTCTCTTCATTTATTCAGGAAACATTCTTCCAAAACCACATTTACTCTTTCTTTTAAACAATTTAACTTGAGTTAATGTTTTAGGTGAATTATTTTATAAACATGAGGCTAAACCCTGTTTGGAAAATTATGTTTTCCCAGAATATACAATAACTGTTATCGAATTTCTCTTTCTCTATTTCCTTTTTTTTTTCTTTTTTTTTCCTACTAAAAATGTCATCATTAAAGCATTAAAAAAAACCAAAAACCAACAACAAACCAACAAAAAAAAAGCAACCAGCATTTTCCCAGCTTCCCCATGAACTGAGATGGACGATTTTTAACATTTTTGACTGGAAACTGATTAAGTGTTAGAAATTCATTAGCAGTACTTCAGAACAATTTATATAAGTATTTAACCATAAACTATGGAAAAACTCTTTCATTTCAAACAATTTTTTTATTTTTAAAGAAATGTGCTACATAACTAACTAATTCACTAGAAACCAAACTGGAGCAATCCCAGAATAACCAACAAATTCCTAAAATATTACAAACTGATCTTAGTGTTTATACCATTGCTCAGAAACAGGGTAAATGGCGCATGTTTCCACTTGTTTCACATTATCTCCATAGAGTTTATTTGGTAAGCAATCATTTTTTTAAAAAAAAGAGAAAATTAAGTTTCAGATCATCAATGTCACACAGTGACACTAACCTATTACTTCTTTACCCCCTGCCATCATTCATCATCTGTTTAGTTGCAAAATCGCTAGCTACTAAAAAGTTGTCCTTTGTAGGTCCTGTGCTTGATTAGTATGCACAGACTCTCAGCCTGTTCTCAGTTTTACTGAGGCAGCTCTTCATAGTCTTTAACATAGAGAGCAACACCTCTGCCCCTCCTTCCTAGCTTATCTCTCCTGGAAAGCTCCATTTGCAGAGGTTCAGTCATGTAGCTCATTGCCCATGTTGCATGCATTGGTGTAGAGGCACTTCAGCTGGGCTGTTATTCTCTTCATTTTCTGGGAGGACGTCACTCTAATTCCTTTGGGACAATTTACAGGAGTTTCCCTGCTGTTCTTTAAAATGCTGCTGTTTCCTTGTTCCTTACTGACATCCAGTAGAGCACCTCCTTCTCAGGGGGAGCAATTAGATTCTTAAGAGAATCTAGCATCTGCTTTCTGATTATATGACAGTTTTGGTAACATTCCATGTGATAAAGGAGAATGACTGGTTCTTTTTTTAATCAGTAACCTCAAGTCCTTCCCTGCTTTAGGGACACACCCTTAATTTTCTGTTGACTGTAGGATGGTTTATCATCATGAGAAATTCAAACAGAAGAGATTCCATAAATACGTATCATCCATATACTTCCTCCAACATAGGACATCCTGAAACCTACACTTTTCACACAAATAGAAAATAAAATAGAAAATAAAAGAAAATGATGCTTTCACAGTGTGGTCCATAAAAAAATGGAGTTTTTATCAGAAATTCTGTGACTTGAAAGTCCCCTGAAATTTTCAAGCTCTCTTTTAAAAATTCTTAGCTTTAATCATAAAAGCATGGTAGAAGGTTGTGGACAGTTGAAGAAATAGCTTTTAGGACAAAAATTGGCCAGTTAAATACCAGGTTTGCACACATACTCCTTACTCTATTTTCCTCTTGTTCTACTTCTCCTTTTTATAACAAAGTGACATTCTATTTAGATCAAAGTTTTAGAAGCTCTGTGTTTACATTAAATATTTGAATCAGTCTGTATCAAGCAAACTCAACTTGACCTTCCATTTTACTGAACACCTACAGTTTAAATGGTGCTCAATGTTTTTGAAAAAAGTATTTCTATCAGATTAGGCATTCATGTTGAGTGATTTTAATTAATAATGACTATCTGTTATTGACTTTTCCCCCTTCTCTAGCACTTATCATTTGTATTTTTGTTGTAAATTTGTTATTGCAACAGATATTGGAGATTTTGTCACATTACAACAGAACTAACTTCTTTTTTTTTTTATTGCCAAAAATATTGCACATCAGTACCTGCATTTACGAACTTTTCCCATGTTTTTATTTTCTCATGATATTTATACTTACTGTTAGTAATTCTCATCTCTTAGTGCATTTAATTTGCCTGAGTAGCTAAAAGGGAGAGATTGCAAAAGAAATCAGAAAAACGTTTTATCAAGAACTTTGTTTCAGAAACTGTAACAGAATGATTACCAAAACATTTTAATGCTTTAGTACTGTGGTCCTTTAACTTTTAATCCAAATTTGAACACTATGTGCATTTTCTAGAAGTTGATCTTCAGCCAGAAACAAATTACAGAAATATTATGTCAACTTTCATGCAATGATTAATGTGTATTTGAATCAAGTATGAAATAACCATTTTATAAGGAGAATGGAGGCAAAGAATGGAGGAGGCAAATGAAAACATAACAATGGTTTCTGAAAGAAGCAGCTGAAAACTCTGAGACAAAAATTCATACAGATGGAATAAAAGGGACAGCCAGAATGAGTTCTTTCCCATTCTTTTTATTCCAGTGACAATAAAATAAAAGAAAATAACAACAAATTACTTGGCCTGTACAAACTAAAAAGAAAAGTTTGGAATATTGAAGTTCCTATCACTAGTATAATGCCAGTGTGCACTCTACCACCATTGCAGTAAATAAGCTAATGAGAATCCAGCTGTGTATGGTCAAGTTTAGACATGATCTTATGGGCACAGATTTACATGAGACTGTAAAACTAGCACAAATAACCTAACTTGTATTTAAATGTTATAGAATAAGTATGAAAATCAGTATCTGGTATTTGGCTTATTCATTAAACACTGGATGGAGGTTTTTTTACAAGGGTGAACTGAAATGCGAATATTTAGTTTTGAATTAAATTATATATTAAATAGAATAGATTGATTTTGACTAATGATTCATATAACACATTTATATTTCCACATATATTCAGTATATAAAAAGCTTGTTTCAGCTATATAAGAAGTAAAGTTTTAGAAAAGTTTTTACTTTTTGATTTCTCTATCTTTAGAGAGAAAGTTTTGATTCGAGCAGTTATAGACACATCATTAAAAAGTAAGCAATCACAATATTTTAGTTTTCCAGATGTCACATTTGACTCTATATTCACATCCTTTGTATTAAGTGTTTATTCTGTGCCTTCTGTCATAGCAAGTGATTTCCTGGTGCTTATTGCAGGTACGTAATGAACAATAGAGTACCGTTCTAACTATACGTAAAAGGAAAGTTTGAGACACAAAAAAACCAAACACAACTCAGCCAATTAACCAAAACCAATGAACTAAAAAATTGAGAAACAAGATTTAAAAGGAAATAAAATGAATTGATATGTAAGTGGTATAAGAAAGATTTCTGAAATAATGAAAAAGATCAGGTGGATGAAGACAGACTAGGCTATGCTTCTATGCCTATGTAGGCATGGGGGTACTCTTTGCAATAAAATTTACAGTGCCCATATTAGCAAAGAGAAACCCTTATTTTAAAGTTACAGTCATTAAACTATACTTCATTTTGTCTTTAGTGTATCATAGATATTATCTTAATAGATATATTGTATATAATTTAACAAACTGGTTCTGTTAAAAGGGATAAATTTCTACTTTCACCTCAATTTTTAGTTGATTTCCAGAGCTAAATATGCTGCCAGAGAAAGTGTTCTTGTAACTTATATTCCTGCTAATAAGAGTCAGTCTTAAGAAAAGGATGCTTTGGTACTACATTTAACCTTTGTTATCTGTTCCATCATTTTGACTGACTCCAGTTCTGCAATCACCTGTACTGAAAGTCAGGCACAATGCAACATAGTGATTATGAAAATTTTATTTATATGCCCTTCTCAGGCATTAAAATTGGCCAAACTGACAACATTTGGGATCTAAAACCAGAATCTCCAGCACTGTCAAGGTTTAGGAATGGCATTCTACAATGTAGTACTCCCACTGAAACCATTCCATTGCTCACTCCCCTTCCAACTGGAATCACAAAGGGCAAAGATCACACATTGAGATAGCAACAATTTACTGGAAACAGCAATGAGAAAATGAACAGTAATAGTAACAGCAACAATATTAATAACAAAAGCTATAAGACAAAGAAATTATTTACATGGAAAGTCCACAACAATAAACAAATACTGATCAGCTCTTTCCCACAACATTCTCTCCTGATCGGACAGAGAACCCTTCTCTTTAAGAGCCCCTTTTCCCTGCATCCAGCACCGATGTGAGGTGGTATCAAATAAGATTGGGTCCTGGCCACACTCCCACCCTACAATTGCAATAAATTAACCCTGTCCTCACCAAACCAGTACAAGTATTCACTAATCATTTTATTTTCTTTTTAACTAAAATAAGAATAAGGAAAGGATACATGTAAGGTACAGGCTACTAGTGGTAGAGATTCTATGTGATAACAGAATAATGCTTGAAAAAGCCAATGTTTAATTTGTGTCAATCCTTTGAAAATTCTTGAGTCTAGGTGTTTAATCAATGCACAATAATGCTTCTAATTGTACTAAAATTACACAACTCCTTCTTTTGTTATTGTTACCATACATGTTACTCTCATTCATGCTGATATTCTTAATATATTTTCTCTTCTGTTAGTGCAAAACAACACTCTGCATTTTTCCTCCCAGTTGTCTAGGGCTGAGCTGGTAAAATGTTAACTGCCCAACACAGTGTCAGAGTTTTCCTCCACTTCCTGAAAAAAGGGAGGAAAGGGGGAAAAAAAACCCTCAAGCTAGGTTTATGCTTAAATTAACTATATATATATTTAAACAGAAAAGAGAAAATTAAAAGAAAACTTACACACTTACATAAGATAGATATAGCAACAATTTTCCACCTCCCACCAAAAACAGATTTCCATCACTCTAGATCTACAAGCACACCAAAAGACACCCAGCAAGAAACAGGAAGTATAACAACAAAATGTTTCTACTTCCCTGAAACTTAAACAAAAGGCAAGTAGCAGCAGCAGCAGCTTGGTCCAGACAGCAGGGCAACAGCTAAGTGTCTTGCTTCTACTTCAGTCATGATGGAACTAACTGAGTGAACACCTCCTACTCCTGTATTCACATCTCAGGTTTGCGTCATCTGGTATGAAATATTTCTTTGGTTGCTTAAGTCAGGTGACATCTGTCTCTCTTAATCTACGTCGATTCTCAGAGCCTGCTAATTTGAGGCCTAGCTAAAACTACTACACCAGTGCAGTCTGGTAATTAAGGAAAAAAAATATAACCAAAATGTTTTATCCTAGTGATCTGGAGAAGCAGGTCTTCTCATTGCCAGAATATATTTTGGCTACAGTAAAGTTTCAAAATACTGATATAGGAAGCAAAATATTTCAATTTTAACACAATTCACAGAGTCACAGACTATTCTGAGTTGGAAGGGACCCACAAGGATCATCGAGTTCAACTCTTAAGTCAATGGCCCACATAGGGGATTGAACCTATGACCTTGTCATTATTATAACCAAGTTTTTAATATAATACTTCATTTTACCTAAAATGAACTTATTAAATATTATAAAAATATTAAATTAATATTTTATAAGGACAAGGGAAATATCAAATGCATCTAGGGAACAAGATTCATTTAACTTCACACCAAGTGATCAAAAGCTACCTGACATAATGTTTATGCAAGATATTTTATTTTGTAGTGTAAAGTTGATAGGCATGTGTAAAAGTTTCTATATAAGAAAAAAAAGTGTTACCAAATGCAGGGAAAGAGGAGAAAGATATAGATACCTAATGCTTCCTTACTTCATTCACTTCCCACTGGATAATAAATATAACCATTAGAGTTTAACAATTTATTTGATAAATATAGATGATTAACATAAATGCAAATTGAGTACAATACAAATTATTTGGGAAAAAATGCTAAACTTGAAAGGCAAAATGCAACATTTTCCAATTATTTGTTGAGCATTCATTTTCCACTACACATCCAGCAAGACGAATGAACTGAGAGTACAGTAAAATAATCCTTGATCATCAGTGGTATAAATGATTTTCACAGTTAATAAAAGGTAGCTCTTTAGTGCAAAGGTGATAGATCAAATTTTTTGAGAATAAAAGCCATTCCTGCACTAGAAAGAGTTCCTTAAATAGGAAGAAAATGGTTCCTCTCCATCCACTTGGCATACTGCAACAAGCTATCTACTGTCTCATGGACAAATCCATCTCGAGTACTGAGAGATACCTTGTGAGAGAATGACAGTAAGGTCAAAAAGGCAGAAAACTTCTTTTCAAAGTTGTGTTTTCCTTGACTCCTGCCATACTCTTGACAACCCCTTTCTGCCACCTAATTGATTTTCTTTGTTTCTGACATCTAGGCAAAAGACTTAAAACATGTATCTGTGCCTTCAGGCTGGTGGTCTTGAAGAATGTATGCTTGTGATACTGTAAGACAAATGTAACTGCACCATAGAGGATATGAGGAATCAGTTCTGCATATTTAACCAAAACTCAGAAGGGTTTCTTAGAGTCTGATACACATCATCGAGAGATGGCTCCACTTATGCTGCAAGCTGTGGTCAACTGCAGTCACTATCCGTATCGTTAAATTGTGTGATTCCTCAACATGAATTTAACTGGTTTTCCATGGGAGATTTCTATTTTCTTAAATATGGTAGCATTAAAACATTTTGGAGCACATATTTTCACAAAAAATTTGACTTAATCTTTGAGGTATATTTTTCTCCAGATGTAAATTAGTCGTTTGTTAAAAAAAAACCGTCACGACTGATGTTCTTCCAGACATTGTTCAAGAAATCCCTACTAAAATTTTTGTCATAAATAATTTTTACTTTCTTATTCTCTGATTTCTTAAGGACTAAAATCACCATACAAATAGTAAAAGAGCATAATATAAATTATTTTCTTTATATTAATATTATATATAAAGAGATTGATATATTTTTCATATCCATCTTTTAATAAATACATAAAAACTACTTGTGATTAACATGTTTTTAATAATGACAAGGTTATATGTACATATTTTTCACACTTCTTTTTCATATGATGAAGGATTCTTATTCTGAAGATTTCTGAGCAGTGGATCTGTGGATTAACTGTTATCACAACACCTTTTGAATGTCTAATGTGCACTCAAAAATTTCAAGTAATGGTGCTACTGGTATACTTAGAGTTTGCAGAAATGAGAGTTCAAGTGATAGAAGTATTCTTCACCATGAGTAGTGGTTTTCTAAATTATTCAAATAATTTACAGTTTCAGAATTCTGATATTTTTACTGCTTTTGTTAGGTTTAGTTTATTGTTTGGCTTTTTTTGGTTTGGTGTGTTTTTGAGTTATTGTAATATATTAGAATAGGCTTCTTAATTCCCTCTATGTACACACTTGTTAAGTCTCTGTCATTGGCACTGCATTATTCCTCATTTCTATTTTTATTACTTGTGTTTCACCTGTAATATTCATTTTCATGTACTAGGTATACCATTACTTCCAAAATCAGAAGCAGTAATTTCTCATATGTTTTGAGAAACTGCTAACTATAATCTAGAAGTTACAAAAATAAATATGAGTAAGTGAATGAGAATAAACTAGTTTACTCAGAAAGAAGAAAAACTATTTTTTTATCTCAAAATTACTTTGTGCTTAGTTTTCTACAGAAAATGAAATTTACTGTTTTCTTTAAGAATCCCAGATAATCAGAAAAATGCTTAGTTGTACTCACTCCTTAATATTTTCATGGCAATAATACCCCAAGGCTGCAACAAAAAAAAAATGAAGATTTGGCTGGGCTAGATGTTATATTGGCATTAGTCTTCAGCTGGCAAGAGAATTACACAGAATGAAAATGATGCTTGGAAAACTGTACATTTGTACTCTTCAAAGTACATTTAAACAATGACATTTTTTCATTGCAAATACTTCACCCACTTGCCAAAATCTGTGAAAAATGGAAACCAGAATTTACACTGTTTCCTTTGAAAAGATGGTCATAACAAGAATGAATGTAAAGTTCTAAGTGAGATTAACAGTTCTGAAATAACATTGGGCTAAACACCACAAACACCATTATTGTTTTTGCCTCTTTGAATCATGTTTTAGTTTTAAACACAGATTAAATGTCAAATATAGTTTTAGATGTTGTTACAGCTTGGTATATTTTTTGAAGGACAAAATCTTTAATGTCAGATTAATTAGAATAATTAATAATTTTTTAACTGAAAGTTATGAAAACATTCAAATGGGAAAAAATATGGAAACTTATGAAAAAAAAATCTAAATTAAAAAAAAATAAAAAGAAACTGCCTCCAAAAAATCTCCAGAATGACTTGCTTGAAGTTGATACACTGGAGAATGAAAATATTTTAGTTTCAAAATTCAAAGTGATTTTTAGAGATACTTATTATTCATCTCCATGTGCCTTAGCATAGCTTCTAGGAGGATCTGTTCCATGATCTTCCTGGGCACAGAGATGAGACTGACAGGGCAGTAGTTCCCAGGGTGCTCCTTTTTACCCTTTTTAAAGATGGGTGCAATGTTTCCCTTTTTGCAGTCACTTTGGACTTCACTTGACCGTCATGACTTTTCAAACATCATAGAGAGTGGCTTGACAGCTACATCAGCCAAATTGAGGCGGGGGGGGGAACAAAAAAACAAAAAAAAAAAAAACCAAAAAACTAGATTTTTTTTATAAACATCAGAAAGTATCCCACTACTCTAAGACTTAGAATATAATTGTTTAGGATCCACTTATCATTGTCATCATTCTGCCAAGACTGAGGAAGTGCATGTCAAAGCCCCATGATTTTGTTCAGAGGATATGGGTTTCTGTCTGTTGGTGGAATCTGAAGGGCTGAATTAAAACTAATATTTATTTTAATAGAAGAATAAGTCCTGAGAACAGACACTCAAAAATCACTATAAAGAGTCAGAGAGTGTCTCTAAGTTAGCTAATAAGAAATACTGATAAAAAGGTGATAAAAGGGTGTTTTCAGTCCTTTGCTGTCATCTTTAAAAGAAATGTACCACTGAAGAAATTCAAAGTCTTTGCAGTCATCCAGTGATAGAATCCATTCTCATCTTTAAATCAGCTTTTCAATGATTACTGCACTTGTTCAGACTACAGAAGAATTTGGATTATTTTTTAATTTTTTGGTTAACTTGATGTGATCTCATCTTCTGTCTCTCAAATACAATAAATATTTCAGTAGCCCAAGGATATCTTCAGGCATCAACACAGTACACAGTTGTACAGAGTGGCATGTGGCAAAATGTTGTTTATTTAACTGTCTTTTTTCAATGTCATCTGGAAATCAATGTTTCTGCTCTGAAGGGAGGTGTCATATTGTGTAACATCTTCTGTGAATGATCTTTCCAGGTAGCAGCTGGAATTGCTCAACCTATTTCTCTTCCTGCAAAAGGAACTCCAGGACTCTGCTACTTTAGTCCCGGTCTATATCTCTTCAGAAAAGAAAGCTCCCCCTTCAAACAAAGTGAAAAAACTTCAGTTTCTCCAAAATTCTGTGAAGTCTTGGCTTTACATGAGTGCAGTTCTTCCCTTGACCTCTCCTTATCCCCTTTTCATTGAATACTGAGTGGGAAGACCAGTGAAGAAGTATGTGAATGACTGTGTAATACAATGTTAAGGAACTCACCTGCAAGGGAATATTGATTCTCCGTTCCTTCCTGAAATGAATATTTAAACATCTGGTGATATATATACAATGGGTTAATAACTAAAACCCACATGTCCTTATTTCAGAGTGAGGTGTCTAATTATAATGCTATATAGTGACTTCTTTTACTATTTAAATGAATATTGAATTAGCCTTTCTTCAAGAAGAGTAAAAATAAGCACTCTTCTCACTCTCCCACTGCCCTGGGATATTAGTTTATAATTTAGAATATACATCTGGCAAAAAGAGGATTTCTCTAGGCAGATCATCTGTTTCTCCAGATGCTTTCTAACCACCAAACTATTGGATTAAAGAAAGAGTGCGAAGAAGTGGAAACAAGGTATTTCACATTCCTACATTTATATACTATGTATAGTTCAATCTAACAGTGGTCCCTGAGAAAACCTATGAGATCAATTTTTAGAAGGAAAATTGTCAAAGCAATGCTTTGATCTGATCAGACTTAGTCAGACCTCAATCTCTCAAATCTCTTCCTACAGTAGAAGTGGTGAGAAATGTTCTGTGGGATAGAAAGTAGACTGAAAACAGACAGGACGCCTATGACTTATGATACAATGTTCAATTACCACCCAGTTGACAGAGACACCCCAGTAGGGGGGCTAGCACAATTTTACTTTGTTAATTTTCCTGGAGGGTGGAATAGAATTCTGTCTTTTGAAGTTCATGGATGACACTAAACTGGGATGACCTGTCAGTACCCTGGAGATCAGGTGAACATAAATTATTCTATATTTGGATTCTATGAGTCCAAAAAAGAATGAATGATGAAATAGTCTTAAGGTAAGATCTGACAAAATTATTTTTAATTAGCAACTACTGCATCTAGCAATCCAGGTACCAATTATAGAGGAATAAAATTGTGTTCACTATTAATCTATAAATTATCTAATTTATAAGAAGATAGTACATTTACTACGATTAATATAAATTAATATAGCACTCCTATAGTATTAAAAAAAAAGTTGCCTGACTTACAGTTTATATTTATTATTCAGTGGGATGACTTATAGATCTGAGCAAATGTGAGACTTCTCAAAAACAACAACAACAACAACAACAAAACAAACAAACAAAAACCAAAACACCTACCTTGGAGAGTAAGAACAACTATTTTACTGTCTTTTAATTGCTTGAATGTTTTCCAAATAAAATTTTAGTTATTTTAAATTAAATATTTCCATGAATTACTTCAGGAGGTGAAAAAACACAATGCATTCTACTCCTGAAATGTGAGTTTTCAGTTCACTATGTGGAGAAATTGGAAGGTGTTTAGAGAATTTCTTACTGAAGAGTTCTAAAGTAGTACATATTCCTTTATATTCTTTGAGAATTGAAAATCAGAATTCAACTTTCTAGTTTCAAATTTAAATTTGAAGTCCTTCCATGTCAAGGAACTATGTAAACATTATGTTATTTGAAATAGATTTTTAAAATACTATGTTAGAACTTCTAAAGAAAGAAATTCATTAAAGATGAAACTAGATATTAATCATGCTGCAATTTCAAACTATCAGTAAATCTTTCTTTTGTAAAAAAAAAAAAACCAAAAAACAAACCACCAGTTTCTATTACTTAAGAAATGTAGTTTATATTATATAGATATTTTACTCATTTGAATCTTTAATTCAGATCTGTAGGTTTACTACAGTATTGTTAAACAGAGAGAAATCATCAAACAGATGCTCTCAGCCTTCTGATCTGTTGGAAAAATGTTAGCAATACAGAAGCACCTAAAGGCAGCTAATAATTCAAGCATTTTTAAACACAGCAAATAATTCCATATCTGATTAAATGCAGCAAGGGCACCTCTTTCAGATTTTCAGCATGTGTAATTTCAAACACAATAAATTAACTAAAACAAAGACATTATCATGAGCAGAACTAATTTATACATTAAAAGTTTTCTCCACTGTATCTTTAAAATTCAGATAAATGTCTATGTAGAACTCTGCCGCTGGGATGTTATGCATCCATCTGACAATACATGGGTTACAGAAATGTAAGCCTTTTGAAGAAAATCAGAAATTAAACCTTTGCTATGTTGATAAATCTAATTAAAACATTAGTATTTTTTTTGTTGTTTCAAAGACATAACCAGTATGATTGTGGTTGCTGTCATAAGAGACAGAATCAGATACTACATTTTCACTGCGTTGGACAAGTTGGCTGTTAAATCATATGAATTGTTTGGGCTAATTTCTGGAGTGCTAGAGTTGTAAAAAGCTGTGGGGCCACTTGTGATGTATTCATTAATTTGCACCAAGATCAGTGAAAATGCAAAATTTTTTTCATAAAATCAACTCACAAAACACCAAGCAATAAAATTGAAATGTTAAAAAAACCCCAAGCATAGCTATTCCTTGATTTCTACAGCTAATATAATAAATAAGAATGAATACTTAAAATTAGAATAAAAAGTAATTTTCTTCATGCTTAAACAAGACTCACTACTTCACAAATGTCAAAATTATTTTTAATTTTCTCTTCATAGGTAGGGGATCAACTGTGTGACAAAACAGTCAGCTCATGTCCTTTATTGTCTGTACTTGGAGCATTCTAGTGGCTAAAAATCTTTACAAGAAATCTGTTTCTTGGTACTTAGATCATTCATATAATTTTGGAGAGGTTCTCTAAACATATTAAAGTTTCAGTTAATTTTGTTCAAAATTCTGCATCTTTTGAAATTCTTCTATCCCTGAGGGAAATGTGATTTTAGTTTTTTTTTTTCTTTAAGGAAGTTTTGCAGTGTGATATTGCAAATGCATCAACTGTAAGAATCTTCTGTACTAGTAAGCATAACTGTAGTACTGATTCATTTCATTACTATGCATAGCTCCATTTCTGGGTGTTTTTATTGTTCTGAAATAAATACAGATACAGTGCCATTGCTACTGGAAGAGAATCAATAAAATGTTGTTTAAGTTAAAAAGCACATTGACAGCCTTCGTTAATGTTATTTCTGAGAATATATTTTCAGGAAAAAGTTTCATCATAAAAGACTGCAGGTATAACCAACATCATAAATATAGTTCAGAACCATCACAGTGAAATCAAAAAGAACACCTGAAGTTTCTTCCTCGTGTTCAAGAGAAAGGAGAATTTTTAGGTCAGACCACGACCTCAAAAAGTGGGTCAGACCCAGAAGTGTTCAGACTTGGGAAGCATTTAGAAGGTCCTCCAAAAAAACAAGAGTCTGATTTTGTGAAAAACACAAAGGTGTCTGAAAAATTAAACTTAAAAAAAAAAATATATATATTTTAAGAGGAAATACATGGGAATGTATTACCTTTTGAAAAGTATGGCTACATGTCACACATGACAAATATTTGTGGAAAAAAATGTATAGTAATTTTTTCCTCTACTTTTTTCTGGGGTGTGTGCATGCATATGCCTGTATGAATTCAGTTTCTCAATACAGGAATATCATGTTTTGTGTTTCATTCTAAAACATGAAATGTATTAGCTACTTCTACTTTGCTGCTAATGCTCAGAATTATATTTTTAGCGACTGATTTCTCTCATGTTAGGAGACAAGCAGCCATGCCAAACACTAGACCACTACTAGCTGTTTGATTTATATGTGCAGATCCAAAATACATAGTGGTAAAGGTACTCTGCTTTCATTTTTATAGGCTTAGCAATTCACACTAATAAGGCATAAGAATGCAAGTTGTAAGAGAATTTTAAAATTTCATCCATACAGTCATAATTTTTTCCTAAAATAAACTACTCCCAGAGAAGATCATCCTAATGGACATTACAGCATATATTTTACCAATTTGAAAATAATTTAAACATTCACAGTTGTAAAGTTTGAGTGAATTTGAACATTTCTTGGGGTTCATAGTGTTCAAGACAATGTGAAACAATCAGAAAAGACTCTCTAAAAAATAAAATTGAAAAGTGAGGAAGACTGAAAAGCAGAGATCAAAAATAAACTGGCAAACCAACAGAAACAGAATGAAAGAAAAATAAAAAGACAATATCAGTTCAAAACAGATTATCTCATTCTTCCAAAAGTACCAAGAAACATGAGGAAACAGCAGTCTCAAGACTGCATTAATTGTTACTTTTGAGAGAAACAATAATTCCAGAAAAAAACCATCAGCTTTGGTCTCACTATGGATACATTTTCTGTTCAATAATTTTTTATGAATTTTATCCTGCAGCATGTAAGCAGATCCATTTGCCTACCAACTTAGATATTATACAAATTTTGATCTCAAAAATTAAACATTTGATGTTTTAAAAAATAATCCAACTCTTCTGTATTTTAGGAGGGCATTAATAGTCCATTGTACCTAACAAAAAGATGGAAAGAGCTGGCACCACCTTTATCATCAACTAAGACTTCAAATAAATATGATCTTACCTTCTGTGCTTTGGAATTAACCAAATTCAGTGTTTTGACGTGTTCTACTATATTAGGCTCCACAGAAGTTACTAGGTGTGGAATATCCTGCTTAGAAGCCTTGAGCAAAGTTAAGGATCAGGTGGTCATCAACCTATTCAGCCTCAAACAGAGGAATTTCACCTGAAGAACACCCACAAGCATAGCTTAAGGGCCCCCAGGAACCTTGGAGATCTAACCTTAAATGCCACAGAAGCTTTTGAAGATGGAAAGTAATGGCTAACCCCAGAAGAAAGTGTACAAGTATTGAGCTGGATCACATTGCTCTGGTTGTGTTCAAAGGATGGTCTCAGGTTCATTAAATGTACTGTTATAGGCATTCCTCACATTTCTTTTTATACTCACTACAGATATATTTTACCTTAGTAAAAAAATATACCTCAAAATGATGTATTATTCTAAACTTTAGAAGACATTACAGTTTATCAGCTAAGAGTTTGAAGTCCATAAATTTCCAAAGTTTTGCATTATTTAATTCTCCATATTAAGATTAGGGGATTAAAAAAAAAACAAACCAAAAAACCAAAAAACCAACAAACCCCAAACACACACACACACACACACACACACACACACACACACACACACACACACACACACACAAAAGCCCAGGATATTTCTAACTCTGTTTTAAAGCTGCTGGAAAGAATAATTTCTCAGGTCCAGCTACTTTACCAAGGTCGGCATCTACTTATTCAAATGATACTAGAGAGATTGTCACGGCTCCATAACAGATAAGTTTTCCTGTCAGTGCCTGTAACATACCAGTCATGACAACAGAGGAAGTTAGCAAGAAGATGGGAATGTCACAGTTATTGACAAATAGCCATCAAGTAATAACTCTCTTCACTACAATTAGAAAAAGGCAAGATAAATCTAGGAGTTTCTGCTAACTGTGTTTCAATTGACTTTTCAGCTTTAGAAGGTGCTGCCCTTTGGGGGGACATAATTGTTTCAGCCACTTAGCATTTTGAGAATAAGGTAGGTATTTTTTCTTTAGTACAATTGCATATCGTCTACTGTCTGGACACCTTTCTTCTCCCTCTTCCTGAGGAACTAAGCAGAAAGGCAGAGTAATGACCACACACCGAGTTTCTAATTCTAGCTTGTCAGAAACCTAAGCAACTGTGGATTCTTATGGATTTCTTTCCCTTCACATTATCAGAGACAATCTGATTGCTGGCAGGCAAAAAAAACTATTGATATTTTAACATGTACAAGCTAGCAATAATCACTGTGCTATACTAGCAAAGTTAATAAATCATTATATTTCTCTTGAAATGCCAAATCGTTCTTCCAATAACATTTTTGAGAACCAGACTGAGGTAACACAAATATATGTCAAGTTTACTCTTGTTTTATAGATCCAAATGAAATGTGTTTTTTCACATTACTTCTTGTATAGATATTTGAAAACCTGTAGGTTTTAGTTAAACCTCTAGTAGTATCCAAGGTTGCAAAGTTATCTAATAGCAATACACATCATAGTTATTTTCTGTTGTATACATACATTTGCATTTTGCTAAGATTGAGACAATTTGGGTGGGAAATTCCTTGGACAGAAGTATCCTCTCTCAGATTCAATAAAACCCATTGATGAGGAGTAACTTCCCAAGCCCCGCCCACCAGAACAAATCAAGACGTCAGCCAGCCTCCCACACCTGGGAAATAACACACGTGGCCTTAGGACAGAGACAAGAGGGCCACCCTTCCATGTGATTCACCTGCCCCATGGCTGGAAAACCTGGGAGGTATAGTTAGAAAGTCAGGGATGAGTGAGGCTATGGTGCTTTTACAGGCAGTTGGAGGAGGCCTGTGGACCCCCAGGAAAAGGGCCTGCAAGACACCTGTTGGATCCAGCGACAAGACCTGGTGGTTGCAATTTTGATGTTTGCTGGTCAAAGTGCTGTTTGTAGTCCTGTGGACATGCTGATCACAATCCAGACTCATTGGTTGGTGATAGAAGCCCTGGTTTGTAAGGAAAATTCTTGTGTAGTGAGAGAAGAAAATCCAGTTTTGAGTGAAGTCCAAGTGTGGTCTTTTATTTGGCTTAGGCTCAGAGAGAATGCTGCTGGAGTAGGGAGTTATATACTGGATGATGGATCAAGGGACATTCCAGGAGTTTTTGACACTTTCTAAGATGTTACAGATGCCTGTTATGTCAGCACAGGTGGATCCAGTTCATCAGCAAAGATGAATATCCTCAGGCTATGTGTCCTGATGCTTCCTCAGAGGGGAGTTATCACAGCTGAGTCATTTGTGTAAGGACAAAGTAATGACACCCAACTTGTAGCCTGAGGTGGCTGATGTGCAAGCTCTCAGCACCTGGGTTTTTACTTTGCCCATCATCAGCTTGCACTTGGATTGAGTCATCAGTATTTCCGTCTTTCACACTTGTGGATACATTCTTCTTCTAGGATAATAGTACCACCCTTATCTTATCTGAAGTTCCTGTCACAGTCCAAATTATTAGGTATATTTGGTGGAAAAAAAGAAAAGAAAAATGGATGTCAGTATTTTTTTGTAACTCAGGACATTGGTATTTTACTCCTATCCCAGAATGATCTCCCTTTTTACATTTACTAAAATCATGTTTGCTCTGTCTTCACATCTTTCACTGATATTCAGTTATACTTTAAGTTTTGCTCAACATTCAGTAATTTTTGAGAAGAAAATTTGTTTTTCTGAAGACTTCCAAGATGGAGAAAATGATGTTCCAAATCAACTTCTGTTTATCTCATTTTCCTTATCATATTTATCTATTCTGCATTAGTGATGATACTTGATTTTGAAACTATATTCAACACTGTCTTTTTGTCATCTATATTGTACAAGGGCTCAACAAGACATCAAAAAGGATGGGGTAATGGAATATGCAATCCATAAGCAGTCTATAGACTCTGATCTGATATTCATTGGAATAAATCAGCTGACTTGAATAGTGCTACACAAATAATAGCAACTAAGGTTATGGCTCTTGTTTTCTATTGTGTTTATTAAGACCACACAATTTAATGTTACATAACAACTTGAAAGTTAGTTAAAAAATTTAACATAATACCCTGGAAAACTTAGCCTTGAGAATAGTAAGAGAGACCATGAAAGGGAGAGCAAAGAGAAATCCTCATAATCATGTAACAGTGAAAAGCCTGTTTAACTGACTCCCACAAAATATCCATTAGGTAACATTCATTAAAAATAGTACTGTATGTAAAGCAATTTCTGAGTTAGTTTTAATTTCTCTGCCTTTTATATGCATTTGAAATTCAAGCTTAAAATATATTTACAATTACATAGATCAAGGAAAAATGTATTTTCATGTAAAAATATTTGTATCCTTCAGATTGCTGAAGTATACAAATTCTACCCCAAAATATTCTGAGCCATCAATAATCCAAAGAGCCATTGATAATCACTTTAGCAGAACATTCACCAGGCCATCTTGGTACTTTTCACAGAAGTCAGGATTTAACTGTGGCAACTGTAACCACAATAAGGAGAGAAGGAACAAGGATGACAGCAAAACTAAACCCTTTAAGATCTCCAGAACACTATTATTCATATACACCAAAATTCATGTCATGCCTACTATTAATGGACAAAAATCTTTACTTAGTTATAAATTCTGAGAAGATTAGGTTTGGGCATTAAGGTTTGGACTTGTTAGCATTAAACAGGGGTGCATGCAAGCACCCTTATGCAATGTTAAGCTGTTTTTAATTATGTCTCAACATTTATAATATTTTCTAATGTTATAGAGGGTTAGAAAATCTTTCACAGAAGGCTGATACAAAATAAATATAAGCTTGTCCTAATCATCAGGTCATAAAAAGGTACGACTAATGAGTAACTTCAGACTGCAGTTAGCATCAAAACATTACAAAAATGGAAAGAAAGATCAAGAGAAAATCTAAATTATTAGATAAGAGATCAGAGACAAAATTTCTGTGAATTTTTATAAGGTCATGTTCAGGGTCCTGCCAATGGTCAGGGAAATTCCAAATATAAATACAAGCTGACCAGAAAATGGAGTAAGACCAGCCCTGAGGAGAAGGACTTGGGGTGGTGATAAGATCAACATGACCCAGCAAAGTGCACTTGCAGCCTAGAAAGGCAACCATGCCTTGGGCTACATCAAAAGAGGCATGCTAAAGGGAAGTGATTCTTCCCCTCTCATCTGGTCTTGTGTGACCCTACCTGGAGTACTCTGGCTGTAGGGCCCTGAGTGTATATCTGAATTTCTGCATCAAGAGAGTTCACTCACACAAACCCTTGTAAAGCCATTGGTTCTTTGGTACCCTGAGTTAACATCTGGAAAATAACTAATCATTTTTCTCTAAGAGATTTCCCATCCCTGGAAATGTTCAAGGCCAGATTGGATAGGGCTTTGAGCAACCTGATCTAGTGAAGGGCATCCTTGTTCATGGCAGGAAGGTTAGAACTAAGTGATCTCTGAGGTCCCTTCCAACCCACACTGTCCTACAACACTGTGAAATAATGTTCTCATTTATGAACTTATATAATACATAAACACACACTTCTATACATTACTTAGCAACTAACAAAAGGAAGTATTCATTAAACGAATGTCACTCAGGCAAAGAGAAAGTAGAAATATGACCATGAGAATGAACACACATTCTATACAGTAACAGCCTTTTCTCAATAGCATCTGGTTCTTCCACTGTAAAAGCCTTTGTTTCTATGAAATGCCCATAACATTTTTCTGTGTCCATGACATGGTACTTTAGAATACATTTTTTAGTTCTTATATAAATATATTTATCAAAATAGTCAAAATCTCATAAGTATATTTATTCAGCATTTCTTTACAAATAACTGAACTAGTTTTCAGGTAGATTGTTCAAGCACCATATCATTGCAGTCCAAGTGGCATGGCAGTGCTGTAACCCTGCTTCTCCGGACTGCTTCATTTGCTGCTTGGAGCACTGTACTTCTATATCTACTGATAACTGTACCTGAGAGATCTAATTTATGTCTAGTTTAGTCCACACAATCTGCATTTTGTCAACTTCTATATAGACTTTACTCTCAGAGATGAACCTTAATTTAGACAGGGTACAATGTATGCTAGACTCAAGTATTCATAACCACCTGTTCCCTCAGTAATACAGCAATGTAGTTCAAAAATGCAATTTATGAAAGCCTTACATAAGAAAAAAAAACATAGGCAAATAAATATTCAACAAACCTATTCCTATGACCCAGTCTTATGCAATGGTCCCTTGGGGATTAAGATGTATTCTTCATGAATTCGCTCACTTTTGATTACAATGTTTTTTCCACAGAGATCCCTTTCTTTACACCTAAGACCTCTTCAATAACAAACAACTTCCCATCCAAAAAAAGAAAGAAAAAAACGATTCAAAATGCTACATGACTGTAAGCCTCCACATGATAGTGTAATATAATTTGAAATGGAGGTAGAGCTAAAAGAAAAACATGCACATCTTACATTCATCAATGAACTTTACTACGCAGAACAGTTTTTATATATTATAGGGCAATTATGCTAGCTTGCCAAGAAAGACATCTGTTTCAAAAGGTGATTAAGTGAGAACATTTAATGGAAAACCACTGAAACAAATTCTATATTGCTGATATTGTTAGTAAGAACATGTACTGTACACTTATCTTCCACAGTGAACTTGCTGTCTCCACTATGTTGTATAATCAAAGTTTTAAAAGGTCAGTTTATCTCTATGCTCATTTGTCTCCTTTCTCATTTATTTCTTTGTTTTATGCACTGCAAAATCAGACTTCATATGTTTTCCTTATTTATTTTCTTATCATCATCTCTTCCACAAAGAAAATGTCAAGTGGCAAGATGGTAGAAAAACAAAAGTGATTAGAGTGGAACATTATACAAGATTGGTAAAGTGTAAGTCTCTGTAAAGGTAATAAAAGGCCTAAAAATGGTATTCAGCTGGCATGATGTCAAGAAAAAATAAAGAAATAGGAGTTTATAGTCATTCTGTAATAGTTCCTTTCTGCACCACTTCTTGATTTTCACAATTTTCCCATGCTTCAGTATGGGTCCTCCATGGGTTGCAGTTTTTGACAGAGACCTGTTTTGGGTCTCCATGGGCTGCAGCTTTCCACCTGCTCTGGTGTGAGGTCTTCCATGGGCTGCAAGCAGATATCTGCTCCACCACAGTCCTCCACGTCCTTCACCCTGGTCTTCTCCATGGGCTGCAGGGGTATCTCTGCTCCGACACCTGGAGTGCCTCCACTTTCTTCTTCTTTGACCTTGGTGTGTACAGGGCTGTTTCTCTTTCTGTTTTTGTTTGTTTTTTCACTCTCTCAGCTATTTCTTAGAAATGTTATCACAGAAGAATTGGAATTATTGCTTGGGCTCAACTGTATACAGCAGTAGGTCTGTCCATTGGATCTGACTTTAACCAGCTAGAGCCAGAAGTGCCTGGGATGAGGCAGCCTCTGTCCTCTTTTCACAGACACCACCCCTGAACTGCTGCCAGTGCCAATACTTGGTAACATAAACCCAGTACGGTGGTGGAGAACAAAGACTACAGTCCTGCAACAGACTCTGCAGAGGGTTTTATCTACTTCAGTGGGAACAGGCCTGTTACAGAACTTTCCTTATTCCTATCACTTGATTTTCAGTCTAAATTACATGTAACCTAGAGAAGGGATGAACAGTAGCACAGTTATTCAACTGTTTTGATAAGCTTCAATTAAGGCCTCTCAAGTAATCAGGGAAAAGTGTTTGTGCATTCAAATATAAACCATCCCTGAATTCAGTAGTACACAGTAAACACTATCTGTGTAAAATTTACCTTTTGCCAAGTCTTGCATTTGTGATAATGTGGTATCAAAGTTAATTGATCTCAGAAGAAACATATCAGTTCCCTGTGAAGCTCACAGGAGTTACAGCTGTTGAAACAAGGAAGGTGTTGAGATTACTTTTATTTTTTAAACATAAAGGATTCTTTTCTTCTCATTTGCAAAGTTTTATTTCTCTCTTCAGTCACTTCAAAATGATTCAACCATTCTTTTTTTTGACATTCATTACCTGAAGTTTATCTTCCTATGAACTCCATACTGAAAGGATCAGCATACAAAATAAGTTCATACCATCAACAGAAACAGAAAAGAAACTATTGTGAGGACTAAGCAGGAGGCTGTAGTGGTATTATCAGATTGCACAGAGTTCACTCACCATTCTTTCTTCATACTAAGAACTAGACTAGGTTGAACTGAAAGTATATAAATGTTTAATTCCATTCAGTTAACAAAGTTCTAATTATAAATCAAGTATGCCTGATTTATATTTAATCAGCTCAGTTTAACTCTTTCAATCAGGACTCAATGAAATGACTACAGGTTTTAAATAAGCTTATACTTCTTGAATAAAACTAAAGGGTGCTAGATATTTGTTGCTTATAAGAATACAAAGTTTTAACATACATTTCAGTCATGCACAGAAATCTTTATTATCCATCATAATGGACAAAAATCAATGCAAGTTTGACACCATTAGTCATCTAAATTTCAGATATGAACAATTCAGATAAGTTGCCTGAGAAAAGGTATCTAGCATAATTTGAGATTATATGTGACAGGATCACCAGGAGACTTGTGCCCTTCTGGGCTGCCAGTTGAGGTCTAGTACTTCCAAAGAAAATAGATGCCTTTTCGTAACAAGGCCTGAACCTAAATAGAGATCAGACACGTGAGTGAATCAGTTCTCCAAAAGGCACAGTTCCTGTCTGTTGTTTAAATACAAACATAAGATGCCATTGTAACAGCAGCAGAATAATTAAGCCACCTGTAGATACATGTAAAATATGATACAAGAAATAGAGATCACACTAGGGAGATGCCTAACATTTTGGGATGTACAGACCAGATAAGAACAACTTGTGAACATTTAAGTGATACTCCATGTCTGTGTTTGATAAATTGGACCATCTCATGCAAAGCAATTTAACTCATTCTAAAATACACATTACCTGCCAATTACTTCAAATTCCTCACTCAGCAACACTGAGAAACACTGTATGTACCAATGGGACCAACTAGCTGAGGAAGTACTTTCAAACCCTTCACCAGTAGGTTCTTTGAGGAGACGGGCAAGGCATCCCTATACAAGGGCCACTTACCTATTTTAGTTGATGATGCCAATTTAAAGCACCCTTTGAGTGACATATGTCATCACCTAATGTGAGAGTTTATCACTACTTGCAGAATTTTTCCAGTTAGATGTATGTCTACTGTAAATTAGCTAAGATATGTTTAAGTGAAATTTGATCATCTCTTACAGGTGCTGCTGGAGAGTCTGGCTTCTGAAGTTTTTTTCATGGTATGATGCTGTTCCTCAGTGCTGCACTATTGTTTGTTGAGGTTAGGTTTGAATCTTCCTTTCTACTGTTCTCTTCATACTTCTTCAGTCATTCTTCATAAACTCTTAGGTGCCATGCAGAACTTATTTCTTTTACCTGTTCTGGAGTTGTATCACACACCCAAATACAGGTGACCCTGCATTCTGTCCTTATTACTGTGGCCTTCAATATTGCTCTTATCTAATTTATATTCTCCTTAAGTTACTTTCTATGCAAGTAAAATATTTATTATTACAAGGTCAGCCTTTCCTCAGTTTTTATTTTACTACCTTACTTGGCTGGGTATATGCTGGGCACTACCATGTGAATAGTAATATCTTGCACTAACTACACAAAGCATATCCATAGATCATGAGGTGCGACAAATCTTTCATTAATAAGCTTCATTATTAACCAGACCACTAATTCTATCAAAAATTTAGGTGTCTCAGTCTTCTGCCAAATCCTTCTCAATTCATAGAACTGTTCAAACTGACTTGTGTTTTTTGTTTGGGGTTTTTTGTTTCATTGGTTGCTTAATTAAGGATGTTTCCTGTAAAAATTTGTGAAGACATTCTTCTTTTAGAAATACAGAAAATATGTTATGTAGATTTTTTTTTTCAAAGGAAATATTTGAAAATAATATTGTAAAGGAATCAGTACTAGTATTATTTTGTCAGTTTTACAGGGAAATTTTCACTATGATTCTTTTCATATTAGAAGTATTTTCATTATCATACGCACACTTTCTAAACTAAATTTCAGCCAGACTTAGCATTTTTCTTTCTTTTTGTCTATGTGTTAAGTTGTTTATATGTATCTAATGGTATTTTTTTAGCCCCTTGGAAAAAAATAATTAAGAGTATTCTGTGATAAGGAATTAATTTGCTCATATTTTATTTCATGATTTTCTGGTTTCTGACTATTCAACAACACAGGAATTATGCCTGAGAAGATCATGGAATAGATCCTTCTAGAAGCTCCTAAGGCTCATGGAGGACAGGGAGGTGATTCAAGACAGCTAGCACAGTTTCACCAAGGGTAGAACTTCACCAGGAGTTTCCTACAATGGAGTGACTACATCAGTGGATATACAGATTTAATTTCTCTGGGCTTCTATAAAACCTTTGTTACAGTCCCCCAAAACATCTTTCTCTCCAAGCTGGAGATAGATGGATTTGGTGAGTGGATTCTTAAATGGATAAGTGGTTGGTCAGTCACATCCAGAGGGTAGTGGTCAGTGGCTCAGAGTCTCAACGGACATCAGTGACAAGTGGTGTCCCTCAAGGCTCCATCTTGGGACCAGTGTTAATATCTTCAACAAAGGGGTTGAGTGCATGCTCAGCGTATTTGCAGATGAAACCAAACTGAGTGGTGTGGTTGACACAAAGAATGGGATGACATTCAGAGACCTGGACAAGCTTGAGAAGTGAGTCCATAGGAATCTCATTAGGTTTAACAAGACCAAGTGCAAAGTGCTGCACCTGGGTCAAAGCAGTATCAATCCAGGCTGGGAGATGAACAGATGGAGAACAGCCATGCCAAGAAGGACTGGGGGTGTTGGTGGAGGAGAGGCTGGACAAGAGCCAGTAACGTGTGCTTGCAGCCCATAAAGCTAAACATATCCTGGGCTGCATCAAAAGCAGTGTGGCCAGGAGGTCAAGAGAAAGGAATCCACCCCTCTTCTCTCATGAGAGCCCACCTGTGTCTATTTCTGGGATCCCCATCACAGGAAGGACATCAGCCTGTTGAATCAAGGGTAGAGGAAACCACCAAGATGATCAGAGGGATGAAGCACCTCTCCTCTGATGAAAGGCTGAGAAAACTCAGATTGTCAGCCTGGAAAAGAGAGGGCCCTGAGAAGACCTAATTGCAATCTCCCAGTACCTGAAGGAAGCCTACAAGAAAGATGGAGAGAGACCTTTTACAAGGTCATGTAGTGACAGCAATGGCTTCAAACTGAAACAGGGTAGGTTTAGATTAGATATTAGGAACAAATTCTTACTGTGAGGATGCTGAGGCACTGGAACAGGTTGTTCAGAGAAGTTGTGGATGCCCCATCTCTGGAAATGTTGAAGACCAGGGTCAATGAGGCCTTGAGGAACATGATCTAGTGTAAGGTATACCTGTGCATGGCAGGGGAGTTGGAACTAGATGATTTTTAAGGTCCCTCCCAATCCAAATCATTCTGTAATTCTATAATTCTCTTTAAATCTGTAAATGTTTAATAAATGGAGTGCCAAAAATGGAACAACAGAGAAGACAGTCAGCTTTCAGAAGAACCAGATGCTAATGCACTAAAGTGAATGGGACTTAATGGAATTAAGGCAAAGGATTTATGTCCCTGATATTAACACAGCATGATCTTAAGAGCTGTGAATAAAAGCAAATCCCAGGATATAAGGGGTGAAAACATTTAATCCTTAGGCTTTTCTTCTAAGTAATTTAAAAATACTACTTCTTTTGTAGTGTCTCATGTAAATTGCTCAAGAAGAACAACTGATATTCAATATTCTAAAAGATGCTTAGGAGCAGTAAAGAAAATTTATTTTCAAGTATTATCTCTGTTGGTTTTGTAGTTTTCATTCAGAGCAGTTCCCTTTTTAGTCTATGAAAAGATGGTATCAGCAAGAAAGACTTCACAGAGTTCATATAGGTGCACTCAGTTTTATGTACAGGCCCTGGTGCAAAATAATAGAAGAAAGCACAAATACTTCAGTCTTTTTTGGGGAACCATGTAGGAAGCCTGCTCAATTACCTTCAAACTGCACAAGTCACAACTCTGTGCTCTATTCTAATTAAAAACTACAGAAAAATCAGGTACTCAGTAGCAGGAATTAAACTGAAACTTATCCTAAAGTTCTTCAAGGGCAAGTCTGTTTTTAAAACCTCTTGTCAGCTTTCTTTTATCTACTCATTTTCTAATTAGGTATGTATCATAAATAATAATGCTTGTAATGTTCCATGGTGCCAGAAAAGCTTGAAGTGAAAATGACACAGAGAAATATATTACCAGACTATACAAAAAGTAAGTATTCTCAGAACATATCTTGGGAAGAAGCAAATTCAAAGAGACACAAACTCACATTATCTGCCTCTCTGACTTGAAGGCCTTGGGGGCAATGGAACAGAGAAGTCTGGGAAGCAGTGAAGACAGGATCTCATTTTTATAGAAACTCTTTATGGTTCAACTTTAAAAAGATTCATTTTAAGGAGTCTTGACTATTTACAAGAACGGTAGTTTAAGTAACAGTTATCTTTAACAATAAGACATATTGTGCCACCTCCTAGGAATCCAACAAGAAATCAGTACTCTTACTGCATTCTGAAATATTATTTTGTACCTACCCTAACAACTATTTTTCCTTTTCAAATGTTTGCTATTCTTTGATCCTTATGTCCTAAAGTCCTGAAGTCACGGATGAACAACTTGTTTCTTTGGTGTCTTTATCAACCCATAGGATAACAAGCTAACATTTCAAGTAACCAACAACCTATATTTTCCAATCTAATTCATAAAGTCAGAATATTGTGTCTGTATAACTGAGTCAGTAAAGAGATCAGCATTTCATTTTGTAGGAAGAACTGACTTTATTAATTCAATTGATTTATCTGTACCTGTCCAATGAAAGTAATATAAATGTCCTGCTACATTGTTATAGTTATTGAAGTTCTAATTTTCAGAGTGAAGAGTAATGTAATAGTTCAGCTCTACATACTGCTTACTGCAGTTTGGAAACTGCATGTAAACTGCAGGACTGAGGAGCAGAGTCACAGAGAGAAAAAAATAGAGGTGAGTTTATTATTGTTGGGGTTTCTTGTCATCAAAATTTTAGAGGTTATTTAAGGATTCTTATTATTCATGAGTTTTATATCTCAATCACTCCATATTTTTATATATTCTTGTATCTGTGTTTCATGCTGTTTCAACTATGTTAATTTGCAAAGACGCAGTGTTCATTTCATCTAGTCTATTTAAAATAAGTCAATTTTAATTTGTATAAAACAGATCTTTGATAATGAGATTCTCCTCGTCACGTCTTTCGGTTTCCCTATGGTCTGTAGTGCCTGACAAGGATATTTTTGGCAATTATGATTTAATTAAATATTCTCCGTAGAGTTGCTATATAAAGTAACTGTCAGCCATTTAAAATCAATACTTTAGAAGGCATAATTTTCAGCATTCTCATCAAAGTCTTGAGAGAAGGCTTTGATTTAGCATGGATTATACTGTGGGATGGAAAGCTAAACTTCATGGTTGTTTTCACAGTCTTCAGAGCTCTCATTTATAAAACATATCTGAAGATTGTTATTATCAATGCCTATATGTGTAAACACATATCAACACATATATGTGCAAAGAAAGCTTATTTATATTCAGACCCACATTCTTATAGGATAGGAACTATATCTTCTTGTTGCTCACAGTGTACCATTGAAAATATTTATAATTGAAAATTATAACAATTTATTTTCACTGAAAATACTTTTTTTTTGAGGATGTGTTATGGGTTTAGCTAGATGTAGGCCTAAATTTATGCTTTAGATTTTAGACTAGGCCTGAGACTATCAGCTGACCTGAGCTGGGCTGGGCCAGCTGACAGCTCACTACTACTAGCCAATAGTATTCCATACCATATTCCGACATCATCTCGAAGTGTAGGAGCCAGTGTGGGAGTGGCTTGGTCAGTTCCTTCATGGCTGTGGTCCCAGAAAGACACACTGTGCTGTCCCAGGAGGGACGAGAGGACCAGGCCCAGAGCACCGGCTCACCACCACATTATCTTAGGGAAGTAAAACGTTTGTTCTTAGTCTTTCTCTCTGATTGGGTCTGTCTCTGGGTAATTGAGTTCTCTGGAGTGATTTTGTAGTTAAAATGGTGGGATTTGTGTTCACTGGGGAGTGGAGAGTTATTTCTTGTTATTTCTAACTTGTGTAAGTGTGTGTTATATTTTTCTTTTATTTTTCTCTTTTCAGTATAAATATATATAATTATTTTAGGTTTAAACCTGTTCTGAGTTTCTAGTTTTTCTCCCTTTCTCCCTTTTCTCGTCAGGGGGTGGGGGGAGGAAGGCTCTGACACTCTGCGTTGGACAGTTGACATTTTGCCAGCTCAACCCAAGACAGGATGAAAGAGAAAGTAGAAAAGAATGAGTATGAAGTGTAAGTCTTGTTTAAGAGAGTATTTGTCTAAAAGTGAAAACCCCCTTCTTTATACTGATATATTTACTTTTTAAAAAATAGACAAAAATAGTATGAGACTCGGAAATGCAGAATACTGTACACATTTTCCTTTAGTGTATAAACACAAGTAATATCAATAAAAATCAAAACCTAACTGAAAAGAAAAAGAAAAATTATTATCTTAAAAGACATTTGGGGTATATTTTTATAATACATTAGGGCTTTCTGATAAGGAAAATTCCACTTTAACTTAATATCAGTCTTTGACATTTTCCCAGTCTTAGCTTCTGTCTTCCTTTGAAATTAGTGGTCCTAATTTCAGAGACACTAAGCTAGAAGGACCACTAAAAGTAAAGGAAATTCTGAAGAAGACCACAAAGAACCCCTTTGAAATTGAAGTGTAGAAAAATTCACCTATCAGGCAATTAACTGATTCCTTCTTAATATTCTTGTGTTGGAGAACTTTCAGATTCCTTAGTGCATAAAAGTTTGCACTCCTTCACTAACTTGCGTTTCGTTTTGCTGAACCTTTAATAGGGAATTTCCTGACAGTAATGACTGAGAGAGGTTATTTACTTTAAAAGAAAGTATTTTCTGTTTCAAATTTTCTTTCTTCCAATGTTATTAAGTTCTTGTCTTATTAAACATTTTGAATAATCTACTTCACCTTTTCATCTACACCATTCGCTTGCTTGCTTTCCCTTGTTTACCTGCTGCTCTAGCCTTTCCACAATCTCTGCAACCTTTAGCTATCAATTCAAAGAGAAGATTGCAATGTCAAATTCACTGATGATGTTCTTATTTAGAACAGGTGAAAAATGTAAGTGAACTCAAAGATTAACTACAAATGGGCAGAAAACTTTTAGTATGCACATGAACATATCAACAGCCACAGTAATGTATGAACAGATACAAGTCTCAGCTGTCAGAGGAAAATTTTAACTTACTCTCTTCATTTCAAGACGTTGAAGAAACCTTAGTATCAACTGCTCCATTTTTAAAAGGACAGAACTCAAATGAGAAGGAAATGGAAGAGAAACAGTGTTAACAATACTTCCCCATACAGATTCTGCAAATTGCATTAAGCAGCACTACTCATTCTAACAAAAAAGGTGCAAGGCTTGGGACCATACCCAAAGCCCTGCAAACCATTACATGCCATTTTAACACAAAAACAAAACTAAAGATATTTGACACCTTCTTACATTCCTCCCTATGAATTGTTGCTACCTTTACTCCTCTGACATGGGTGTAGAGTGGTGCAAAGAGCATCAGCCAAATGGGATACTACTGAAACTTATGTATCTGAATGTGCAATGGTATAGCAAGTGCTAAATGAGAGGAATGAGAGACTAAGATAATACAGAATAAGGTCCAGGATTGTGGACAGTTCTCAATATCAGGAAATTACTTGATGGTGTGAAAAACCCCCCATCTAGAGTAATGCTGTTTCTATTGTATTTACATCATTACATAGTGATGATGGGAGCAGACTACAGGTAAATGTGCAGTTCCCAGGGCAAAAAAAGGGAGTAATTTTATACATAGATTCTGTAAAGAATTAAATATTGTAGTATTAACATTTGAATAATAGAATTGTGATCCATCCATCAAGATGCTGAACTGCCACAGAGAGGAATTCAAGATCCTTGTGTGCAGACAGCTCTGAGATAGTTACTGAGTTTCCAACAAGTCAGAGAGAAATGGGCATGCCTGGGAAATTATTCAAGTCATCTTAAAAAAAATGTTTAAACCAGGTCAGAGTGACTGCCACTTAAGCATAGCCTCATTTTACATAAGCTTTTCTTGCTTGATTATTTTAAATTAAGCTCTCTTGGCTAGACTGAACAGAGGGGAGAAGACTGGTTGGATTTCTGTGACCTCTCAGTTCCACTATTCCCAATAATCGCTTGACATTGTCAGCAAGCTATAGTAATTTACTGTGACTTACTGAAGGCATAAGGGATATTCTTACTGTGCTGGGGTTTATTTGTATCTAAAAGAGAGAAAGTTCCAGAATAAACTATGGCTGGGTCAGGAGAAGATTTTAGGAAAATTTTACAATATTATATTAGAATCAACATACATCTACAGCTTTTTGCTTTACAGAATTTTTGAAGCAAGTCTGAATGTTACAATTTTTGTGCTTTATTCTGACAATCCATTGCTCAACAGTTTTTAAGGTGTATTTTTGAGGCTTTACTTTTAAAAAATAACTCTAAGAATGTTTTTAGAACAACTGCAAACCTCTGGAAGTATTTAAATGCTAAGGTCTGTAATATTCATCAGTTGAAAATAGAACCAATGAACATGTGGATGATGACAGCCACAAGACAATCTTATCTGCAAGAGCTGAATTTTTATCCTACTTGCCAAAGGCAAGTCTGAATTGGCAGATTTTCTAGTCAAGTGCAGGTGTTTTCCCCTCTGCCCATGGCTTTTGTGCATGACAGATGGACCAATAATGCAAAAAGGCAAATTCTGAACTTAGAATTTGAGAGTGTTTGATGATAATTTCCAAACAGGAAAAGTAGTTTGTTTATGTTATTTTCACTATCTGCAACTGCTTTATTATATTCTTTAAGGATTTTAAGTTAGGAAATATGTTATATTGCAATAAACATTCAAAAGAGGGACTCTCCAAACACTGAGTAGTTGTTGTGCAAGATGACTTTGCTCAAATCAAGTTGTATGCCATCTGGCAGGTGTCTTGTACCTGTCATTGATGATGACTATCAAAATAAAGACCTTTTTTTTGGAGATATATAATATACCTATCAGTCTTAATTGTTCAGGATTTAGAGGTGTCATATTTCACTCTCTGTTGTATCTTGTTGTTTTTATCAGCTCAAATTCTGACATTTCACCCCAAAGAAAATTTACAAAATTGTTTAACTTCATAAATGCAAAAAGAAATTGAGACTATTCTAGTAACACTTCTGCAGGTCAGAGCCTTCCTATGGATTCTTTCCACATTTTTCAGTGGCTGATTTTTTTTTCCCCTCACCTCTCCCCAGTGTCAATGTAGAAGAGTCTTTTCTTGGAGGTATTCTAAATAAGGGTCTCATTGAAAGTTTTTCGTTATGGACTGGCCCTATGGGGTAAAAAAAATGAGTTAACAATTTTGAATTAAAGATCAAAACTTTATATGCAATTTTCCAAAGACTATTTGTTCTTTAATAAACTATCAAGTGACTATAAAATTTCTATTAACTAAATGCTTTCTGAAAATATTTATTAATTGAAATCATCAGTAAATTATTCTGACTCCAGTGAAATCTGTTAGCTCTCTCTTCCATTTCTTTAACACTAACTTTTCTGATATCTAAGTTGTTGATACCTTTTCAATACACAAATTTCTTTGATGTGGGTCAAGACAGATGTCAGCAGTCAGGCAAGACAAGTATAAAATAAAACCACTTTGATTTTACTTTCTTAAACATCCTTTCTTCCTTCCTTCCCTGCCTTCCTTTCCTGCCTTTCCTTCCTTTGCTTCCTTCCTTTTCTCCCTTATATGCAGAAGTTCAAAAAGAAACTTCCTTGCCTTACTTCCTTCTGCTGTGCTTTGTTTGTTTCTGTATTTGTTTTTTCTTGTTGCATAACAGATTCCATGAAAACAGTTAAGACATAGTGAAGTAAAGGGTTCTCATTTTTAAGAAGTAACATAAGGAAATGCTTGACTATGTCTCTGAAGACTAATTAAAAATACTTATAAAGTCAATAATATTTTACATACTACTATAGTACAGTAATACTGTTAGGTACCCAATCCTCTGTGATTCAAATTGGAAAAAAAAATTACAAGTTATATAAGAAAACCCAGTGACTGTAGGTTTTTGTCTGGATGAAGAATTAATATGTTCAAAATATGAATGCACTTGAAAGCATCATGACAATCAAACATAAGTGCATCTATTGAGATTACAACTTCAGTTCTTTTGATGAACTACCTTTGTATTTATTTTAGTATAGAATATGAAATGAGGGAAAGGAGGGATAGGACTTCTAGGTAATCACAGTTCTTCGTGGTAAAATTGGAGAATGATATTGCTGATCAAAGAGTGTGAAGAAACAAGGCCAAAAAGGCTACTGAATCTCAAGAAAATGCACAGGCACTGACAGATGTTTGAAGAGTATAAAGCTGCCCAGCTTCCAGAAACAGGCAATCAAGAGAGGCTATAGTAAAAATGTGATCTTGTGGCATATTTCAGACTGAAAAGGCCACATGTAAAATGATGAATATCCTATTTTGTGGCATCTCTAAGCTGAAGATTATCATATAACTAAAGAATTAATCACTTGTTTGTGTTCTCTTTATATACAATGAATCCACACAAAGTGATAGCATTTCATCAGAAGAGATTAAGAGAAATCTTTCACAGACCTACCATAGCATGGTGCTCAGACCATGGTGGTTATACATTTATGTATGAGCTGTATTATGTAATAAGTATATTACAGCTAATATTTCCAGAGAGGGAATGTATTTTAAGTATCTGATGAATAGGTTCTTATGTGAGGTTAATGTCTGGATCCCTTGAATAATCAGCAAAGAGAAGGAGAGAAACCAGAGTGGAATGAATCAGTCTTGGAAGAAGGATAACACTGTTTTCAGGAAAACAGGCAAACAAAATCTAGTTGAACCTAAACAAAAGTTATGACTCAGGTTTAAGACTACGACTGACTGTACTTTTGAAAATTTTCACTACCTGATGCTTGCATGAGGCATCCTGAGTAATAATTATATATTCTATGCTCCTTAGTGAATTTAGCCTTCTGGATTTAATTAATGTACAGATCCTTCACAAAAATTTCAATACACAATTTTAGGGGGTGTTCCTATGACACTTCTACCTCTAGTAGACAGTGCTTTTACTCACTAAACCTCAGATGTATGTTTCCAAGCAACTGTGTAGTAAACTGTGTTCAAAACTGATTTGTATAATCTCTTAAAACTATTTTGATACTGTCCTTCATCCACTTTACACATATACTTCCAATATTTCTCAAGGTATTATGGCTATAAAAGTGTGTACTTCACAATGCTCAGTCTAGACAAGCAGACACCTCTGGGCAGTCATGCATGATAATGCCAATTTAGAGTAGTTTGTTCTATTCATCTGCAGTTTGGAGATGTCACAAGGGGGAAGTTGAGTTGAGCACCAGGTATTTTTATAAAAACATTATATGAGGCTTAAAATTTTGACTGTCAGTTAGTTAGAAATCTACATGCAAACCAACATGCAAAAGTATGAAAGTTAATGGAACAGAAAATGGAACTGCAAGATGCTAATGCAGAAAATGCCTATATTTAATATTCTGTTCTCATTTGCTCCAGTACCACAGGATTTTATCTCTAATTTTGAACTACAACTCTCAAATGTAAGATTGCACAATATCAACTGAATTGCAAAGGGACAACCTTTAAAAGACATTATATTTTCATTCCTAGGTTATTTTTCATAACACATTTGGTCAAGTGTTTTGTTTATATTTTTCATACTGTGCAAGTAGTGAGCAAAACCCCAGACACAAAAGAAATATTTTAAATTTCAGTATGTCACTTCTTTTTAAAACTGCAACACTATGGCATGAAAGCTAAGCTGCATGTGTGCTGGAAAGCATTAAGACCTGTTCTTAACATTGCATGAAGACTTAATAAGCTTACATTGACCACTTCAAGTGTCTCAATCAATGCTGACTGATCAAAAATCCACTTAGAGCTGTCACCAATAAATCCAGGTACAATAAAAAAAAATTAAAAATCATTGAAGGAGAGCATAATTCTTCTCTTTCTTTTGCTGTCATTTTAAATGGATTAATCTTCAGGAAATGTATGGAAAGCTAAGGAGCTACCACAAGCATCATTGTTCTAAATTAAAAGATTCCTAGCAAAAAGCTGAAAGAAAAAAAAACAGAATAAAATGTGGAGATTAATCAGTTAATCAGAGATACAGTCAAGCGCACCCTGAAGTTGTGAAACTTGTGAAAAATGAATCTTTATATTAACTGTGATCAGTTCCCAGTTAGGAAATGGGTTTTTATAATAGACTTTTCACTTTCTCAAGAAACTTTATTGGATTATTTTTCTGAGTGCTTCCCTAAACAGTAACTTTGAAATTATTTGTTTTTCAGGACCGTCCTGAGGTGTGATCATTACCCATTTTAAAAGGAAGTGTGCTGGTTTAAAGGTAAACCAGCAGGAGAAACGAACCCAACACAAAAGAGATTATAAGTCGGAGTTACAATTTAATAAAAAATATTACAATAAATGCAATGATACAAAGAGAAGTTGGTTTTAACCCACAAAACCCAGAAGTATAACCCAGCCCCCTGAGGCACAAATACAATGGTATTTGTTAGCCCCTGTGCTGAGCCCAGTGTGGTTCCCACTGGGTCCAAAGTAAAACGAAGGAAAAGAAAAACCTGTTGGTACAGATGATGGTCACAGTCTGGTCAAGAGTGGTGGTTGGAGCCTGTCAAGGTTCTGGTCCTCGTCTGGATCCAACAAATGGTCCCAGAAGTCCCCAAACTCCAAGATTATATACCTTCTGGTTCAGGTGGGACTGCCCAGTACCTCCCCCAGGGCAGGGAGTTACACAATGAGTGATCTCACTCGGTGAGTCCTGGGGTGTTTTTGGAATCGTTTATGGCCCATTTGCAGACACGCCCCCTCAGGCTGGGTGTGAACATGCTAACGACTTCCTGGAGGGAAGTTGTCACAGCTCCTATCTCACAGGCTTCTTTAACACCCCGCTTACAGCCTGAGGCGTTGGGTGTGCTCTGGGCAGCTGCTGTAAGTGGCCCATTGTTAACAGTTCATGAGAAATGACATAGAGGCTTTAGAATACACAGCTCTGGTCACACCTACACAGTGATAAACTAGTCCCAGCTTGCTGAACGAGGACAGGAAGCTACAGGAGTGTTTCTAGTGCCTAAGAGAATACAGAACAAAGATAAAAATAATATATTGTAAAGAACATAATATTGCAGATCTTAGTTTTGTGTCCATATTATACCTACAATATCTGAAACGTATCACGAGGCATATTCTGAAGCAAGTGAAATATTATCCGAGCAAAATAAAGTTTTTTGGGCTGCCAACTAATGAGCTACTTTACACCACAGCAAAAGGGAAATTACAGAAAATTATATATCTACCCCATGGTGGTAGTCCCCAGTGCAGACAAACAATATGATAAAATGGATCAACACTACAATAATTGTCTCATTTAGAAAGGTTCAATCAAAACCTGCAGACTGTCATTCAGGCAGAGTATTTGTCATTGTAGCTTGCATTTCTATACATTTACATTGCAGGTGTTTGAATTTAAGCCTCAGTTTAATTAGTGACTTCTTACATATGGCAGCTTTAATGAGAAGTTTCATTGGCTAATTGCTTAAATTCTGTAGAAAGGAAAAGCATAAAAGCGTGAAAACTGGCCAAAGCATTCCAGGGCTGTTGGAGAGCTCTTAGATAGCACCATAGGATGGCAAACAGTAAAAGCATTCTTTCATCAAAAAGGATATAACCAGCTATCTTGGGTCGAGCTGGCAAAACGCCAACTGCCCAAGTACAGAGTTAGCCTCCGGCTGAGAAAAGGGAGAAAGGGAAAAAATACCTCTAAAACCAGGTGTATGCTTAAACTAGCTACATATATTTATACAGAAAAGAGAGAATTAAGAGGAGACTACAATATAACACACACTTACACAAGTTATATATATATAACAAGAAATAACTTCCCACTC
>JAWWLZ010000082.1:135148660-135160127 GCA_035041345.1 Poliocrania exsul | reverse complement strand
TTCTTTGTTAACCACTGGCGAGGACAGTTAATGGCAGGGGAGAGAATTTACATAATAATTCCAAACTACAACAGTATTTCAGTCAGCTAGTCTGCTGCTGCTTTTCTTAAAGGTCTCTAAGGAGGTCAGTTGAGGCTTCTCAAACAGCTCTCATTATCAGGGAGCTGGATTTTGAGCACAGGGAGTCAAATGCTGCCCCTTCACTACTGTCAGTGAAAACTAACTTCTTGGGCTCCCTACTGGTAAAGTTTATACAGCATTTCACACCACCACATGAATTTACCAACTGAGAGTTCCACTCCCTTGTGTATTTCTACACTTTTTGTTCGTTATTCAGTGAAAACATTTTGAGAGAAAGTTTTGGGGGTTTTCCCCATGAGGATGTGACAAACACAATTTAAAAAGGGGTTGAACTTACATAAAACATGGATAACTTAGTATGAATTATTCTTCTAGTTATATGTACACATATAGCTGTTGTCTACAAATGCACTCAAGAGTTGATGATTTCCATGTGTGTTTCCTTTTTTCTTCCTAGGAGGCCAATGCTGAGTGTGAGGAATGAGTCTAGCTCATCTGCTCTTATCCCAATGCAACTGTTGAGTTTAATATCACACTTGGTATACAAATATTTATGAAAACACACTAAAGTGCATTCTCTCCACAAGATTAAATCTGACATCATTTCGAAAATCAGCACTGATTATCTAAATGTTAATCCTTTCTCCTTTTCCACACGACTGCAGGTTCCAGTGCCATCTTGTACCATTCAAGAGCTTATTTTCCTTTACAGGATAGTAAGATTTAATGTTGCTAAGCTAAACGTTAGACCAGAAGGAGTGTTTGTCCCATTAGACAGAACTGGCATTTCACAGAGATTTATACAGTTCTTATAAACTAGATGTATTGTAACATACTGAAGAGGTGAAGAGTAGTGTCCAACTTATACAAAATTTTGTGCTTGCAGGACCTAACTCTAAATGTCATTTTTTTCCCGTAAAAAAGGTAGGCATACTCTTCCCAATTAAAGGACTCTAGGCAGGGAGTACACCTGAATGCTTTAACTGGCTTGTCATGTTTGTTGTTGTTGTTTTGTTATTTTAAAAAAAAAAAGAAAGCCAGCATCCGCTTACAAGAATTTCCTTTTTTTTTGTTTTTCAGTTTTTCTTTAAAGAACAGAAAGGTTGTCTGTTAACTCTCTCCTAAAGTTAAGCATTTCTAGAGAAAACTCTGTGTCTAACCTTTTCAAAGCTGCTGCAGTATTGGAAATAACAAAAAGGAAGCTTCTTAGGTCATCTATTGTATAAAATTATGCATAATTCTTCTGTTTTGAGGGATGTTACTACTTACAACAGTATTTTCCAATTTAAATCTAGAAGAAAATGTCATTTAAATAAAAAAGAAGATCCTTGTAATATGTGACTGATAATGAACTCAGGATATGCCTGGGTATGTTCCTTTTTCCTGTTCTTAGACATCTTCTCAGGGGCCTTTAGTTGTTATTTTAAATGCATACACAAACAAACAAATAAACACCCTGGGTTGATATATGTATTAAGAAACAGCATTCATTTTTTTGATATATTTTATAAAGGTATGTATAGTCCTTGAAATGTTCTAACTAATCACAACATAAATCAGATATCAGAAAGTATTATGGGAATTTTCTGTGGATGGAAAAAGAGACAAAACTGTGTCATAATCTAGTTTTCTCCTATGGTACTAGATCTTCCTACTGATGTTTGATGATGACCATAAGGGTAAGCAGATTTCTCCATGCAAAATGTAATGTATACATGTATGTGCTATTAAACTTACATAACAGGGGATAAAAAGAGACCTGTGTTTAAAAGCACCTGGCAAATGGATTTGTAAGATGCTTTCTTACAAGCACTGGATATTTGGATTGCAGATTAAAAAATTATATACTTGTGCATGCATTTTCCATATATATATAAATGATTCTGTTTCACTTTATAGACATATGCATTTTTGAAGACTTGTATACATGCAATAAATTTCTTGGCTAATGAGCAGCAAGCACTAACATTGACTTCTTTTTCAAGGAAGTATTGTTTAACATTATGAAGTCTTCACTGAATCAAATAAAAAAAGCTTATACCTGGGAGACAATGGTATTTCAGTCATTATGACAGAGCTTTGTTATGGTGTGAATCATCACATTATGAGAGATTAATTTTAAAATAATCATCAGCTCTACAATCTTCCTCTATGCTCTAAAAATAATTTGTGCCATTAGCTGATTAGAGTTATTTTCAATATTATTCCTGCAGTACACAGAGGCTGTCAGAATTACAGTACATTGGCTGACAAAAGTTTGAGTTTCTCTTCAGTAACTTTTACCATACATCTGAACATATTCCAATACATTTAAACTCAAAGCTTTTATCTGAGATATACAAGTGCTAGTATGCTTAACCTACAGAAGGCTATTAAGGCACATCCATACGCAATTGTATGCTCCATGTTTAATTAACTATCTAATAACTGCTTAGGCATAATTTAGGATTCTAAGTAAACACTGAGTTTAAAAATTCCTGCTTATTCTATTGTCTGAAAGCATGGGAAGTTTTCAATCTTATCATTGCTAAAAAGAGTCTTTCCATTGGCACTTAATGGCTACTTCAGTAAGAAAAATACAAACTTATCCTGGATTCCATTTCGACCTCCTTATCTTCATTCTTTATGGAAGTGAGTTGCTTAAGACAGACTTCTTAGCTCCATTGATGGAGCCTCAAAATGGATGTTGCACTAAGAGGAATTATTCTTTAAGTTTTCTTGTAGGTAGCAAGTACTCTTTTCTTCCATCATATTTACATATTGTCAGTAGTGGATTGTCATGGACAACTTCTTTTATGAAAGCAGATACTCAAACACATGCACAAGCACACAAGTCAAAATAGAAACTGTAGTCCTTTAGCACTTGACATTTTACATTTAAACAAGTTCAACACGGTCTCCTGAGGAAACTAAAAAGAAAATGTAATGAAAAATCACATATTGTGTTTCCTTCTTTCATATTATAAAAAATAAACTGCTGAGTAAATGAATTCATGAAATAGGTAAGACTCTTCTAAACCCCTAATATCTCAAAAAGTAGTCAATAGTATTTTACACTTTTAAAATGTGCATGTATAAGAGAAGAAAATATTTCTACTTTACTTTTAGATTTCAGTGACTGCTCAATCATATATTACCTGCTTTTTAGCCATACTAGTAGCCTCTGTATTACATTATACAGTAAATTTGTTCAATTGGTCATTAATTAATTAGAAAATATATATTAGTGTTGACAAGTACAAATAAGTTCCATGAAAAACAATTCCTTAATGAAATCATGTCCTTATAACAAGCAATCCTCTTTTTTTTTTTCACTTTTCTAGGCACTGTTTTAAATATTCAAATATATATTTAAAAATCTTGATATTCTTAATATTTTTACTTAAATCTTTATGCAGATACTGCATGACAAATTCAGCCATATAATGAGTATAATGCTCAGATAATAACTAAAGGTTTCATTCTAACATTTCTAGTGTATTGGAAATGCTCACATAAGCAAAACAAATATTAACTCCTTCATTCAGAATTTGTCTTTCTTCTCTTACTTATTGCATGGGAAATAAAAAAATCCTGATATTCTATTTTAATATAAAATTTTGCATCAAAAAGTCAGTAAAGAAGAGTGCAAAAAAAAAAAAGGCCTGTGTTTTAGACTATGGTTCTTCAGTCTAAGATTTTCAGAGATGTTCTGATAAGAAAATTCAACAGTGGGAAGCAGCAAAGCAATTGCCACAGTAACATTAGAAATATTATTTGTCCAATCAATTTGCAACTGAAGGGTTTTTTTTTTCTCATACAGTAATACATAAAATATATATTGTTGATTTCACTGATTAATATTTTAAAACATTGAGGATGTTTTTTTCTGAAAGGTGGATCCAAATAAGAGAAAAGAAAATTGTTATCTTAACTCTCAAAGGCATTTTTTATGCAAGAAAGAGCTATGAGGACAAAAACAAAAACATGGATCTAGTTGAGAGAACTGGGAGCCTAACTGCATTGCTAACTGAGATGCTACAGTAAAAAGCAACATAAAGAAAAGAGTTTTTTCATCACCACTTTCCTGTATCAGTCAACATACATTGAAAAGAAAGAAGAATATACTTTGTCCTCATTTTCCTAGAAAACTGTTGTAAAGAAATGTATTTTCTGCATTTATGTGGGCAGAATCCTATGAACCACTTCCACTTCAACTGAAAATAAAAGCAATCGGTTTATGAAATTTATTTAGTGAAATTTTTGTGGCAAAATATAGACAAGTTATTTTTGAAATATCTGATTAAGTATGCCCACATTTAAAGATTCTGAATAAGGATATTAGTAATAATATTGCAGACTGAACTATGTTGTTATTCCCTTTTCTATATATTATTCCCTTTTCTATATATTATTTTAATGATACTATCATAATTAGGCATATGTTTATACTTACAGAAGCACAGTTTTATCTGCCAAGTGCTCTACTTCCAAGAGTTTTAATTATCATTTTATTAACTCAATAGAAATAAAATTTTCAAATTGAAAAGGATATATCTAGTTTTTAAGAAGGCTACTCAAATTGTATAAATTACTATTTGAATCTTTCATTTTGGAATAATCAACGAGCGCATATTTACAAGCTACACTTAGTGAAGTCCAGTATTTGTAGAGGTTCAGAGAACATCCAAAGTGCCATTGCAAGTGGAAAGGCAGATAGGTATTATTAGATCTGCTAGACCTGCTGTTTACAAACAGAGAGGGGCTGGTGGGAGATGTAGTAATCGGAGGCTGTCTGGGGCACAATGACCATGAAATAATAGAGTTTTCAATACTCAGGGATGCAAGGAAGGCCATCAATAAAATTTCTACACTGAACTTCCAGAGGGCAGCTTTTAGCCTATTCAGAAGACTGGTTCAGAGCATAGCCTGGAAAACAACCCTTGACAATAAGGGGATCCAGGAGGAATGGACATGCTTCAAGAAGGAAGTCTTGAGTGCGCAGGAACAGACTGTCCCAGTGTGCTGAAATGCAAGCCAACAGGGAAGACAACCAGCTTGGTTGAACAAGGAGATTCTGAAGGAAATCAGGGAAAAAAGGAGAGCTTATCGACTGATGAAGGAAGGGCTGGCTACTCATGAAGAGTTTAGGGATTTAGTTGGGTCATGTAGGAAGAAAATTAGAGAGGTAAAAGCGCAATTTGTAGTTAATTTGGCTGCTTCTGTAAGGGATAACAAAAAGGACTTCTATAAATACATTATAACAAAAGGAGGGACAAAGAAAACCTCCATTCTTTGCTGGACTTCAGGGGGAACATAGTTAATTGGGATGAGGAGAAGGCTGAGGGACTTAACACCTACTTTGCCTGAGTTTTGACCAACAAGACAGGTGACCCTCAGGACAACTGCCTTTGGAGCTGACAGACAAAGAGAGGAAGCTGAATAACCCCTCTAAATTCCAGGAGGATACAGTTAGTGACTTACTGAAACACTTGGGTCCTCAGAAGTCTATGGGACCAGATGGGATCCACCCTAGGGCGATGAGGGGGAACTGGCAGAAGAGCTAAGACCCAGCCAGCATGAGTTTAGGAAGGGCAGGTCCTATCTGACCAACCTGATCTCCTTTTACAATCAGGTGACCCACCTAGTGGATAAGGGGAAGGCTGTGGTTGTGGTCTATCTGGGCCTCAGCAAATATTTTGACACTGTCTCCCACAGTATACTGCTGGAAATGCTGGCAACCCATGGCTTGGACAGGAGCACTCTCTCCTAGATTAGGAGCTGGTTGGACGGCAGGGCCCAGAGAATGCTGGTGAATGGGGTTGCATCCAGCTGACGGTCAGTCACCAGTGGTGTCCCCCAAAGGTCAGTGTTGGGCCCAGCTTTGTTTAACATCTTTATAAGTGATTTAGATGAGGGGATTGAGTCCATCATTAGCAAATATGCAGATGACACCAAGACGGGAGGGAGTGTCGACCTGCTGGAAGGCAGGAGGGCTCTGCAGAGAGACTTGGATAGGCTGGAAAGATGAGCTGATTCCAGTGGGATGAAGTTCAACAAAGCCAAATGCCGGGTCCTGCACTTTGGCCACAACAACCCCATGCAGCGCTACAGGCTGGGGACAGAGTGGCTGGAGAGCAGCCAGGTAGAAAGAGACGTGGGGGTTTGGATTGACAGGAGGCTGAACATGAGCCATCAGTGTGCCTGTGTGGCCAAGAAGGCCAATGGCTTCTTGGCCTGCATCAAGAATAGTGTGGCCAGCAGGACAAGGGAAGTGATCCTTCCCCTGTACTCAGTGCTGATGAGGTCAACACCTCAAATATTGTGTTCAGTTCTAGGTCCCTCAGTTCAGGAAAGATATTGAGATGCTGGAGCAGGTCCAGAGAAGAGCGATGAGGCTGGTGAAGGGACTTGAGCAAAAGTCCTATGAGGAGAGGCTGATGGAGCTGTGGCTGTTTAGCCTGGAGAAGAGAAGACTCAGGAGTGACCTCATCACTCTTTACAACAACCTGAAAGGGGGTTGTAGCCAGGTGGTGATTGGCCTCTTCTCCCAGGCAACCAGCAGTAAAACAAGAGGGCACAGACTTAAGCTCTGCCAGGGGAGGTTTAGGTTGGATACCAGGAAGAAATTCTTTACGGAGAAAGTAATCAGACATTGGAATGAATGTCCTGTCCAGAGAGGTGGTGGATTCACTATAGCTGGAAGATTTTAAGATGAGACTGGATGTGGCACTTAGTGCCATGATCTAGTAATCATAGTGGGGTTAGATCAAAGGTTTGACTTGATGATCTCAGAGGCCTCTTCCAACCCAACTGAGTCTATGATTCTATGATTCTATGATTACATTCTCAGAAAACTTATGGAAGCAGAACTGAAAACACTACTTAGAAGAATTCTAGGCTTTTCTTTTTGAAGGAGCTACAGAAGAAGAAATGAAATATGTGGCAGCAAGAATTATTGCCTGTATTAGGAATAGCTGGTAGAATTTTGGTAGCAGGGATCTCACCTGAACAGGAGGAAGTCAGGGGGTGCCCTGTGCTGATGAAAGTTGTAGCTGACTGCAATAAACAGCACTGATCCATCATGCACCAAAACTGGAACCATTGATAAGAGGCCTAGGTATCATAAAATCATAGAATGACTTGGGTTAGAAGGGACCTTAAAGATCAACTAGTTCCAACCCATCTCCTATGGGCAAGGATGCCATTTACTGGATCAGGTTTTGCTCAGAGCCCCATCCAACCTGGCATTAAACATTTCCAGGGATAGGGCATTCACTTCTCTGGGAAATCTGTTCTAGTGTCTTACCACCCTCACAATAAAGAATTTCTTACTGGTATCTAATCTAAACCTACTCTCTATCAGCTTGAAACCATTTCCCTTTGTCCTGTCTTTGTAAGAAGTCCCTTTTCAACTCTTCCGTAAGCCCCCCTGAGGCACTGAAGGCGCCTCTTCTCCAGGCTGAACAACCAAACTCCTTCAGCCTGTCTTCATAAAAGTGGTGCTTCAACCATCTGACCATCTTTGCATCCCACCTCTGGACTTTTTTTTAACAGGTCCATGTCCTTCTTGCACTAGGGGCATCAGATGTGGATGCAGTACTCCAAATGAGGCCTCAGAATGGCAGAGTAGAGGGGCTGAATCACCTCCCTTTGCTTGCTGGCTACATCCTTTGTGATGTAACCTGGGATGTAGTTGCCCTTCTGGGCTGCAAACACATTTCTTGGTCTTATTTTTTCATCCAAGAGAACCTCAAAGTCCTTCTCCACAGGGATCCTCTCAATTTGTGCTTTTCACAGTTTATACTCACCTCTAGGATTGTCCCAACCCACTACACCTTGGGCATATTGAATTCCATATGTCTGTCATGGATCCAAATCCTAACTTCATCCAGGTCCCGCTGGATGGCATCTCTTCCTTCCCTTGTCAACTGCACCACTCAGCTTTGTGTCATCTGCAAACCTGCTGAGGCTGTGTTTGATCTCACTGTCTTTGTCATTGATAAAGACATGGAAGAACACTCGTTCCAAAACAGACCTTTGAGGTACATCACTTATCACTGGCCTCCACATGGAAATAGAGCTGTTGACTACAAATCTGTGGCTGTGTCCATCCAGCCAATTCCTTATCCAATAAGTGGTCTACCTTTCAAGCCCATATCTCTCCAATTTAGAGAAATGTCAAAGGCCTTACAGAAGCCTAAGGTAGATGACATTGGTCAGTCTTCCCCTGTGGACCTTGCTATCACTTCAGACAGTCACCAGATTGGACAGGCACTATTTACGCTTAATAAAGCTGTGCTGGTTGTCTTAGATCATCTGCTTGTCTTGTATGTTCCTGTCCTAGTTACAGCAGCTAGGACCAGTTTATCACTGTGTGAGTGTCACCAAAACTGTATGTTTTACACCCTTTATGTCATTTCTGATAAACTGTTAACAATGGATCATTTGCAGTAGCTGCCCAGTGCATACCTGACACCTCAGGCCATAAGCCGGCTATTAGAGAGCCCTGTGAGATAGAGAAGTGTCCTGTCTTCACACCAATGACTCAACTGTGATAATTCCCATCCAGAGTGGCACTAGCACCTTCACACCCAGCCTGAGGGCTCATCAGGGTCATCTGCTAATGGGCCATCAGAGAGTCCTAAAATATCCCATGACTCACAGAGTTTATTTAGCCGTTGTGAAACTCCCTGCCATGGGGGAGATACTGCACATCCCTGCCTGAACTTGAGCATATATAATCTTGGGGTCTGGGGACTTCTGGCACTACTTGTCAGACCCAGAGGAGGACCAGAATCTCAACAAAACTACGACTGCCACTCTCAACCAGACTGTGATCATCATCCTCACCAACAGGTTTTCCTTTCCTTTTACTTTGGACTCAAGAGGACCATGTGGTGCTCAGCACAGGGGCTAACGAACACCATTCTGTTGGTGCCCCAGGGTGCTGGGTTATACTTCTGGGTTTTGTAAGTTAAAACCAATTTTCTCTCTGTATCATTGTATTTATTGTAATCTTTTTATTAAATTGTAAGTCTGACTTGTAATCTCTTTTGAGTTGGGTTCATTTCTCCTTCCAGTTTACTTTTAAACCAGCACAATGCCTCAGCTTCACTGAGGTTTTTTTCAATAAGCAACCTCAATGATGAAGCAAGTCATTAACCTGCTGGGGAATTGGCTCAGAACATAGGAAAAAAAGATGCATACAGTTTTACATTCTCTGAGTATTTAGCTGACTTTGATTTATTAGGTTAATATACTAAGCAGGGAACTCCACAATATTAGTTAAAAATGGTTGGAGGTAAAATAAGTAGACATTTTCAAAACTAGTGTCCCATAGTTATAATTATTTTGGAAGGCTTAAATTTAAAATACAGAAATAGTTAAACTATTTGGCAGTTGGATAAAAAAGTCACTAAATTGTTTTGAAAATGGCAGATCTCAGAAACATGAAGTAGAGAAGTGTCGTATAAAGTAGTCTTTTTGGACTGCAACTTGAGAATTGTGGCTCACATGGAATAGCAATACTTCATGTAAATGTAGATTAAATCTAGACAGTTCTGCTTCCCTGAAGTCCTACAAAAATGTTGAATATTTTCATAAGAAAGAAGGTAAATCTGAAAAGAGGTGTCTGAAGCAGAATTGTGCTGATGGTTCTGAAACAGTGGGGGCTTAGGTAAGAAATACATAGCAGTAGCACAATTTACCTTATTAAATAAAGTGACAAGCAGAAAACACAATAGCTACAGTAACATTGCAAAATTTTTTGCAATCCTAAACACCATTATGACTGCTGTTCCTGACCTTGGCAACTCTTTTGTTAATGGAATTGTTTCTCTGGAAAGACAGAAAATATATGTATTTATCAGAAATCAAAATTCATTCTGTTCACACTGTGTAAATCCCTCCTGTGAAGAGCTGGGAGAAAATTGCAGTATCTATGTTTGCATCTTAAATGTGGGTAAGTAGAAAGGAATTAAATGACTAGAACCGTCAATCTAACACTTTTCACAGATAATATTAATGAAAAAAACCCAAAAACTTTTAGAAAAGGTACTCTTTTGTTATATTTTTAAACTAATTTACAACTTAAATTTCCATTAATTATTGTGCTTGATATTGAAAGGATGATGAAGCCCTTCTTTGAAGCCCATATATAGTTAATGCTAATGTATGTTATATAATCTATTACTTTAAAATCTGGTAAGTAGTTATTTCTTATCACAGTAATTGATTTCTGCAATCTTAAAGCTCCAAATACAGTAGTCATACCAAAAGAAATGCACAATTCTTTATATGACTGAACAAGAAATTAAACCACTTTGTTGCAAGGACATTAATTTTTTTTCTATTTTGAACACAATTAATCAGATCCATCATATGATTTCTACATTTCCAATCTGTATTCTGCATCCCATGTCAGATTAGCTTGGTAAACTGCACGGTAAGAGCCTCTTCACTACTGCTGTCAGATTGAGCAACTTGGCTGGAAGATTTATGCTTTTAGCCAATATAGTTGATGAGTATGATCTAAAAACCACAGAAAAGTGAAATATTATGGGAATAAACACAATCATTTTGCCTTTCTGAGCATTTTAATTCTCAAAATGTTCTAATTGTATTACTTAATTATATGTTTGACCATTTGCTATGGCATGGCTGTGCAACTTGCAGAATCTGAATTTAGGCCTATTTTCATACATTTGTGGCCTTTATCTTTCCCCCTTTTCCCTAAAGAGTTATGATGAACACTCATTTCTTTGAAAAAACCTCTAAATTTTTTTACAGTGAAAAGGCATCCAATATTTGTCAGAAGAATTATCACAATTCAAAATGTGAGAGCTCATTGGACTCAAAGTGAATTGACAAAGGGAAAAACAATCTTCAAAATAACCTTACAGAGAGAAAATTTGATTTCTCAGTTCACATTTTTGTATTCCAAGTAGAGTAAAGGAGACATGATAAAGTAAAAGAATTCAACTGGAGCATAGAAAGAAGCTGATATTTACATGACTAATTTTTCAAAAAGTCAAATATTTATTTAAATAAAATAAAAGTTGAATACTGATTTAAAGATAGTGTGGAATTATTTTTACAGATCTGGTGTTCCTTTGAGTCGTATTACCTGCAGAATATTTTTTGTGTTTTTCACTGAAACAAGCACACTAAAATAATTCAATTTTGAAATTATGGAACAAATATCCTGAAACATTTTGATATTAACCATTATAATAACCAGAGTTCATTGAGACATTGTAAAATTTATTACTGTGTATTGCACTTTTTTCAGGAATTTAATTGCATTTTAATTAAAAATCTTTAAACATCTGTACTGGTTTTAAGGTAAACCAGCAGGAGGAATGGACTCAACACGAGAGATATATTATAAGTCAGAACTACAATT
>JAWWLZ010000082.1:135114523-135139237 GCA_035041345.1 Poliocrania exsul | reverse complement strand
TCCCAGATGAACTCTGTCTCTCTCTCTGTGTCTCTTGTCCCAAATGAAGAAGGAAAACTGGAAGCGATGAACCGCTGCATGTCCTGGAAAAGCAGCTGCAAGTTCTCTCTCCCAGGTCGCTGCCTCAGCCGGGGCAGGCAGGCCATGATGCTACAAGTAGCAGTGAGACTGGAGCAGAGGCCGGGACCCCCAAATGCAGATAACAGGAGAACAGCCGTGGCAAGGAGAAAAGTGGCTCACCCAGAAGCAGCAGCCAGCAGCAACAGCAGTGAGGAGCAACAAGGAGCAGCAAGGAGCAGCCAGAAAACGGCTTCTCCTCTACCCCAGCACAGACTCACACAGCACATCCTGCTCCTGCGTTCAGCCAAGCTAGAAGTCAAAAAAAATGTCCCCAAAACCAAAAAAGACAACCTGCCCCCACCCAACCGATCAAGAAGAAGATGGTAGCAGTTAACTACCTCTTTTTGTTAACTAATGGCATGGGCAGTTAGTGGCAGGGTAGAGAATTTACATAATAATTCCAAACTACAACAAGAATATATAGAGAATTTGATTAATTTTAATAAAAATATTCATATTTTCTCTCCAGCATCCCTGCATATGCCCTCTGAAAGCTCAGAATTATCTTCCTATTGGTCAACTTCTCACTGATCTCAAAAGGCTCTATCAAAAGCCTGGAACTTTGCCTTGGGGTTACTCTAAAACAAAGCATTATAAAGCCAGAAAGTTATAGCTCCAGTGGGAGATTAAACATTTTTTTATTTGAGCTTGGCAAACCTTGCTGTTAGTACACACTACGTCTTGTGATATATCTGTGTTGTTTCTGCATATTTGATAAGAGATGGAGCATTAAGATTATTTGGTTTTTTTGTAGCAACTCTGATAAGCAATTTCCTTTCTACTTTCCTATTTAGCCCTTCAAACAACCTCATAGCTTTCTATTGGATTGAAACAAAACAAAAACTGTTTTCAGAAACAGAAATCTCCTACATGTTTGCCCTCTAGAAATGGAGAACGTGGTACACAGACTCTTCAGGGAAAATAGTCTCATTTAGTTAATGTCATTTTTAGTGAATCAGAAACAATTTAGAAAACAAACTTGAACTGTTTAAAACATTATCACTCTTAACATGAGACAAAACTGGTTTTGGAGCTTTACTGAGCTGGTATTTGAAGCAAATTTTCCCTTCCTTTGTTTTTGCCAAAGTCAGTGTCAATTTATGTGTTCTTAATTGAGGAAAACTGCTATTTCATAAGTTTTGAGATGTGCCAAGTATCAGGAAGATACTGTGTATTGGACCCTTATTTCAACAAACCTACAGTTGTACCCACACACAGATTCATGGAGTTAATATTCCATCTCTATTTAAACATAAAAGAAGCTTTAGGAAATCTTATTAAATCAGTTGGATATAAGACAACTTGAAAGAAGTGATTAGGGGCAGAAAAGCTCATCCACTGAGGAGGAACAATTTAAAAATGCAAAAGATACAGTAACAGGATAATCCAGAATTCCTTAGGGTTTATCTGTCTGTATTTCTGAAGTTTGCTTGTCACTAATTTGCCTGGAAACACTTGTCTAAGAATATATATTTCCATCAGAGAGCAATGTCAATCCAGACTAGCAGAGCACAAGTGTTGGTCAATCAATGAACCAGATAAAAGAGGTTATGTGAAATCACATTCCTTCCTCAAACACAAAGGATTCTTCCTTTCATCTGACTAGTCTTGGAATATTTTCATTCCCATCTTATTTGATGACACTTTTTCTTTTGTTTGTTTTTTTACTCCAGCTGTGTAAACCCCTGCTAGACAGACTTATGGCTTAGACTTCAAAGTTTTGCTGGAAATTTATTTTACATCTTTCCTCATTCCCATTTAAAAACAGTTCTCTTTTCTGTATGGGTAACAGTGTGGAGGAAGTAGGAAAATTAAGAGAATAATTTGTCTGAAAAATTGTGCATTATACTTACATTGTATGCAAGTGACAATAGGCGCTGCAGATTATCAAAGACTGGCACAAGTGCTGTGGATGCCTAGAGCACCATTGTCATGGGAGAGTGGGAGGTCGACACTGGGACCATGAGAAAAGCAGCTCAAATATTATCAGTGATGTCACTATGATTTTTAAAAAGAGGTGAGGAGGAAAAACATGGATGGCCTGAATTCATAAGAAATGTCAGACAACTGGAGACTTTGAGAAGATGATGCATAAACAGAGCCCTGAGACAAATGGTATTCTAGTTCAATGCTGAGCCTGCAGTGTTTTCCTGCCTTAAAAGCTTAGCCTTTATATTGCCAAATATGTTAAAACCAACATGAATTTCTTTCATATGGATAGAAAAACATATCAATGTCACAACTGTCAGTGGCAATTTCAAAAATTTACCTTTCAATCCCCTACTCCTGACTTTTTCATAGATTAGGAATTTACCTACTGGTGATTTAAGCTTGACTGCACTCACTTTGTCACTGACTATTATCCTCTACTGTCCAAGGAATATTTTGACAGAGTTCAGAATACCTGTCTCAGTTTGTATATGCATGTATTTGTCCCTTCCTAAATCTTTTTTACAATTCCTTCTTAAAAATGTATTCTTCTCATTTGCTTTGATTTATTTTTTCATCTAGGCCATGCTTATGATTATATTGTTCCACAATAAAATTTGAAATTATGCATTTCAAGAGAAGATAAAGATGTTTACTTTGTCAAAGTGAGAAAGCAGAGAAGCAGTATGAGACATTGAGCAATCACCTTTTTAAGTAATTTACAATATTGCACCAGCAGACATATTTAGAGGACTTCTCATTATTTTACTGTAACTCCCACCAGCTGCTCAGTCACTAACCCTTCTTATTGAGGCAGATGGTGCAAATAAAAAGAACAAGAACATGAAAGCTCATCAAGTTGAGATAAAGTGAAGTTGCTTACAGAATTGACTTGGACTAAACTAATTTATTTATTGCATGTTTGGGGAACATTCAGAATTGATATTAGAAAACATTTCTTTACAGAGAGGATGGTCAAAAACTGGTACAGGCTTCCTAGAGAGGTTGTCAGTGCCCCAAACCATGATATTAATCATATGTTTTAACTTGTGGACAGCCCTGAAGCAGCCAGGGATGATGTGGTGAGATAACAGTTCCATGCCCCTTTCAAATGAAAATTCTACTCTCCTCTCCTCTGCTCTACTCTACTCTACTCTACTCTAATTTATTAAAATAGATTAATGTACTGAGAAATAAGAAAAAACTGGGAAAAAAAGTAAGTGTCTCCTTCACGCTCCTTCCAGGCTCAACTTTGTTCCTTTGATAACAATTACTCTCCCTACCCTCTTTTAAGTGGTACAGAGGAGATGGGGAGGTTATAATCTGTACTTAGTGGTTACTCTCTCTTCCTTTTTCCTTCCACACTTCTACTCTGCCCTGGCATAGGCTTTTCCAGGGACTGCAGGAGGAATTATCAGCTTTGGTGCCTGTAGCATCTCCTCCTCCCTGAACTTTGGTGTTCCCTCTGCAATTTCTTAATCTTTTTCTTTTCTTCTCTGATGTTTTTTGATGTTTCTTGAAAATGTTAACACAGAGGTGCTGACAGCTTGGCTGATGGGATCAGCTGTGTCCTATGTTGGATCTGTGTCTGGCCCAGAGTAGCCCCCGACCTCTTCTCAAAGCAACCATCCCTGCTAACAAACCAGACCCCTTGCTACCAAAATCTTGCCATAGTCAGCCAATGCTTATCTAAATTTGCTTTCACGAAATGAGATCTATATAAACTTACAATACTGAATTGCATCTCAGATTCCATATTTCAGTTCAGATTTAGAAAGTAAATGTTTATATTCAGGAAATATAGAAGATAAAAAAATGTAATATCTGAAGACAGAATGAAATAGTTTAGTGGAGAGTAGAATCATAGCTATACATCTTATAATCTCCCTTCAACAGCAACAAGTACACCTGTGAGTTCTCCATGACTTCTGTAATTTCTGCCTTTTTTTCCATATAGACTAAAGATGTGATGTACCATGTCAATTTTATTTTACTTTGACAATGTCTAGAGATATTCTTGAGAATAATCATCCATTGTAGATATATTCATAACACTTGTTGCACCATGTAGAAGTAAAGTTACCTGTTCCTGTCAGGAAGTGGAGGAGGCGGATGGTGTGGTATAGCTAGAAGAGGCCATTAAATGTCAGGCTGACAGTAGGAGAGAAGGGGAGAAGATAATAGTGGTCTAGTATTACGATTTTCTTACTATTCAGGAATTATTATATCTAATTGGTTAGAGTCATCTTGAATACACACATCTGGTAAGAGAACTCATCAGAAAGTTTGTTTTTAATTTAGCTCTTAAATTCTTCTGCTACTATTAGGACATGGACAGTATTTGTAGGACCTTGATTATAATCAACACTGCATTCTTAAAATCTCCATTATGTTATTTTGATAAATATGTAATGCAGCATTATCTGCAACAAAATATACAAAGTCCACCTCATTAAGAGCATCTTCTAGAACAAATTGTGAAACAAAATACCTGAAAATAATTATTCAGACATTCATGGAATCATAACGAGGTACAGGTTTTCAGGATTAGGAGCAAGCAGAAGAATACATATTTTCTTCTTTGGTATATTTCAAGACCCAAATGAATTCATATTACTTCTTCATTGGGATTTATATTGAGACTTCTGTGTTAGCAAATTTTGCTATAATATAGTGGAATGATGATTTAAAAAAAAAAAGTGAACATATATATTCTTCAGATGAATTACTTATTCTGATATAGCAGCTGTAAACAATATTTTCAAAATAAGGACTAAAAATCTTTTTAGAAATTAATATTAATTTTAAAACATTATCAGAAAACAACATTATAGAATGCAATAACCACCCAAGTTGTATTACTTCCTTAGTGAGAACCTGTTTACTTTAAGAATAATACCTGTTTTGGATTAAGAAAATATTTAATATAAAGATAAATTAATAGATAGAAATGAGACTCTCTGTACCTGATATATGAAAATCTGAGAGTACTAGTTATAAACTGTAGCAAAAAAAAAATAATTCAGTAACCATCCCTTTTTCCACTGACATAATTCAGCCCAAAAAGCCAGAAAAAATATGCAAATTTCCTGTTATTATATTTTTGTTCTTGAATAGTCAATTTTCTACTAAATTATACTCTGATTTTCATTGACTGAATCGCATATGAAAAGAACTTCAATACTAATGGATGACTAAATATTTCCTAAAAGATGCTAAAGTATCACACCCATTTAAATGTGTTATGGAATCTGGGGCATGCTTCCCAGGATGTTTTTTAAGTTTCCAGAGTGGAGATTGATTAAGGATCTGGCACATTTAGAGGGTCTCACTTACTTTAATGTTTCTTTTCTAAAATAAATTTTCACTCAGGCAAATGACTTATCAAAGGACCTAGGTTATTATGTTCTTTCCACATTGTTTCCATTATTTCTAACTGTAATTATCACTTGACACTATAAGTAATTGTGTTGCATAAGTTCTCAGAAAAGCTTGTACCAAAATTTAAAATTGGTGAATAATAGGTAAATGTCTAGTTTCAAGTAACTCAATTAGTTTTCATTATTGAGGACCACAGTCATGGTGGTCTTGCCTCAAGAGAGAACTATGTGTTACTTTATGCTACCAACTTGCATTCTTGTTGAATGGAATGCCAAGAAAATGGTGAAAATGTAAGTTCCATTACAACTTGTAGTTGCATCAAGCTGTTAGTTGCACTCAGAGCTGGGGAGGTGATGAAGACATCTTTTGTCCTTAATGAATATGGCCCAACTAAATTCCTATTGCCTTCAGTGTTGCATGAAATTCAACATACATTTATACTTTTAAAACAAAGTGTTAGAATTAAATTAATCATAAATAACAATGAAAAAACTATGAATTCTTAAGTAGCATAGTGCTCTACATTAGTATTCCCAGTTTTTCTCACTTTTAAGTGGAAAAAGAGGTTGTAAACTGAAGAAAGAAAGACTCTTCTTTTGTTGAACATAGAAAAGTTTTCAGTGAAGACCAGAATTCCAGGCCTTTGAGTCTTTGATATGATCAGATCTGGAAGGATCAAAAAAAGCTACTTTTGATGTATGTAGGAATAAATCTTGACAATTTTTTTGTTTGTCACCTGTTTAAATTGTTATAGATTCAACCAAGCACACACACACACACACACACACACACACCCCAACTAAACAAAAAAAAAAAAAAACAACCCCCCCCCGAATTATTGTATAGTGGTTTGTGAGCCATATTTTCTAGACTGTAATTAATAGACATGTTTAGCTGTGTACTGACAAGACCATTCCAGATGAGTTCTTGGAGGCCAGTAAACTTGTGTCAGTGAGACAAAATGTGATGTTGATGCACATCAAATCTTTCAACCTCTCAGCCTACACCCACTATTTCCTGTGTACCTAATGTTGCCAGATTAATGGGTACAATTTTCTTTTTTTTTCCTAAGTAAAGATAGCTAATATTGTTGCCGAAAAAAACCCATGAGCTTCTAATATCAATAGTACTTTATTTCACTTCATGAGAGTTACATCTGGGCGAAATGAGCAGGCAGTAAGATGGACTAAAAACTGGCTCAAGGAGCAGCACAGAGGTTACTGATGAAAGCTAAAAGACTAGTTATACACAAGTCACTAGTGTGTACCCCAGGAGACGATACTGGGTCCAGTACTGTTTAACATCTTTATTAACAAGGGACAGAGTACACCCTCAGACAGTTTGCTGATGATTCATAATTGGGAGGAGTGACTGATACACCAGATGGCCATGTTGCCACCTAGAGGAACTCTGATAGGCTGACCTATTTCATGAAATTTGAAAGGTGAAGTGAAAAATCCTACATCTGAGAGAACAAATCAACACAACGACATACACTGGGGCCACACTGCTGGAAAGCAGCTTCTCAGTAAGAGTCCTGGGAGTCCTGACGGACATCAACTTGAACATGAGTTGGAAGAGGCCAAAGAAGACAGAGCCAGGCTCTTTTCAATGGTGCCCAGTGGCAGGAGCAGAGTAAATGGGCACAAAGTGAAACACAGAGGATTTCTTCTGAACATCAACAAACATCTGTTTATGGCAAGGGTGATGGGGCACTGGAACAGGTTGTACAGAGACACTGTGCTATCTTGGTCCCTGGTGATATTCAAAAGCTGTCTGCACCTGGTCCTGGGCAACTGTCTCCAGGTGGCCTTGCTTGAGCAGGGAGGGATGTTGGCCCAGATGACCTGCAGTGGTCTATTCCAACCTCAACCTTTCTATGGTTCTGTGTTTCTAAATTTATATTTATGTAGGTAAGACATGACTATATAAATTTTTGTATTAATTTATTGTTATAACAACTACATTAAAAAAAAATTAAATATCTTGATGCTAGTCATCCTCATGGGTGATTTTTTTCCTTTGATTTCAAATAACTTGAACAAATACTTTTAAAGAACAAAGATTTTAAATGGGATGATGATGAACTCTGAGGTACATCATTATTTGTTGACCCTGTTGAGTGCTTCTAAGAAGGTAAAAGTTTCTTCATTTCTTGGAGTAATTGCTTCAACTTTTTTGCTCTTTCGTCTGTCTCAGCCAGATGCTCTCATCATTCATTGCAAAATCTTCAATGCTTTTGCTGGTACTTTACTCTCAGTGACATTTATTCATAGCCTAAGAGTATGGCACATTTTCTTCTTGATTACATATAGTAATATCAACTGAAAGCAGAATTTCAGTCTGCAAATTGATGCATTATCTGAGCTTCACAACATAACTTTAATGATTAAACCTTGATAGAATGCTTTTGGCTATAAATGTTCTTAACTGAAACCTTAAACAGACATATAGTGCAAATTAGATGCTAGCTAGCATGGACACTCATTCAATATACTCAGAAGACAATTTAAACTCAATAAAAATTTAAAATTTTACTAATAGAAGCAGTTAGATGTATCTGCTTATAAATGAGTTGCTGCTTTGTCCCTTGAGAGACTGCAGAGCTATAAATGAAAATAAAGATAAAACAAGCCTTATAAGAGAGGAAATCCACCCTAGTTTCTAAGTGACCCTAATTTAGTGAGGTTTAACTTTTCTCATGCAAGTGAACTTATTACTGACTGGTATCAGTAGCATGTATAATGGCTGAAATGGAAAATATTCATATTAGTACATATATATGCATCAAGTTTCTTGTTATTTCTTTTCCTATTTTGCTTCACTGAAATACAGACAGATCAGTTACACCTCTTTCCCAAATTTTCTCCCCTAAGCCTGCACAATCTCTATAACTTTCATTGTCTTTGTTAAGTTTTAGGTTATTGAAAGAGCAATATCAAGGAAAATGTAAATGTTAGAAGCATCAATGAAGGGAGAAAAGATTCTATTTTTCATTCTTTTTTTTGTTTCCCTTCTTCTTTTCTTCTTTCCCGTATTTTTTTCTGATTGTCTTTCCTTTTAATATCTTTCTTTTATATATATGTTTTCACCGTTGCATTTCACTTTCCTGTTTTAAAATTTTCTCAAGGGCATTCACAGAAGACAATCTTAAGCCTTCTTCAGAGACCAGAAAACTATTTGGACTGCTGAAAAAATTAAAGTTAGCACTAACATCACCATGTTCCAGCTGGTGGACAAGACCTCTTTTTAAAAAGAGCCCCAAAGTTTCAAAATATATCTACACTGACATGCATATGTGCAACCTCAAAACTTCCCACTTTTTATATTGTTTCCTCTAGCAAGAGGATGGAAAATAAATATGAAAAAAATGAGTTCTTACAATATATTTCAGAAAGAATCCATAATATTTATCTGTGTTAAACATCTCAGTTTGTAAACATCATCAAATTAAATGTATCTAATTTAGATAACTATGTTGTTGTACTACAATGCCTGGGTAGAGTTTATTCTGCAAATACACCATATCTCGCTATATTTTCACTGTATTTTCTTTGTAGTTTAATGACTTTGAATACATGAAAACTTAGGAAACTTTTATCCTTTTTCTATTTTTTATGCAACAAGTTATAATATGGCCCTAGACTGTAATATCTGAGTTACACTTTGTATATTATAAATAAAAACTTCTATTCATTCATTGTCTCAAAAATTAGGACTTTTTTTCTTCTCTTAGCACCAGCTGATGAGCAGTCATTCAGTTCACTTCCTTATGTTTCTCCATCTGATAGTGGGATGTCTCGAGTGCCAGACTTTCTGGTTTCTCTCTTCATCTTTTTTTCCATTATTTTATTTTCTTTTCCAAGCAATTATGGAGGTAAGAAGCTGATGAATCATAAATCTGATTGCTTGTTCATAATTATGCATCTTTTTCTTACCCAATTATGGTAAATTAAAAAGTTTTCAGGAGTGTCTTCTGTGGGAGAGGTATTATGGAATGTGATTTTATTATTCAATCCATTCTATCCTGTCAAATAACTGATGGATGTTTTCACAATACTGAACAAAGTTTGTTCTTGATAAGTAATAATTTGCCCATTAAAAGTATTTGTCCAAAATTTGACTAGTTGTGAATTACATTGAATAAAATCTCCTAATCTGCACTATCTTTAAGTTCACTGACTTCATTAAAAATTACAAAATAATTTTAACTGAAACCTAGTGTAAGCCTTCTTAGAAAATCAATTGATATGAAATTCTATAGTTTTGCAATTTCAGTACTTTTACTAAAAAGCTGGAGGAAGGTCTTTGAAACTTTCAGTAACATGCTTCTTGCCATAAAGTGGAGAAAAATCTGTGCACGTTTTATTTCAGTGCTTGAAACTTTACAGTCTGACTGAAAAGCTGGATAATTTATTACTAAGGAGATTCAGATTAGAAGCAGAGTGTAGTAGTGCAGTATACCTACTTCATGTGTACTTTTGCAATAAAATCTTAAAATTACTCCTGTGGTATTTTGACCTTTCCTATTCTTTATTGTAACTTTTTCCCAGGCCATTTCTTCAACTTTATTTTATAACAGCCAAAACAATAAAACTAGTATCTTGTGTTAGATAACATTTATGGTGTTGTGATAATACCCTGAATGCATAGAGCATGACAGATATTACACTCAATGCCTGAAGTATGTACAATGTCATATTATATGTATGATTTCACAGGACACATCAAAAGTTTGAAAGAAAACTAACAGGTCTAGGTTTCCCTTTCTGCTTTCATAAGTCCTTTCATTCTTCTGAAATTTTTGTTCATTTTAATTTTTTATTTCCATTTCCTTGCAGCATGACTAAAGCAGAAAACTCTTACCCTTTGTTATTATCACTCTACCAGAAAAGTCAATACAGGTAAGATTAATATGACTCTTCCACAATCAAAGTCCTGAGTACAGGCCTTTAAATGACTCAGCCACTTCAAATTGCATCAGGATGAAGCTTGATAAATGAGCTGTCAGCTTAAATGCACTTCAGAAAAAAGAAAATGAAAACCACTAAAAACCCCTGCAACAACAAGAAAACCATGACAAAACCAAAATATCTATTTAAAAATACGGAAGAATGAACATCAAATTAGAAAATTTAAGGTTATTCATAATTTCACAAGCTATAGAAAAATGCCAAATAGTTATTTCTGAAATCTTCTATTTTCAACTAAATACACAGCTATAATTATTAAGAAAAATATATATGAGACATAAATCTTTAAAATGCTGAGAAGCTTTTGGTCAAATTGTCTTGCATGACAATTGTGGTTTCTTTCTGCTAGTTTTCTGTCCATTTCATTCTTTTACAACAAAACTTACAACTTGAAAGACAATGACACATTAAAAATTCACTGTTCCACTTAGCAGAGTTCAGAAAGGGCTAGTGAATTCCTTAGAGGCCTCATAAATTCAAATTCTTCTTCATGAGCTATACAAGTAATGGCCTGAAGTCTGTAATACTCACCATGTATAAAAGTAACATGAATTAAAACAACTTAGAATTGTTTGAATGTTACTGATATTATGATTACCTTGTTAGGTCTTTAGTGCTGATAATAAGCTCCTTTTCTGGATCATCTAAAGCTGTGCAAGTCTGACGCCTTTCAGTTCCAAGATCTGTGTATTCTACCAATAAATTTATTACAAATGCCCAAAAGAGTTTTCAAGAATTTATGCAAGTTTACACTGTTTTGGTTTTTTCCTGTTTCTGTATAGAGCAGTAGATGTCTGTTGCCTATAATTTTATAGTAGCCCCTTGAATCAGCTGTATTTTCTAGAGGGCTATAGTATTATCCTATAACTTGCACATCTGGGAAATATTTAACAGAGGAAAGACCAAAGACTTCTTTAAATTGTGGATATGGCCTTGTAAATAGAAACTATAAACAGAATAATGGAAAGGTACTAGTTGTTAATAATTAGGAAGTAATAGTTCTTAGATAATGTGGAAGATTACATTTAAATTTCAAATGAAAAAAAATTGACTGACTACAAAATATTACAAAATATTTTTTTTATGAATTCATTCATGTTTTTGCTAAACAGTAAAAGTGATTTCCTACACATTACATTAAATGGTAAATTTTGCCTATACAAAGACTCTTCATAATGCCCTCTATATATCAAGCTTTCTTGATCTCCCCTAAGACATTTTGTCTTTTTCTTCCTAAGCAATTTCATATTTTCCATAAGTTTTCAACTTTGTTGTTAGCTCTATTCAACCTAACAAATGTTTCAAACTCATTCCCTCAAATAGCCCATACATTCCTCTAACATAAGATTACAAAATTCTTTATTATGAATGGACTCCAAAGAAAACAGTTTACTAAAGATAAGTGGAACTCATAATTATCCATTGTGCTGGATGTGTGAACATGGTCCAGAGCAGCAAAAGATTCAGGAAGTTTCTTCTTTTTGAAGAGAATGGAAACAAATTTATGACTAAGCTCAAGTAAGTTAGTTACAAATGTGGCTAAAGTAGCTCTGTGAAAACATCCCTAAATATACTAAAGGCATAAATTATATGCCTTTATTTTTTATGGTTGTTTAGATGTATTTTAACTCAAGAACATACTTCTTAGATACCAAGAGACATGGGAATATAAGCCAAAATCCCAAATTCCAAATAGTTCATAATCTAATAAGCTCATTGACATATCCAGGTCTCTGGGTCCACATATCTACAGATTACAGGAATTTATTGTCCTAGTTACAGGGAAAGTAGGCAGGGTTTAACATTAAGTAGGTGTAGTCAATTATATATTCTATCCCATTTCATCGTTTTTGATGGACTGCCTCCTCAAGTGCAGGAGGCAGAACTGTTTTTAACATGCCTGAGTTGCAGAAGGGAATGGAAGGGCGGCTTTTCAAAGCCACAAGGCAAGAAATGGAAGTGGGGCCATTGTCATTTTGTCTGGTGAAAGGGAGAAGGAGCCTCCCTCACTGGAGCAGTGGTAGAGCCCCACAGTTGCTATCCCACTGTCACTAGCCTACGCAACCATGGAGTAGCCACTTTGCTGTTGCTTTTGTCTCCAGGAGCTGCTGCAAGCCCAAAGTCGCCACCTTGCCATGACTTCTGTCACTGCCATAGTCAGCGGTTTTGGCAGCATAACTCATTTAGGACTAAATAGTTTTCTAGATTTTGCTTTTCCCATGTTCTCTGTTGCTTTTTTTCCCCAGCCATGTGGTCCAGAGGAGAAGGGGAAGCCTCTCAGCTGTCTTGGCTTTGTCTGCGGAAACCACATGGCAGCCACCAATTTGTTTTTGTTCTGATGCCATAGGGTTTTTTCATTTATTGATTTTCTATATTTTATAGATTTTAGAAGTACTGTAACTGTAGCAAAGCGTAGATTTAAGTGTAGTAGTATTCCTAACAGCTTAAATTCAATGTTTAAGGATTGTAACCTCTATCCCATATCAATGCCTTAAATTCTTTTAGCTATTTAGTCTTGTCTTCAAGGCAGAAGACTGAAGAATATCAGAAGGTCTGCCACATGAGACATAAACAGTGGCACAGTGACCCAGAAGTGAGAACACTGGAAAAACTCCAGGAGTCCTATGTATGCTGAGGAAGACAAAGATGAGGAACGAGGAATCCCAAATCTCCCCCAGACTCAAATCAGAGGGGTTGGGCCTGGGGTGGGGCAGGGCTGGACTGAGAGATGTATAAAGTGGAGACTGGGGGGACAGTATTATAAAAACCATGGAAATCAGAGTTTGAGCATGCACATCGATATATATTCCTGGATGAGCCTGGGTGCTCATTAAAGCCACTGCTCTCTTATCTCCTACTAAAATTGGCTTGGAGTCTTTTTTTGCAGACTTTAAGGCAACATCCTAAGGGCAGAGTGACCAGAAAATAATTTCTGCCTTTGTTGGCTTTAATTGTTTTCTTTTGTATCTTTGTAGTTAATGCTATTTCCCCTTTAGTAAATTGTCATTTTTATGCCTATATCTCTTTGTATTATTTTTAGGTGGGGATGGGCAGAGGATGAAACAAAAAGGGAGTGACTTGTTTGGAGTCTTAGTCTTCCGGTAACTGTTCAAAGCTATCACACGGACTTTCCAGTATGGACTGATTTGCAGGATCAGAGCTGTATCCATAATACAAAAATGAAGGATGATGAAAAGTATGTGACAAGAAAATAATTGAGTCCTATAAATTCAAAAATCTTATGTTTGATTGTTAAATTTAATTTCCTTTATACTGATTTTCAAACAGATTTTGTTATCATCTCAGAGAAAGAATTGATAAGCTCAAATGGACTCAAAAAGTTTGATTATAGTTCTCTGAGACACTTGATGACAGATATACTTTTATTACTAGCATATGTTCTGTCCAAAGAAGAGAATATATGTTGCCCATATTTGGAGAACTATACTGAAAAACTTGTGAAATCAAACTTCAATATGCAGAACTTGAAGGAAGAGAAATAGCAGACATTGGGTAAAAAGCTTGTCCTTTGAGATGTCCAGAATAGCTTAGATGAAAGTCATGAGAGAACTGTTGTTATTAACAAACAATGGCAATATATAGTACATTCTGCAACCAATTCTTATAGAAAAGTGAACTACCTTCCTATCTGGGTTTTATCTTTTATGATGTAAAAAATGTATTAAACCTATATTTTCCTTTGAAGTTAATGTGTTTTTCATAGTATAAAAAAATACCCAAACCCCAACAATAGTGAAAAAACAACAACACATTAAAAAATGTATGTAAAACCATAAAAAGCATTAAGTGGCCCTGTTCTTCAATATGAATTTTTAAATTATAAAATCTCTATAGTAGGAACTAAGAATCTTAGTTCTTTTGACCTTTACACAAAATAAATAAACAAACAATACCCCCCAAAACCAGGGAGTTTTTTTCCTGACCTCGCCATTAAAGATTCGTAATGAGAGATAACATTTCTGAGAATCTTAATCTTCAATATATCATTACTTAAGATGAACAATCTCCCTTCGTCTGCAAAGAATTGCAAACTAAGCTTGTTTGTATTTTTATGGATAGCTAACCTTTATGGGATAAGGCATTAAGATTTTTTAAATAGTCTGAATGACTTTATGATACTTGGATACTCCCATAGTAGTCCCTGTCTGCAGTAGTACTGATTTACATATGTAGTACAGATTTACATATTTATGTATGTATTTCTGGTGTTGTATCTATTTAGAACTACATTAAAGGAGAAGGAAAACATCCTATTGAGCTATGAGGCAGGGCAAAAATGGAGGTACAATAGAATCAGAGATTATGATGGGGTTGGAAGAGACCTCTGTAAGTTATCTGGTCCTGATGCTTGTACAAAGCAAGGCTTACTTCAAAATTAGATGAGGCTGATCATGGTTTTGGCTGGATGAGTTTCTAAGGATAGAGAACTTTCAGTTTTCTTGGTCAGTCTGTTCCAGTGCTTAACTGCTTTCATTGTGATTTCTCCTCTTCTTTTAAATGAAATTTTCACTCATTGCTCTCACTCTTTTACATTTCAAAAAGTTGCCCTTCTTAAATTTTGTGACCCCTTTTTAAAACAGTGAAACACCATAATTTGTTTTTTCCGTTGTCCTTCTCTTATCCAGGCTGAATAAATCCAATTCCTCTCCTTATAGGTATTGTCTTCTATTCCTCAGTTATCTCATTGGTTCCCTTTAGTCTCCAGTTTTTCAATATTTCTCTTGCATTGTGGGCCCTAAACTGGGTAAATTCATGCAGATGTGGACTCATAAGTGCTGACTAGAGGGGAACAATCAACTCCTTGACCATCTGGATAAACTCTTCATAATGGACCCCAGCATCCTTGTCAAAAGTGTGTACTGTTGCCACAGGTTCTGTTTCCTCCTGGTTATTCACCCTTGGTGAATAGTTTTCTCTAAAACTATGAATTTCCACACTATTTCCCAGTCTGAAATTTCAAGCTTCTGGCCTATATATTTGTCTCCACTGAGCTTCATAATATTTATATTATCCCAATTCTCTAGTTAGTAAATCTCCCTAAATGCCTTTCAGCACCATTGTGATACAAATGAGCTATGGTGTCTTTTAAGAAAAGTAATTATTGTGAACGATAAAATCAGAAAATACAAAAAAAGAGTTGCTTACTCTTGAATATGATTAGCTGAGGTATTCCATAGTTGTCTCTTTGAACACCAAAGAGAAAAAAAAAATTGCGTGTTTGTGCATTAGTGTAAAGTTTACACGTTTTGGGCTGAATTCCTGCTCTAACTGGTCCTTTAGCCTCAGGGAAGTAATTCTTTTACCTCAACTCAAGGTAAAAAATAAAATTGAATCCAGTGTATTATTCACTAGGGGTTTGTAAAGTTAAAATCACTGATGCATGAGAGGAAGTAAAATAATAAATATCAGGGATGAAATGCAAAACTCATAGCACAGAGAATAGTTATGCAAATAAGGTCCTATGCACCTATATATAAATTAGTCAAGTTCACAATGATTTTCTATAATATATATTTGCTCTTTAAAGTATTGTCAGCCTTAGTTAAGAGGAAAACATTCTTTTCATTATTTAATTCAAAATTTAAGTCCAGTTTTTCCATGTTTTTTTGCAAAAGTTTATTTTCATGGTCTTGAATAAATAATAAACAAAATTAATTTGATCTTCAGACATTCCTAAATCAAAAGTGGTTAAAAATAATCTCTTCTCTATAAATAAAGAACAACCTTAGGAAATTATAAATAGAGTTAGTGATATCCAAAGGTGATATTCAGGAAGGCTAATGACAAAACCCAATGGATTAGTGATCCTTAACAATACTGTATGAATAATTGAAACTAAATGAAAGAAAGAAGTAAGGACAATTTAAAATCAGCAAGCCTGACAGGAATCTTGGTATAGAGATAATTTCCACAGATGAAAATGTTTGTTACTATCTACATATGAATGTGTACTTCTATGTACTGCATAAGAATTACTTATTCATCTATTTATCTAGGACAATTATATTTTCCAGTATTCAACATTTTTATTTCATATTCTTCTCTTTTTATTATTCTGTAAGAACTATGATTTGCTATTATTTAAGTTTCTCTTCCCTTGAATTATATAATACTTTTTTCACTCAGGACATATTTTGTGTATGTGTGTGTGTGCATGCACTGATGTAGTCAAAGATTTGTCATATATGGTTTCTGACATCTCTGTTCAATTGTTTATAATAATCTCTTTTCAGAGATTTAGGGCTGGTCCTCAGGGAAATATGACTTGGCGCTTTAGTGCAAAATGTCTATCAAGTGATGCTGCCAAGATTCATCTTTTTTCCCCAACATTTTACTTATGAATCTGTATGTAGAAAGTCTGAGAGCAATGCCTGCCATCAAATAGAACCAAAATTTGTCCTTTTGATGTTCTAATTAAGTTCTCTATTCATTTTACTGTGATAGGCAGATACTGTACCTGATTTACAACAGTACCCTGATTAAACATGGTTCATCAGCAATGTCTTTCTAAGTAACTACTGCAGTCATTCATATATGCTTCATTAACTTAAGTGTAGTGAGTATTTTAAATTTTAGGATGAAAAGAAACCAGGATATCCATTTAGGTATAGTGTATTTTGCCTTAGCTGTTCTCTGTGCATGGTTTAATGATTAAATCAAAGGAAATGGAAGCAGAAATATCAGCCTTCTGGGTCACTTCCAATTATTTCTTCTGTGATCTTCTTGAGAAAACTATTTCTTGTCATAAGTTCATATATTTTTAAGGTCAGGTGATGAGCAAGATGTAGTCTCAAAAAGAGGAACATAAGTTTTAAAATGAATCCCTAAAAAAGAGGGAAAATGAAGATAACAATTATGAAAAATAATCAACAAACTGTAGCAAAAAACCTAAAGTAAACACAGCATGAAAAAAATCAAAATAGAAGGTAAACTAAACTGAAGCTACTGAAGTATAATAACATAAAAAGAGAGATAAATTCTCTTGGAAAACCATAGCTGAAATGCTAAATTAATTTTGAAATACAGAAGGAACCAGAAAAAGTTTAAGTCTAATCATACATAATGTCCAGCCCAGATACTGTATGGTAATTAGTAGATAACTTGATACTAAGTCTAGAACTATGTAACAGCAAACAATGGGAAGTAAAGAAATGGCCATTATTTATTGCTCCATGCAAAAATGAGGTAGACCAAAACATTCATATTACATGTGTATTTTAACAGATAAATAACTAGTAAGAAAGTATAATGAAGCAACAATTTAATACTGTTTGAAAGAAACATACAGAAATCAGGTATGCATTTTCATGTTAAAGCATGTGACGATTATCACTTTCAAATCCAGGTAAAAAATTAGATTACCACTGATTTCTCTGTCATTTACATAAGTAGACACAAATCACAGAATTTTAGTTTCTAAAAAGACCCAATGTAATATAAACTACATTCTCTATGTATTCTTTATATCATATTATTAAATTGGATTTCATTTTTGCAGAGTAGAAGCTGAGGAGAACTGAGAGAACCAAACACATAACCCAAGGTTTTAGGGTCTTCCATATATATTATACCATGAGATATACCTTGCTTGGTTACTTTTCTATCACAAAAGGGAAGATACTGAGGTGATGACTATAAAAGAGCTACCTCGATGCTTTCACTCCTGATGAATAAGCTCCCCTGAGAATTCTGAAGAGTGCAACAGAACACAGTGGTACAGCTACGGCTAAGGTCACTGTGGGAAAATTTGTGTATGAGTATCACTAACTGTTCAGGATGTTGTGGTACACTCATATTCTAACCAGCATAATTCAAAACTGCTGTAGACCCTTCCTGGCTGGTTGTTGTCTAGACAAGGGTGCATGACTTGAGGAAGCAGCAATCATGACAGATGTGAGCATAAGCATTGCTGAAGTTGATGGTCTCAGGATCAGTTTCCCACCGAGGTGTCCAAATAAAATAAAAATAAAAATAAAATAAAATAAAAAACTAACAAAAAAACCCCACACACACACACACAGAAACAAAACAAATAAACACCTACCCCCCAAAAAAACCCACCCCCCCAAAACAACAAATCGAACAAAACAAAGTAGAAAACATAAAATTCAAATAATTATACAATTGAAATTCAGCCCAAATAGCAGTAGATCATCTTAGTCAGGATTGAAGGGCTTCAGACATGTCTGGGTAATTGAGAGTTGAATACAACTTTGCAAGGTAGTGACTTTAGATGGCTCACCAAATCTCATCAAAATTATGTAACATTTAATTGGAAGAGTAGTACCTTTGAAGAAAAAGTCTAAATTATCTGCTCAATCTAGAACTCAGTCAGCACTATAGTGACATTAATCATTAAAAGCTCTTCAAGACAACTAAGAAGTGCTCAGACATTACAAATATTTTTGTTGTAAATGCAGGAAAAAGATACGTATGTTTGTTACTGGAAGTTGTATAACTTATGGATAAGGAAAAGTTTTCAGTGTCCTAAATTTACTTTAATTACTTCAGGTTTACTAAATTTATTTCATTTTGAAAGCATGACAGATGAAAAATTTTAAAACAACATTAGCACAAAAAGAAAAAAAAAGATTACCATGAGTTCTTCCACTCAGTCTTTGATATGTCTATAGACATTAGAAATGAAATTGAATAGATAAGTACAATAAGTCTAGATTTTAAAGATTTTTATTGTACTTAAGGTCACAGATGATATATGTGTAAGATTAGATACAAGATATATTCATTTGACAATCAGTTACACATGGAATCGTTTGGGTATCAGGTGTTTACATAAGCATTTAAAGTAGAATATTTCCTTTTCTCTCCTCTTGGAAAGATAGCAACAATTTTTGCTATTAATGTATTTACTGTGTAAAAACCATATAATTTAAATGCTGATTTACTAATACAAATCTGTGACACCTCATGTGCAATAGCAAGTAAAAGAAATTTTTAAATGAAGTAGTTTATCAATGATTTACTTTATAGAAGAATCCTGAAAGCAGAAGAGACTCTCTGGATGATGTTACTATAGATAAAATAAATGACAAAGCAAGAGCATTTGAGATAAGGGAAGGACAGGAAGAAGGCATATCCCTATCCATGGGAAGAAGGCACCAGACAATGGGAGTGGCAAAAGAACTAAGTTGCACTAATGAATTTAAGAGATAAAGTGTTTTTTTCTCAGTTTTTCCTGTCCTCACTTTGTCTTCTTAAAATGTGAAGTTTTAAGTTTTGAAGTTTTTTAACCTTCTAAGTCGCAAAGAAACTTCTGAACTAGCTTTTCCCTCCCCCTCCCATTTTATCCCACTCCCCCATTTTAAAATAAGCATTCACTGGGAACATTGAGGTCAGAGATTTCTGATCTTCAGTATTACATGAATGTTGCATTGCTACTGTAATCTTTGGATCACATTTCCAAAGTAGAAGGAAAAAGCTCACAATTTTTTCATTCTTGAACCAATACACAATAAAGAGCATACAAATGTGACAGGTCTGTGGGGATGCCGTATGCCCTGTCTGAAACTACCATCTACCAGACATGGTAAAACAGGGCTGCGCAATTTCTGCAGCCAATTATAGGGAGAAATCTGAAAGACTGAAAACAGTAAATAAGGACATCCATGACACTTGGAAGTAAATAAATTGTTGCAGACTAAACTAATCTGAATTAAAACCCTCCAAGGCATTGAAAGTAGATCTTAGAGTAAACTTGATTGAGGAGAAATGTTTTTCAAACAAATGATACTTTGAAATTGTAATCTAATCCTGTTAATGCCTATAGGGCTGTTTCTGAGGCAATTATAAAGGAAATCAATAAGAAAACAAAAATTCTAATGAATCATAAGTGACAGTACTAGAAAGGACCTCTCTTATTGCACTTTCTTCTCCTCAGCATTTTCTGGAGAACTCATTGCAACCCTGGTTGTCCCAAATTTATTTGTAATCTGATAGTCTTCTTGATTACTTTCCTTGTTAATAACCATCTCTCTTTTTTTCCCCCAATTTTTTGTATTTCCTTGGGATTTTTATTAGTTTTATTATTATTTATTTCTATTTTTTTTCCTGTACAGTTTGGACTTCTCATTTTTTAGATTTTGGCCACTGCTTTTTGTCCTGTCATATCCTAAGGCTGTGAATAATTAATTTTTTTGATTTATATTTTTATGCTTTAGGATCTTACATTTCAAGCATTGATCATATCTTAATAATGATTGAACTTTTCTGAAATGCATCATGCATTTATATAAATTTTTCAAATCTTTAATTTTATTTCCCATTAGAGTCATCATATATTTCAAATCGTGAAATGAACAGCTCTATATATGAACACAAATTTTAAGCATTAGAACTTTTCAATATATAATTATTACTTTACTGAAACACAGCATTGGTGTTTACTTCCTGTCGGCACCACAGTGAGCACCTGCTTTGTTGCTGTTGTTGTTTTTGTTGTTCTTGTTGCATTATTTCAGTCTTAGCTGTATATTCTGAGGGGTTTGGCTGGGCTGTTTATTTCTTTCCCTCTTACCAAGTGGTGATCTATAGAGAAGAGAAATTTTACACGGTTTGCACCAGGACTTACAGTGATTATTGCTCTCAGAAGCAATAACTCCCTCATCCTGGATCTGGGACCTACAGAACACATGTAGAAATACCACTACAAGTCAGCTAAACTTTGAAAAGGGCAGGCTGATATTTAACCTCAGCTGCTGTGAGAAACAGCTCTCATCTCTTGCAGAGTGCCCACTAAAGCTGTCATTTTCACGGAAAAAATATACCATATGCAAAAAGTTACTCCCATCTGCATTTGAGGCTCAGTTCAGAAGCAGAAGTAATGGCAATTTCCTATGTTAGTAAAAAAAACTCTTTTATTTGTTTTTCTCAGAACAAAATCAGTGAGTCTGCAAAGAAAAACTTCTAATTGAAGTGAACAAATTAGTTGTTCTTCAGAGAAAATATCTACTATTATTTAGTGGATAAAGGTTTCTGAATTCAATCATCAGCATACTTATAAATTTTAAAGAATGGGAAAGAAAGGAAATATTAAAGGAGGATAATCTCTTCTCATATTTATTCACCTCTTTTATTTCATCAGCTCTGTATGGTTACTTTTCATGGTACCTCATTCAGCTGATTCATTCCAGCATTTTTATATAATCATTCTTATATATTGTTTCACAATAAAATATGAATAGATGTTTAGATAAAAGAAGTGAAGTTCATAAAATCTTTTGATATTAAGTAAGGAAAGTATGCAGCAATCCACACATGAAAGATATCACATAATTTAAAATACAGAATAGCAATGCTTTGCTGGAAGAGATGCAAAGTATTACTAACAGAAATGTAAATGAATTTCAAATTTGAACTGAGATTAGTGATTTATATTATTGTATATGCTTGAAAATGGTCTCAGATTTCCTAAAATCATAGAATCATAGCAAGAATTCAGTTGAAAGGGACCTTAAAGATCATCACGTTCCAAACACCCACACCTTCCACTAGACCATGTTCCTCAGAGCTTTGCATCATGTACCATATTTGATTATTCAGCAGAGCCTTTGCTTCAATTCAGATAATTATGAACTGGGGGAAAAAAAACGGGGTGCGTATATGTATCTATAGATGTCTATGTGTGTGTGCATGTGTGTGTGTGTGTGTGTATGATTTAAGATTAGAGGAAGCCCAAAGCAGACTTATGATATGCTGTGTGGTGTGACATGACTAGTCATCTCAGAAGGAGATATTCACTCTATACTGCTCAAATTACTACAGAGAGGAAGAGACTACTCCTTGGGATAGATGCTTTAAGCAAAATAGATGATGCCAAATAATAACCTTATTATCATATGTAATAATTGTACTGAAGATGAGACTGCTTAGTCCCTAGAAACTATTATTTTTATCAAATAGATTCTCTTGAGACTATCTTATTTCACTTTCTATAGTCAAACCCCTAAAGGATAAGATGGGAGCTGTATTTCTGTTGCACTTCTCTGTCTCTTTGAAAGCAGCATTTTGATAGTTTTATTCTCAGTTTTGAGGTTATGAGATTTTAATTTGCAACTTGAAACTGAAGTATTTAGTGTCTAAGCAGTTTATGAAACACAGCCTTTACAAATATTAAGATGCATTTATGCCTTTCTTTAGAACCCTGTCATAAAGATTTGCAAAAAATTGTTTCTATATATGGAGCTTTTTACCCTTTTCTAAAAAACTTTGCTAATACTTGTGCTAATATGTTCTGCATACAAGAAATAATTTTTTTTTGCTTTATTGAAATCCTAAAAGGCAAATATTAAAGGAGACTACAAAAAATATTCAGTTAGTTTTAGCTGCAATGAATCATTTTAATGATTGTTCACATTACCTCATGATAAACTGCTGCAGATGAAAGTGTATATTATTAGTTTTATTTAAATGTACTATTACACTACAGTAAAATACTGTTATTCTAAGATATTTAATGGCCTTTCTTTCAAAACTTGCCTGCATTTACAACCACTTTATCTTGATTTTAAAATTTTAACTGTTTTAAGGCATAAATTAGTTATATTGTGTAGCTTTGATATAAGATCTTCATTAGATTGATTTTAGCAGCAGTAGAACAGGCCAAAAAGAATCCAGTTTTCTGTCTCTCTGCTTTGATTTTTTCCCACTAAAGAAAAAAAAATAATCTCCTCACTTGAAAATAGAAATGTTAATGTTTCAACTAAAAGCAGAATCTAATTTACCAATTTTTCTTAGGGAAAAAAAGTGTTATGGGTTTATGTAGGGAGGCCTAAATTTAGGCTTTAAATTTCAGAGTAGGCCTGATGCTGTCAGCTGACTTGAGCTGGGCTGAGCTAGCTGACAGCTGACTTCTAGCCAATAGTATTGTATTCCATACCATATTGTGACATCATCTCAAAAGGAGTAAGAGCCAGTGAGGGAGTGGCTTGGTCAGTGGCTTCATAGCTGTTGTTCCAGCAGGACACACCGTGCTGTCCAAGGAGGGATGGAGAGGCCCAGGCCCAGAGCACCGGCTCACCATCATGTTATCTTAGGGAAGTAAAATGTTTATTCTTAGTTCTTCTCTCTGCTTAAGTCTGTCTCTCTGGGGAGGGGGAGAAGCTCTAACTGTACTTGGACAGTTGGCAGTTTGCCAGCTCAGCCCAAGACAAAAAGAAAATTAAAAAAAAAAATTAAAAAAAATTTAAAGTCCTACAGTGATTTTCATTCAGATTTCCCAATACTTCTATTTCACTCTTACTGAGACTCTATAATTAAGGAAAACCAAATTTAGGTTCCAAGGGTATATATGAATGGCTACTCCTATGTCAGATTTTATCAATCCTTGTAGGAATATGCTGAAATGAATCTCATGGAAGATAGCGCTGGACAAACACCTCGAACAACTCAGTGACTTGCTGTTGAAGTTTTAAAATGCAGTTTTCAATCCTTGCCTGATTCTGTTACCTGGTCTGTGCTGTGCTGATGACCACCACGCCCTGTCCATTGTATCCCTCGAGCTTCTTTGTTCTCTTGATGAGTCAGCCATTAAGCTAGATTGCCCTGTCCTGGGCCAGGCAGTGCTCACCCCCACTCAGGAACCTCTGTGATCAGAGGGCCCCAGGCCCTCCTCCCCTCTCTGCCCTGTTATTCCAAGGTGGGAAGCCCCGTGTGTGCGTTGTGGCTGGAGGGGGCAGAGCCAGGGCTCCAGCCAGCCCTGCCCCTGTCCGAAATTCATTGGTTAATGGACCTTGGACCCCATCCCTTCCTCAGTTTTCACCCAATCCAGCCCAGATCTGGAATCTGCCCCCTGAGATCTTATAATACCTCCTGGATTATTTGAATAAACACTCTCCTACTTCCTTACCTGACTTCTTGCCTCTTTCTCCCTTCTCTTCAACGCTGCACAAATCCTGGAAGAATATTCCAGAACAGAAAACTAATTATCTAAATTAGAACTTCCTTGATGTTTTTTAAGATTGTTCTTAAATATCCTTTCTTTCTTGGTGGAGGGTGGGAAGGGGAAAGTTGAGAGGAAGATGCATAGTAGTGTTTCTGCTGGTGAGCAAGAGAGAAAGGGAGAAAGATGGGGATAGAGGGAGAGACAAAGGAAGGAAACATCTGGGGAAAATATTGAATAAATCTTAATTAGTTACCAAAAGCTGCCTGTTTTAGGAAACAAACAAACAAACAAACAAGCAAAAACCAGAAACAACTATAGGGGGAGCCCCCTACACCAAGCTGGGGCGTTGGACTGATGGCCGGAAGAATTCGGGCACAGCAATCATCAGAA
>JAWWLZ010000082.1:135073481-135084756 GCA_035041345.1 Poliocrania exsul | reverse complement strand
AATAGAATAGAATAGAATAGAATAGAATAGAATAGAATAGAATAGAATAGAATAGAATATTTCAGTTGGAAGGAACTTGTAATGATCATCTAGTTCAACTGCCTCACCATTCAGGGCTGACCAAGTTAAAGCATGTTATTAAGGTAATCATCTAAATATCTCTTCAACACTAACAGGCTTGGGATCACCTCTCTTCCTAAGGTCCAGTCTAAACCTCTCCTTGGCCAGTTCTCAATCATTCCTACACATCCTCTCACTGGATGCCACCAAGAAGAGCTCAGCACCTCCCTCTCCCCTTCCCCTTCTCAGGAAGCTCTAGAGAGTAGTGAGGTCACCCCTAACCCTTCTTCTCTCCAAATTAAACAAGCCCAAAGTCCTCAGCTGCTCCTCAGAGGACATTCCTTCTAGCCCTTTCACTATCTTTGTTGCTCTCCTCTAGACACACTGAAAAACCTTCACATCCTTCTTAAATGAAGTACATGAAGTGTGACCTCACCAACTCTGAAAACAGTGGGATGATCACCTCCTTTGACCAGATGGGGATGCTGTTTTTGAGGTACCCCAAGATAAGGTTTGCCCCCTGGGCTGCCAGGGCACTCTGCTGACTCACACTGAACTACTACTGACAAGCATCATCAGGTCCCTTTGTGCCAGGACGCTCTCCAGACAATCCTCTCCCAGTTTATACCTGTGCCCAGCATTACTCTATCCTAGATGCAGAATCTGACACTTGCTTGTCAAATTTCATCCCATTTATCGTATCTCAAAGCTCCAGTCTGTCTACATGACACCAAATGGCCTCTTGTCCCTCAAGAGAGTCTCTACAGCCCCTCCCACTTTGGGATCATCAACGAACTTGCTAATGGTGCATTCAACTCCTGCCTCAAGATCATTGATAAATAGATTTAACAGGACAGGCCCCAGGAATTGAGCCTCAAGAAACATTGTTGGTGACCAATTCACCAGCTAGATGTAACCTGATTCTCCATAATCCTATGAACTCTGCCCTTCAGCCAGCTCTTCCCCAGTGCACTGTGAACACAACCCAACCCACAACTGGATAACTTCTCCAGAATGATGAAAGACAGTATCAAAAAGCTTAACTATGGACACATGGACTTGTGAACATTCAGCTGATACAGCTGGTCTCTTACAATTTCAGTGTCCACAAACAGACAGCCACTGCTCCTATGCTTATGGTCTGCCAACTCAGAAGATTAGACAGCCCAAAGTCTGTCAGTATTACAAAAGATTGGAGAAAAAGAAAAACAACAAAAACCACTTGATGCCTCCACTTTATTAATCAGATGATCATCTTCAAAAAGTATTCGTCCAATATTTTCTTTAGACCTCCTCTTGCTATTAACATACGTAAAAAAGCACTTGTTATTTGAAACAACACTGGCTAGTTTTGACTGTAGTTGAGCTTTGTCCTTCTGTGTCTTCTCCCTATATAAACAAATTGCAGCTCTGTGCTCTTCCTGAAAATAGCCTAAGCTCACTTACAGAGACCATACCTTTCCTCTTGAGTTCCATGAAGAATTCCCCTGTTCAGACAAGCTGGTCTTCTGCACTGCTTGCTTGATTTATAACGCAGTGGAATTGCCCGCTCCTCTGCTTCTCAAAGGTTCTTCTTAAAAACTGCCAAGCACTCACTGACTCCTAACCACCTTCCCCCCCAGCAGATTTCCCAGTGCATTCTGCTAAATATCTCCCACAAAACTGCATGTGAATTACTGTTTTCTCATATCCTGTCTATGAGTTCTCTATTTAATTCAAATGAGTTTTTATGAGTTCTCTATTTAATTCAAATGAGTAAACAAATAGCAATTCTCCATTGGTATATATTGAAAGCATTATGAAGGTAATGTGAATAGAAATAACCTCGGAGTCTCTTCTCTTCCATAGTATTCTTTATAGCCTACACCCTTCTCTCCTTCCTTTGACTGCCCACAGTCTACCACTTTTTCTTCAGTAGCTTTGATGCCTGCACTTCCACAAATGCCTTAGAAGTGCAACTTTTCAGAAAAAATATGTTTTCTCTAAAGATATATATTCAAGGAACAATAATCTGAAAAGTTACAAGTGTTAGTCATTGGGAAACAATCCTGTTAAGGATACAAATCAAATGTCGTTAGCAAATAAGGAGCAGATAATTTTCAGATGGAAGGCTTTAAAATAATAAATAATTTTGCAGTTCTAGGTATATTTTTTTAAACTTGCATTAAAAAAGAAAGCTTTCCAATTTGCTGTATGATTATTGTTGTGTCAAAAAAAAATATTAATATCTCACCACTCATTTCAGTGTTGTTTCAATAATTTAAAACATTCCTATTAAACTGTTCATTTTAAATGCAAATATTATCAATTTAATTAATATTATATGATTTGCTACTCTTTCTGAATATAGAAAATATGGGACATACCCACTGTAATACTAATAAAAAGTTCTGAATAAGACCAGTTTCTTATAAACGCCACAAATGTCCTTTGCAGAGGAGAGGTTATTAACAAAGAAAAAGACACTATCACCTTTTCCCTTTGATAGAAAATATTTCAGGAATATCTGTAATTATTAGTATTAGGATGGGAGCAGATAACAAATCAGAAGCAGATTCACAGTAATGCCTGATGAGAACAGTTATCTGAGAAATGAGCCTTGGCTGAACCCAATGTTTTTATTTAAGTAGAAAAGGAATATGAGTTAAAGCTTCCACCACATCAATATATTTCTGTCACTGATTACCAAGTATTTGTTCCTGTTAAAATGGTTCTACTCTGCATAGGACACTGGTAAATCAATTCAAATGGCAAATAAACTTCAGTAAAACAAACTCTTAGATAAACTAATTTTAAAATGGAGTTGAAAATGTTCTTTCTAAAGATATCTAAACTAAAATATTGCACTGTAGAATGGTGTCGTCCATTCCTGGCAAGAACAAGCATTGTCACTTTCATTAAACTGAAAGTGCAGCTAAACAATAATAGTCTAGCCGTATAATGTAGGAAGTATAGGCTCAAATAACTAAAGGATAATACCAAAGTCCATCTCCTAAATACTTGCCTACTAGATTAAATGGACAATGAAATCAATATCTTCCTATTGGCAGTTTTGTAAATATGGTCCTCAATTTCTCAACTTTTTAATGAATGTACCAAAATTACATATTTGGTTTTACAGGCTCTGAGCAAAAAACTAAACAAAAAAAGTTGATTTTTTTCCCTGTTTGGTCTTCACTAAAAGATGCTATAGAAAAAAAAATCAGTTTGACATAAATTTCTTCCACCCTTTCCCAGCTAATCTTGCAATCAAACAAAATAAAGAAATAATTCCCTTAATCCTAAATTATCAGCATTGAAAGGACTGATCTTTTTCAGGCTCAACTGCAATGTCATGTGGTTTCACCAATGGTTACATTCACAGCTGATATAATTCTGAGGATCTAAACAGAGCCACATGATCTATCAAGTGAAAAAAAAGTATTTCATACCTTTTTTCAGAATTAATTGCAAAAGATATTTTTCAAAAATAAGCCAAAAAAGTAGCTAAATAAAAGACAGAATAAATACTACTTTATTGCTATTGACAAAAAGTCAGGACAACAACTATAACAGTCCAAGATCATGAGTTCCTGGCTGAGTGAAAAGGTTTACTTTGCACTGTTGAAATACTTACTATTTAAAACATAAGATACAGTTCTGTCATTATGACATCCTAATCCCACCTCCTGCCCTGTATGCACATCCCAAAATAAAGCAGCTCCACACCAGAGGAGAAGATTTTCATCGTGTTACAGGTATCAATATCAAATATACCCTCTTTTAGGTAAACATAATTTGGCACAAGTGCAAACACAATAACATCTGTATATCAGAGAGGTAAGAATTAACACTGGCAAGCTAGAGGTGTATGTATCTCCATATTGTACTACAACCCCACCCAGAATCACAGAATCATAGAATCAGAATGTTAAGGGTTAGGAATAGACATTAAATGATCACCTAGTCCAAATCCTCCCTGCCATGACCAGGGACATCTCCAACTAGACCAAATTGCTCAAGGCTTTATCCAATCCTGCTTTGAACACTGACAGAGTTGGTGCATCCACAACCTCCCTGGGCAACCTGTTCCAGTGTCTTACCAAAAGATTTATTCCTAATATGTAAACTGAATTCCTCCTCTTTCAATTTGTATCCATTATTCCTTGTCCTAGCACCACAGTTCCTGATGAAGAAATCAAAGCTCTTGTTTCTTATCGGTCTCATTAGATATTTTAGACCACCAGTCATTCACCAGTTACATTAGGAGAGTCCCAAGGGGAAATCACCTACTACTAATAACATAAAACAGAAATGATAAAGATGATGACTGGAAAAGATTTTACTGGAACATATGTACCATGAAAAATTAAGAGCAAATAAAGTAAAATCAGAATAGTCAGATTATGCTTATAATATATTAGTGTGACTCTACTGGCTTTATTAGTATTGTAAACTTTTTTCCTACTTGTACATGTGAAAAGCAAAATAAGTCAACTCTTCTTAATGCAAGAATAATAAAACAATTTTGTACTTGATACAAAAAAAGCCTTCATGACCTTCTGAGATGTGAAAATGCATGGAGCTGTTCATCACCAAAGAGACAAATGCCATGACCAATTAAGAACAATTATGCCGATATAACATTTGAATTTTTAATAAAAGTGGAGAATTTATACAACTTTTTCACAAAAAATGTGCTGGTATTTCCAACAGTAATGCATTAGGTGACCAATAAAATGATGGATGATTTCATGGGCCAATCCATGTTACACAACCAACAAAACAGTGTCCACTCACACAGCAGTAATCAAAATGAGGTTTGGCTATTTATTAAATGTACTTCTACTTATCAGAGAATAAGTATGTCAAAACAACACCCAAAATATACCAGATAATTTAGTGTGACCCACAGCCCACTTTAAATCCCCAAGCGAGGAAACCCAAAAACAAGGACAAAAACTTTTTTGGTTCCAGTGACTTATAAGTAGGTAAGAATTTTTTGAGGGTACATGGTTTCAAAAACAGAGAACATTAATTTAAAGAAAAAAAAGGTATCACTTAAATAAATACAGTCCTAAAGACCTCACAGATACAGAAGTCATAAACATTCTAAAGAAATACTTCAATTTTACTTTAGCTAAGATCTAAATTCATTATTTCATTTTTGCTTGCCTAGACTAATGCAGTAATTTGTTTCACAGTTTCTACAAATTCCTTTTTTTTTAATGAAAACAGATGAAATACACACAGTTAACATCTATACTCAAGATAATTCTTGTTTTTCTTCAATATCACATTCAAAATAGCTTTTGCTCTTGTAGATCTAAAATTATTAGCTTTATAACATTCCCAAAAAGTACAACAATTAGTTTGGGATGTTTTTGCCTTCTTATCCTGCTCAAATCCCATTTTATTCTTAAATATGGTCATCTTGTTACTGGCATTATCTGACATTCCATCTTTTTGAAAGAGCTTTCATGTGCTTTTGCACCTTGTTGCTTCTTTATTTTATAAACTCATGCATAGTATTTGATCCCCTATTTGTAATGAAGAAGGCAGAAATTTCTAAGTCTAATACACACACACAAAAAAATTCACATATTCCTAGAAAGACATCAAGACTGTGTGTATGTATGAAGTGTAGGAGTTCACATGTGTAGCACTCCCAGTTGAAACAGTTAAAAAAAAAGGCAGTTGCACTATCTTAATTCATTTCCTGTACATTAGGGCGTTAGCCAATGGAGACACAGGTTAGTATTAAAGCTGAGCACACACATAACTGTTTACAAGATCAGTGCTTTATCTTGGAGCTGCAGAAATTAACACACACAAGGAACAACACAATGGAAGAAAACTATATCTACCAGTTCAACTAGGTCCAGATTATGAAAGCCATGAACTATGATTGTGTATCACTAATAATCAGAGGTATTGTTTCATGTATTTTTTTATTTATTCTATCATGCTGAGTATGACTGCACAATCTCATTTGAGGAAGTAGTTCCAGATAGAGATTTCATAGTTAGATAGAGATTTTATAGTCACATTATATTGTATTGCACAAAATGACTGAAGATATAAACAGGAAAGTTAACTAAACTGGGATCCAAGATATTACAATATACCAGGAATTCAAGCATTTAGTTTGCATATATAGTGCAAATTTCTTTTTATAAACGAAAACATCTTTAGAAATTTTAAGATCCTAGTATAAAAGATCTTCAATCTATATGTGGGATGGTATTGCATACTTTCATAATTGCAGCATTCTTTTTGACATTGAAATAAAAAAGGTAGGTTTTTTTGAATGCCTATATATGCAGCTGCAGTTCAGAAACAAACACATAACTGATTTTTGTTGTTGTTGTTGTTGTTTAACTGTGGACAATAGAAGATAGTTTAAAGCTTTCCTTGTCCCTCTCTTCAACACAGATGATGGACTAAGAGGGTCTCAGTGCTCTGAGCTAGACAATCAGAGTGGCGAGAATGATCTGCTTCCAGCTCACCCTGAACTTTTGTGGGATTTGCTGCTCCAGCTGGATCTCTCCATATCTATGGGGTCTCGTGGGATTCATCTGAGAATCCTCAAAGAGTTGGCTGATGTCATTGAAAAGCCTCTTTCAATGATTTTTCAGGTATCTTAGGAATATGGAGAGGTCTCAGCTGGTGAACATTCTCCTGATTTTCAACAAGAGTTCAAGAAGAGATCAAGAAGGAGGACTCCAGAAAATATAGGCCTGTCAATCTCCCTTCAGTGCCCAGTAAAAAAATGAAAAAGATTATTCTAGGAGGTATTGAAAAACATCTGAGAACAAGGCAGTCATAGGTCACAGTCAGCACAGCTTCATGAGGGGGGAAAGTCCTTCTTGTCAAATTTGACTTCCTTCTATGACAGAGTAAATCACCTAGTTCATCAAGGGAAGACACTTAATCATTTTGGACTTAGTAAAGCTTTCCATACTGTCTCACACAGTGTCCTTCTGGACAAAATGTCCAATATAAAGCTATTATAACTATGTTAACTGATGGGTGAGCAACTGGCTCCCAGGTCAGGCACAAAGAGTTATAGTGAACGGGGTAACATCAGGCTGGTGACCAGTCACTAATGGAGTTCTGCAGGGCTCCATCCTCAGCCCACAACATTCTCCACACCACCTTTATTAACAGTTTGGATGCAGGACTCGAAGGAATACTAAGTAAGATTGCCAATGACACTAAAGTTGGAGGAACTGGTGATTCCCTGGAGGGCAGAGAGACCCTGCAGAGAGACCTTGACAAATCAGAGATGGGCAAACATCAATTGTATGAAGTTTAACAAGGAAAAGTGCCAGATTCTGCACCTGGAATGGGGAAGCCTTGGTTGTTTGTACAGACTACAGAATGACAGGCTGGAGAATAGCATTGCAGAAAGGGAACTGGGATCCCAGTCAATGACAAGTTAAATATGAGTCGGCAGTGCCCTGGTAGCTAGGAGGGACAACCATGTCCTGACGGGCATTAGGCAAAGCATCTCCAGTTGGTCAAGGGAGGTGATTGTTATGGGGTCAGAACCACCTTGTGGGGGGTGTCTGTGTCTGTGTCTGTGTGTGTGTGTAGGGCAAAGGGATGGGTCAAACCTCAGGGAGGTGGGGTGGTGTCATATTCCTCATGGCAGGATCCTGGAGAAGGGTTGTCAGTCACAAGCATACTGGGAAAATTGTAACACACCACTCTGCCTGGAGCGCCTAACTCAGGCTCAGATTGGCAGGGACAGTGAGAACATTGCCCCTCACCCTGGCCTGGAACTCAAGAGTGGCCAGTGGGTCACAGGCTCTGACTAGGGGGATTTGGCCATAGGGACCAGAACAGATAAAGAGGCATGCATGAGGTTTCCATTTTGGGACTTGGCCTGTCCTCTTCAAAGCTGTCAACATGAGGCCTTCTGAGTAGTAATTATGTTTTTCCTTTTTTTTTTTTCCTCTCTTTATTCTTTTTTCTCTTGACCTCTCTTTCTTTATTCTTTCCCTTCCTCTTGTAGATAACCGAAACATCTACTTTCTGTACCTCACTTAAGTTTGTGGAGTTTTATTTGCCAGGTGTAACAGAAGTTCCTTACTATAGCGATGCTTCTTAGTTCTGGCAATCTGTTGTAAGGCTTTTGTGAAGTTGCATTTTTTTTCCCTGTAAAACTCTTTTTGCCAAAACACCTATTTTCTCACCAAATTAAAAGAAATATCTTAGTGAAAAATGTGTAGTTATTCTCTGGACATTACCTCAAGGTACCAAAGAACCAATGGCTTTACAAGAGTTCATGTGAGCAAAATCTCTTGGAGCTTAAAATTCAAATGAACACCCAGTAAAGCTGGACTGGGTTGTAACATAGCCTCACCTTGAATATTGCATGTAGTTTCAGGCACCACAGTATAAGAAAGACATTAAGCTATTAGAGAATGTCCAAAGATAGCTCACTAGAATGGTGAAGGGTCTGAGGCGAAGCCTTATGGGGAGTAGCTGAGGTCAGCCTGGAGAAGAGGAGACTGAGGGGAGACCTCATTGCGGTCTTCAATATCCTCATGAGGGGAAACTGAGGGGCAAGTATTGACCTCTTTACTCTTGCAACCAAGTGATAGAACTTGAGGAAATGGCATCAAGCTGAGTCAGGGAAGGATTAGGTTGCGTATCAGGAAGAAGTTTTTCACTCAGACGGCAGCTGAGCACTGGAACAGGCTCCCCAGGGAAGCAGTCTGTAGAAAACTGACAATATGAAAAATGCTCCAAAAAGTGCTTTGTCATTGTCCCTTCTTTGTTATCTCTCTCACTGGACACTTGAAGGCTACGTGCAAAACGAACCATAGCAAAAAAGGTCTTAAACCCTGCATAACGTGAAGCAAAAACTATACAAAACCAGGAGAGGAGGGGAAGAGAGGCACTGGCTCTGCAGGTCTCTCTGTCCAAAGAGACTGGAGCTGAGCACCTTTCCCTCTCTCCCCACCTTTCCTCACCACCACCTGTGGGGCCTACAACACGGAGCTGAAGTGCTGCCAGCCTGGAGAGAGCAGAGACCAACCGTGCCACATACGTGAGTTGTGAAAACCCTGTTCCTGCATCCCTACCATATTCCTGAGAGCCAAAATCACTGCCTGCTGAGATGGGAATCATGACTTTGCACTTCTCAGCGGCTGCCTGACTGGAACACAGCTAAAACGTGAGCAACAGGGGCCACACATTGAGGCTGCATTCCAGGAGATAAGCAAGACTTCATTCCATCTAAGCTGTCGGCCTCCAAGACCAGAAAATGCAAATAACTAATGCAAGTGGCAGAGAGAGAACAAAAAAAAAAAAGGCAGAAAGTGCTTCACCCCCCACACCCATCTCAGCAGGAAGGTATAAATATGGTGGTAAAACTATCCTATGCTTTTAAAGTAACCTTAGCTATTTCCAGCTTTTCTCTATTTTTCCTTTCCTTTCTCTTTGCCTCTTTTACAATTAATAAAATAAAAATATCAAGTTTTGGTATCAACATATAACTTTGTTTGAGTTTTAATCTTTAATGTCATTTTGGAGAATATTCGAACCTGAAGTTCTTTCTGCAATCCCCAGAGAGAGCTCTCTTTGTCCTCAGTGATTTAGCAGATTGTAGACTGCAACATGGTCACAGCACCAAGCCTGTCTGAGTCCAATAAATGTTTGGACAATGTTTTTGGCATATGGTGTGATTCTGGTGGTATCCTGTGCAAGGCCAGGAGATGGACTTCATGACCCTGATGGGTCCCTTCCAACTCACTATATTCTATGATTCTATGAACTTTCCAGGAACATGAAGACAAGAGAACCAGTATGTAATTAGACTCAAAAGTTCATCATATGCTGCTGAAGAGCAGGTAATATAGGCTTGTAGACATAAGTTTAAAAATTATTACATGGAAACAGTTTTTCCACAGACAACCACTTTAGATATATCTGTTCTATTATTATAGACGACAAGAGCAAAAGTCAGTTAAAAATTAGTTCATATTTTTATGTTCTCTAAGAAAAAACAAAAGGAAGTGGTCAAAGTGTTCTAGGACAACCAAATTAGGCCCAGCCAGAACAAGTTTATGAAAGGCGGGTCCTACTTGGCTAACCTGATCTCCTTCTATGACAGCCTGACCCGCTTAGTGGATGAGGAAAGGATGTCTACCAGGACATTACAAAAGCCTTTAACACCATTTCCCACAGCATTATCCTGTATAAAATGGCCCCTCATGTCTTGGATGGACATAAAGAACTGACCGTATGATCAGGCCCAAACAGCAGTACTTACATATTGCTGGCAACTGGTCTCAAATGGTGTTCCCCAGGACTGAGTACTGGTCCAGATCTCTTTAATGTCTTTATCAATGATCTGTATTGAGTGCACTCTTCAGTCAGTTTGCAGATGACACCAGGTTGTGCAAGAGTTCCTCTGCTGGAGAGTAGGAAGGCTCTGCAGAGGGATCTGAACAATCTGGATCAGTGGTCTCACGCCAATTGCATGAGGCTCAACAAGGTGAAGTGCTGGGTCTTGCAGCTGAGTCACAACAACCCATTCAATACCACAGGCTTGGGGAAGAGTGGCTAAAAATGTGCCTGGCTGAAAAAGACCTGGGAGTACTGGTAAACAGCTGTCTGAACATGAGCCATCAGTGTGCTCAGGTGGCCAAGAAGGCCAAGGGCATCCTGTCCTGTATCAGGAATAGTGTGGTCAGCAGGACCAGGGCAGTGATTGTCCTTCTATACTCAGCACCTCAAATCCTTTGTTCAGTTTTGGGCCCTTACTACAAGATGAGGCATTTTGGTGCTGATGGGTGTCTTGGGGAGGACAACGGAGCTGGTCTGGAGGTCCTGCAGGGAGCAACTGAAGGAGCGGAGGTTGTTTAGGCTAGGGAAAAGCAGCCTGAGGAAAGACTTTATTGATCTTTACAACTACCTGAAAGGGGTTATAGCTAAGTTGGTGTTGGTCTCTTCTCCCAGGTAGCAAGTGATGAAACATGAGAAAATGGCCTCAAGCTTCACCAGGGGAGGTTTAGGTTAGATATGAGGAAAAAATTGCTTTGTGGAAAAGCTTTTCAGCCGTGGGAACAGGCTGCCAATGGAAGTTGTTGAGTCTCCTATAGGGGGAGCCCCCTACACGAAGCTGGGGCGTTGGACTGACGGCTGGAAGAATTCGGGCACAGCAATCATCAGAAGGCTCACAAGAGTTTACTTACGATAGTTACACAGATAGATCATAGTA
>JAWWLZ010000082.1:135062758-135073381 GCA_035041345.1 Poliocrania exsul | reverse complement strand
AAGGTTCGGCAAAGCAAGCAATGCTGAGTTTAACATGGTAAAGAAATTTACTGATTTGATTTGGGTTTTTTTTCTGGGGAATTCCTTTCAGATTTTGAATAATTTGAGTATGACTTCATAATGGGACATAGTGCAAAAAATTCTTATCTTGTGACCCTAGCAGGGATTTTAATGGCTTAAACATTGACATTGCCTCTGATTTTGGACAGAAAACTTCCTAGAAAAGATAAATATGTGATTTTATGTTCAAAGCAAAACGTACCATATATCTTACCACCAACAATGAAGTTATACAATTAGAAAAAATTCTAATAACAGAATGTAGATACATATTTTATTCTCTTGATTTACAGCAAAATATCTTAGTTTTGAAAATGCTATGGCTTTGTTTTAGACATTTTTGTAAGAAGCCAGTTCTTGAAAAACAAAAACTGTTTTGAAACACAAAATGTGAACTTTGGGAATGAAAAGAATCTTTAATTTTGGCAAAAAAAAATACTGAAAAAAGTTTTTTTTTAAATTACTTGCAAAGGTAACAGAACAAAAATAGAGTAGGATTGGAGTATAAATCATTGTTCCTAGCTCTCAGAAGCCATAACTTCTATGTATAGTTTTTTTCTCTTTGATCCAAACAAAAAAGCAAGAAATCTTGAAAGGCAGCTCAACTCTGTTGAAGACAGAAAGGGAAATAGACTTGATGAAATGGACATTCCTCTTGAACAGGAAGTTTATCTCTGAGAAATTTACTAAAAATGCCCATGTACGAGAAATGGATGTGCTGGACCATAAAGGAATATGAATCTAGTGAGGAAGAGGAAATATTAAAAATTAATCAGCACTGCAAAAAGTGAGTTGACATGGGGAAAGAAAATGTGCAAGCTTGGAGGAGGATGACAATAAAGTCTCCTCACAAAAAGAGTAAATAACCTGAAAATCTTCTTTCAAAGATGATGATCAACAAATCTAAACATTTACATAATTGTGAATATTACATTATCAGGTTATGATACTCTATTATAATGAGGTATTTTAACTCTATTATAATGAGGTATTTAATAACATGGTTACAAGATGTGATAAATTTAAAAAGAAATGCCTGCAATGATAATTCAAATGAAACCCAGGGCAGCAAAAGAAGACTTAAAAGAGTTGAAGATTGCTTCAGGGTTGTCAAGGAATAAAAGAGCCTAATGCAAGGATCATAAATTGAAATATTGTGCCAAAATTGATTGCTTATTCAAAGGAGAAGTCTTAAGCTTACCTTTCATACTAAAATTTGACAGGATTTGTAATCAAAATGAACTAATTAAGAAAGTTACTTTCATCAGTTCAAATCACTAATCAAATATTAAAAAGAAAATAAAAAAGCATATATAGAGAGTTAAAGAAACATTTGAATGATACTCTCAGGCATGAGGTGTGACTCTTGGGAATGATCCTGTGCAAGACCAGGAGTTGGAATTGATGATATCATATTCTGTGACATTTTATAGCTGTTTATAATGATATTTTGTAAATATCTGCATATAATGGAATTCAGAATAAATCAAACCAATTTTGACTTGGTCCTTAAAAATAAAAGATGTGTACAGATTCATAATTAAGCTGATGACATTGATTTATCTTAATCATAGTCTAGCAAGAAAAGACAATTTTTCTCTGCTGGTTCCACATAGAGCATTTATGCTAATTTTTACTAAAATCTATCATATAATCAGCCAAAAAAAAAAAAAAACAGAAAAAAAAAAGAGTAAAGAGATCAAAGGAAATAGGATGCAGCCAAAAGTTAATATATATGTGTCTGAAGAGATTCTGAAAAGCATCCTTTTTTAAAAAATCTTGCATATTAATTAATAAAGCAAGAACTTACATGTAGTATGTATGGATTTCAGTCATACAGTGAAGTTTAATTTAGATAAAAGATCTCAGAAATTACTATCACAAGTTAATTTCTTGATGAGGAACTTTTAGTAAAAGGAATTGTTATGAAAAATGGCAAGTTATTGCTTTTGTATTGCAAGGATGTGCTGATGAGGAATAAAGAGAACTTAGACACAGCCTTATTTAATATGCTCATTTATGTTCTGGAAGATTTACTGGACACTGCAGGAATATGATTCAGAGGTGATGATATAATAAAGGGCAAAACAGTTACAAGAAAGATAAATTAACTGTTCCAGAGAGATTAGACACAGATTGCTTATGGTAAGTAGTATCAAGTAAGAAGTATCAAACTAATGCATTCCAGACCTCACAAAACTAAAAAAATATAAATTATTGAAGAAATTATTTCAGAATGTAGAAGAAATATTCTGGATATGATTTTAAGGACTCTAAAAAGCAAACAAAAGAAACCCCAAAAAACATTAAGGAAAAAATTTTGACAATGAGATCTGCGCAGTGGGAAGTACATTCCGAGGTGACATGATGACTTGAAACATTTTAGAGTAGCCTAGAAAGAACAGTAGTGAATGCACAATAAAGTAAAATTATTAATTGTGAGGTAAAATTACTTAAAATTAGAGTTTTTTAAGTTCTGATTGAAATGACTATGAATTACTGATATGAAAACCAATTAACTGAATGATTTGTGCTAACTTCCTTTTCACTCTCATCTCCATCTGTTATACCACTAGTCAGGATAATGCTCTTTTCTTCTGTCAATTAACTATACGACATTTACTACTTTTGAAAAAGATGGCTCAAAAATTTCAATGTCATTTTTTCTACATATATGCAAGATGTCAAAGTCTCAAGATAGCATCATTAAAATGTAAACTTACTCTCTTATCAGAAAGCCACTATTGTGTAACATCTTGAAAGCTAGGAGCTTTTTTAAACATGCAAAATCATGGCTTGTCAGAATCACTAGCTACCAACTAGAACATAAAGAAGGAAAAAAAAATAAGAAAACACAAAATATGTATGTTTGACTTCTAATCCAGAAGTGCTTATTTAATGATACCTTGATAGTTTTGATTTGGGATTATATTTGCTTAGAACTATTGATTGAAAAGTTTTCATGAAATTGATTAACTTTTCACAGTTCTGAAAAAGTTTCTTTAGGGGTTGAATAATTAATGGACTGTTTATTTTAAGACCATAAATATATCAGGAAAGTTTTTCTCCATATCAGAAAATCAAAGAACTTGCCAAACTTAAATCATCATAGACTTAAAGTTAACAAGTATGAGAAACAATTTTTGGAAAGGACTGAAACACAGCATTACAATCCTAGCACAAGAAGGTCAGTGGAAAACCAAAGCAAAAAACTCCAGAACTGCTCTTGTTTCTATAATGCAACATGAAAACAACACAAAAAAATCTCAGCAAAAGAGTGCCAAATATAGGTCTTTATTGTCATTGAGCAACAGGGAAAACATTAGCTTTCCTGTCAGGTGCAATCCCTGAATATGAAGTCATATTTATTTATTATAAATACTAAAGGGGCAGCATAAGCCTATTTTAAAAAGTAAATTATTATTCAAAATATTTTACATATGGCAAGTATTATATAATTTTAGTGAGCTAAGTGATTAATTGTATTGTCAAGTAAGCACCTTGTGCTGCATAAACTCAGGACATTGGCTGGCTGTAATACTGCTAGTCCTCTGTTCATCACATGGAAAATATTGAATAACACTGAAGAACTGATGTTTTAGCAGTTACAGTATACTTTGGTTTTGTTCTGGAAAACATTTGGAAAAATATGTACATTCATTTTATATCAAAATCATTAATATTGGGTACTAATAAGAGTTCAATAAAATGAAAAGTTTACTTCTTTTTTTAATTTCATATTGAAGTAAACTCTCTCACAAAAATTTTCTTTATTTGACTGAGACATTTTATTATTGAAAGTGAGCCAGTATAAAACAGATGCTCAGCATGCCATATATATCCATATATATCTTTTTTAAAAAAGTAACATCCAAAGGAATGTGAGCAAGATAACATATGGTTTAAAATTCAGATATTGATTTATAGTCACTAGACCTGTCTGGATGTAGGAAACTAGAGGAATGATTGACTGGCTCAAAACAACAACAATTGATAGGGGAACAGGTGCAGCAGAGCCCTACTACATTTACCCACCCCTTGAGCCTCCTTGCACTCTGCTGTGTAGCACACGTGCACTTGCAAAGTACCACTGGTCTGCACTGTACTGGAGGCAATCCACTGCATGGGACCCCCTGTAAGCCCAAAGTCTTGAGCTACAAGATCACCAAAGGAGGTTTACTTTAAAAATACATAGTATCTGCCCTCCAGACATAATAGAAGAGCCTTCAGTTCTCTTAACACCTTAAGAGAGAGTGCAAAGGAGAAATGCTACACATATTTTCTCAGGAGGTACTTTCCTGGTAAATTTTAGGAAATAGGAGATCTTGGAAAAATTTTAAAGGGCAACATACAACCAAAACAAAGCATTCCACAAGGCATTAACTTAGCATGTGCTAACACATATAACTCAGCAAAATCCAACCCATTCGGTCCCAACTTACCCAAAATATTAAGAAAGGAGATTAAGAGGATTGAAGAAAGAGAGAGAAAAAGAGATCATAGCTACCACTAGAGTCCTGTGAAAGTCCAGGTTCCACATGGTGAGGCGGTAATCCTGAGCAAAGATGGAGATCACATGTTGCAATTTCTATGTCCTTTGGCCTCCCAGTGGCCATTCCTCCCGGATGAGACTTCCAGCCCACTGGCCACTCTGAGGTTCCATGGCAGGGTGAGGGTTGGTGCTCCCACTGTGCCTGTTAATCCAAGAAGCATGGCCTGGGCATGCTCCCGGGCTACTGGCTCATGGGACAAGGCATTACCTCACCTCCATGAAATTCCACCTATCGACACTTCCTCCCTCCCCCCACACACCTGAGTTGTTCTGAGTCCATGTAATAATTCAGTGTCTCACACCACCATAAGTGTCAAAATGGCAGAAGGAACATTTTGGCACTGTGTAAACTGTGCATGTGAGACTTTGGTGCTATTAACATAGGCCTCTCTGGGGGTAGGCCCCAGGGTACCAGAACTAATAAGGGGACGGCAAGATGTGTGCAGCGTGGTACAATCTGCCAGCCTGGATTTAAAAACTGCTGAGACTATGCCGGATCCAAGGCTTCGGGCTGTCCACTTTCTCTCTTTTTCCTTTCTCTTTTTCTAAATTGTTCTTCTTTCAATATGTTGTAAACCTGACAAAAAAGTCGCGTCAAACCCATGTCAAGTGCATTATTCTTTCTGATCATTCTGAGGTTTGCAAGTAAATGTTGATTTTTATTGAACCTGCTGAGAACTTTGTGTTTTTCCCACAAACTGCCCAGAGTATATCCAGCTGCCTTCTCCCAAACTTTCCTAGTGGGATGGGCCATTATATGATATGATCATTAAGTGCAATAAGTTTTAGCAAACAAGGTTTTCAGACAGCAAAAATTATTCCAAAAAGATCTATAGTTAGAATTACACAGGAGCTGTGGTATTCCATGATTCCTGCACCAGTGAAACTTATTGGTGCTTCCTCTCTCCGATATCATTCCCACTCTGTCCAGAACCCCAATTCAGCCCCATAGGACCCATAACTCCTGCCTCAGAGATGCCATAGCAGAGCCAGTCTCCATCTCCCTTCACCCCTACCCTTCCTGGCCATGGTCATCACCCTCTCAGAAAGTGCTTAGCTATGGGATCCACCCAGCAGAAAACTATGTCCTCTGCACTCACGAAAACGGATGTGGCAACCCAAACAGAGCTCCCACCAAAGCATGCATCCATTCAGGTCTCTGTGGGCCAGAACTTTCACTAGTAATGAATGCCAGTAGTGAGAACAGCTGGGTGAGTTGTGACCAAGTGGATGATCTGCTCAGCCTGGTGAAAGAAGTGCAGGTGGAAGCAGAAAGGTTACGGAGCATCAGGGAGTCTGAGAAAGAGAGAAACTCATATAACTATGTTGTGCCTCCCCTGAGACAGAAACAGGAACAGATACCAGAAAAAAATTCAAGATGAAGAAGATCCTGTATCATCTCCCCATAAGGCTGTAGCTGAAAGGAAAGGAATCAATGGAAGCCAGTCCACTCTTTGGACAACAGGCAAACCACATTCTTGCATGTGTCACCTTTCCAGGTGTCTGTTTGCATATCTTTCTAACACACTACTAATTTTCCAACAACAGCTCACTTACAAAAATAGAGCCACACTTGGACCCTCATATCCTCTCCTGTAAAAAACTTCATCCTAGTATTGTTATTGGCATATATGATTCAAAGAACTAGAAAACTAAACTGTAGGGCAGAACACTGACATTCCAATACTGCACTGGAATGCACTATAATATCACAATGCAATAACATAATTGGAATAATTAAAATAGTTTAATTACTAGTACTATCAAAAATAGACAAGTTATAGACAGAGATGGATGAGAGTCAACATACTGAACTGGGAGGGAATGTTCATCCTCTTTTAAACAAGTTCTAACAATTTTATACTTACATATAGGTAAAAAAAAAAAAGAAAAAAGAAGGAAACACTGTAAAATGGAGACACTGATCACTGAGAAAGGAGTAAAGTCTTTGCACATATATCAGATCATGGGTGGAAAATCAAGTCCCAGAATATGCATGTAAGGATAACTGGAGGGAGAATGTCTACTCCTTTAAGAGTGAAGTACCTTTTTCAATGCATCAAGGGATAATAAGAAAAGTAGAGAGTAGTAAACATGAACATACAAGGACACAATCCTGGGGAACAAACATTAAGTTGTGAGAGTGAAACCTGCTCAGTCACACTAATTGATGAGGGTGTAAGAGATTATCTGATCAGGGATCTGGTCAATTAAGAAATTAAGAAAAAAAGAAGAAACCAGAAACAAAATGTATATCTGTTGACAAAGCAAATGTAAAGACAATGGCAAGAAACAATGTTGCCACTTACACTGACTGATGGGCTATCAAGAAAATACAGATGCTAACACTAGGAAGTCAAATCTAAACTTTGCTGTTGATAAGAATATAATAAACCAGGGGATACCCTGAACTTCGAGGGGTTCAGGAATCGATAAAACTATCCAGCCCCTGAGAGAATATATGGGGTAAAGGTGAAACATGGAGGAACAAAATGAGGATAGACAGCAACTGATGTAAAAGCAGAAGGTCACATGTAAAATAGGGATTGTCAGTATGCATGTCTGGCTGAGCCCTGAACCTGATCACTGCAGTCTTGTCCTATATCTTATATCTTCTGATTAAATCTACTCTTATCTACCTCTTTCTGTAATATCACTCTCTATTCCATGTGTATGTGTGCTACAAGGACAGTTTCCAGTAGTGGATATGCAAGGAGCAAATAGATGTGCTCATAATATTTTTCCCATAGTTTTAAAATGCATATAAGATATCTGTTCTTATTTAGATTAACTACCCCCTGGTACATCATTAAAGAGGAAAATAATAAAAGTCAAACTCCAAGTAAAAACATCAGGAAAAAAAAAGCCAACAACCTGCAATTAAATGTATCTATGAAAATACCAATATTCCCACCCTTGAAAAGCATCCACAGAAGAGAATCTTTCAAAGAAAAGTTCTTTTCTCTTCACAAGTGGCTGAATGCAGGTGAATGAGACAGGATGCAAATTACAAATAACCTTGCCAATGAAATCTGACAGTTCATTTATCTGTCACTTCTGATCATTTTATAAATTTATTGTGAATATTCAGTGTTTCAGTTGCAGTTTATAACAATCACAGGCAATGGACAGAACCAAAGGGAAAATTATTTGACTTCCCAGATTTGACTGAGACTAAATAAATAATAAATAAAATAATGGGACTTTTCTCAAAGCATGTGTTCTAGGCTAGTGCTCTTGTCACTGAGAAAAGCACATTTTATAAATACATTGATAAACAGCATAAGAGTGATCAATATTTATAGACAGAGGGTTATGTTAATATCACAGAGCATAGATATAATTTAGCAGGTATTCATAGCATCCAACCATATTGCAATCATATTTTATAATATACGGGCAAATGCAAAGAAATGCATATATTCTCTATGCCAAAATCTAATCAAAGATGATAAGATGATCATTAAACTGTTCTCAGTTAATCATCTGGTTTATATGTCTTACATACAGTAAGCATCAGTGATTTCTATGTAGAGTGATTTCTTCTGATATTCCACAGGGAAAAAAAAAAAAAAAAAAGTGGCATACTTGTACACCACCAAATACCAGAGAACTTATTTGGATTAACAGTGTCTTTTGTTAAGAGTCATATTTAAAGACTCACTTAAGGTATGATGTTGAAGTAGTGTTGCACTTTATTTGAGGACTGAAATTCGTGTTTCACAGGTAATATTTTTGCACATAGATGCAGCATTTCTGAAATGCATATTTTTCCTATCTAACTAATTAAATTGAACATAATGCATTCTGTAATATAATCTACTGATTACTATCATGGGAAGAGTAAACATACTCCTTTGTTCTTTCTATCAAGTTAAAATAAATAAATCAATAAATAACACTATTCTGTCTGGTGACAGAAGTATTCACTGACACATAAAAGCATTTAACAAAGTAAGCAACAGTTTTAATAAATAGTGTAGTGAAGGAAGGAAAATCATTAGCAAATTCCTAATTTTTATTCTGATTCTAATTATTTCAATGTTTTCAATGATGAATTAAAACCAAGGAAGTTACAAGTGCATATTTTTGGTAACATTGAATTCCATTTAATAAATTACTGTTGCTGTCATTGCATAAAAATGTGTTCAATTGTTATCGTGTAAAATATGAAGAATTATCATATGTGAAGATAAAACATTTCCTTTTGTACATCTTTGATAAGCTTTCCCTTGTTATTATGGAAAATTTTACTCTCCAGTTTGAAAATAAAGGGCATATCGCAGTCCATGAGCATATATATATATAGAGAAATATTTTTCACTCACTCTTCTGCTTTTGCCTTTGACAAAAATGGAATGATGGAACAAGGTCTATAGTAAGAGACATAGAGATTCTTTTTACAAGATATTTTTTTTCTTAAGAGATAAATAGACTACAATAAGACACGAATTCAGTGATCCAAATAAAATCTGTGTATGTTTTAAAGGGTGCCAGATTCTTTTTAATAAATTTTAAATAAATATATAAAGAAATACATCTGGTACAAATCCCACTTTCTTTTTTAATGTATTTATATGAAGTAGATATTTTGTTAAAATACCTTTTTTTAAAATCCAGTGCACAGAGAAGGAAACAAAAAGCTTCTGCCTAAACAGTAGTTCAATTATCTTACATTCAAGACCTGCCAGTACTATATATCAAGACTAATTTGCACCATAAGTTCATGCCGGTATTCACTGTACCTAATATGTAGTTTTATGCTTTTCTGTCTTTTCACTGTAAACATGCATGAATTTTTATTCATGAACCACTGGACATTTCCTTCCATTGCTCCAGATTATATAACCAAAAAAAGCCTATGTTTGTCTTATTACATGAAAAACATAGTAAATGTAGGTTTTTATTCTAATCCTAGTTCAGAACTATTTGGTTTACTTCAGAGTAAGTAAAATGAGCATGAATTGAAGAAACCAATATGTTGTGTGGACAATAGTGTAACTAAACATGCAAGTAGTTTCCAGCTATATAAAGGGAATAATTTAAAATGACATACAAGGCTTATATAGTATCATAGATGTAATTTTATAAAATACTGATTAGAACTTCATCTAGCATTACACTAACATAGTTCTTAGTTAAAAAGCTCTGTCTCTGAGGTATATGGAGGAGAACTCAATAAAAATTCATCCTTCCTGCAAAGGTGCAAAAACAGACCAGCATGAAAATTTCCCAAATCTAAAGCTATTAGGTATACTCTGCTTCTGCATTTAGCCTTGTTTCCCTTCTCTATGAACTAGTGACTCAGTGGTGAGACAGGTGAGCATCATGGTTTGAGACTGCAAAAATGTCAGCCATATTATTTGCAGTATTACTGATTCTAAGGGTTGGTAGTTCTGTTTCCTGATGCTGGCTGGGTGGTTAGACATTGCCTATGGCTTGAGGATAGAAAAATACAAGAATATGTGACACAGTGAATTGCAAACTAGATGCCTCTTTCTGTGAGGTATGTTAATTGGTGGTGTCTCAGTTCAGCTACCAATCTTACTTGTCAGAGTGTCCATTTACATCAGAAATTAAGAATTAATTATGATCTATAAATTTTAGCACATCTATGTCCTCAAATAAGTAAGAAACACAGTACTCAGTAATGTATTTTTATCTTGAAACATAATGTCTCAAATGAACTGAACATCCGTCTGTTTTGTGAGAGTGATTTAACATATTGCCTTGAAATGCTTCTATTAAGCTGATTAGTATCTCAAAGATTCCCCAAGTGAACAATGTTTTTTAAGCTTTGCAGTGACAAACAGAAAACCTTCAGCTGATATTTGATCACAAAAATATATATTAAAAAAAAGCTAACATAGTTACTGAACATGGCACTAAATTTTTATCTCTGAAACTTTGAAATCACATTCACAGTATGTTATGAGTTCACCTAGGTGGGCCTAAATTTAGGTTTTAAAGTTCAGACTAGGCCTGAAGCTGTCAGCTGACTTGAGCTGGGC